>OW052221.1:69453527-70053527 GCA_932526605.1 Nephrotoma flavescens
AGTAAATTTTGCTAAAGGCAGTATAATGCATATTTTCACAGCACACCAAATAAAACTCGAGTGCAATTGAAATTCAATAGTGTAGTAAATCTACTGTGAGAACTAAAGTGTAATTGTGTGATTTACTACAATATAAAGAAGGAATTTATCGAATTATTCTCATTTTTTTTGTATTCCAACAATTAAAAATACAAAAAAAGATAAATATATCGAAACGCCACAGTTTATTTTAAAGTTTTATGTGGCTTCTCAATTAAACGGTTGCTACGGGATAAGGCGGAAGCACGCCCAACCTAATAGTGCCCAACCAGGCACGCGCTCGGGCGCTAAGGCGAGACAACGCCCAACAATTATTTTGGCGGCCAGTCGAGGTTAAAGATTTTCGGCGGTACCACGCCCAACGTAACGGGATGCCAACCGGCACCTCGTAGTTTGGATTTTTTATTTGGTATCGGGGAGAGGCCCCGCAACATAACGGCACATAAAGCTGCAACGGTCCGGGTGGGGCAAGGCCACCTGTGGCATGACGGCCGCGCAAGGCCGCAACAGTAATTTTTTTTGAGGTACGATTTTTATTTTATTTTATTTTTTCCAAATTTTTTTTTGTTGTTTTTTAAATTTTTTTTATTTTTTTAATTATAAATATACAAAATTGCAATCGAGCGACGGATAGCGGTCGCGCGCTCGATGTTCATTGTTCTCTCGCTCTCTCTTTCTCGTTTCTCTTTCGCTCGCCTCTCTCTCTTGTTCTCTCCCTTTCTTTGCTGTTTTCCTCGTGGGAAGTCGGATTTCTTGAGTTTTGTTTGCCTAACGTAAATAAAAAAATGAATTATTAAAATTTTTGGGTGGGTGTGATGAGGGGGGAATTCCCATCCTGTGTCGGCATAGTGTTTGCGGTCCCTTGGTGCCCGCATCCAATTTCGTAACCAGGGCTTGCCCCGTTTGAATTCGAATGGATGCGCGCACCAAGGCACCTCTTCCGGTATTATTTTTTTTATTATTTATTTGATTATCTGCTGTTCGTTCCTCAGGTTCCGGCCGACGAATTTCGGCGGAACATCGGTTTTTATTATTTGCGTTTTTTCCCATTTTTTTATAATTATCTGTATTAATCACGGCGTAAGCCAGGAGCCATGCATGCCTCAAACCCCACAACCCTTCGCACTTCTCCCTGAGAACGTAGCCGGCAAAATATCACCGTGGAGGCCTCTGCATGCGCTTAGTGATAACTGCAGGTTGGCAGTAACCAGCCTGTAACAATATATATATATATATATATATATATATATATATATATATATATATATATATATATATATATATATATATATATATATATATATATATATATATATATATATATATATATATATATATATATATATATATATATATATATATATATATATATATATATATAAAATGCACGACAAAAGTATTAATTAGTTACAATGCTAGAACAAAGGTGTCGTTCAATACATTACTATGCTCTCTTCTAATAGCGAATTCTTTTACGTTTTTGATGTAAATCAAATTTCCGATAGTTAAAAAGAACACGAAAAAAATTTTATGTGTTTTTATGGTAGTGTGCCTAAATCCGAAAGGGCATCCCTTTAACAATAACAAATCATTTTGAAAAAATTTCAATAGACGCGTTTGACATATTTACAATATTTATGATTGACGTATTATATGTATATAAATATGTGTATGTGGTAGTTAAAATGGAAGTAAAAATCTACATTTCCATTTTTTGAAAATTTTTTGCCAGTTTTTTATAAAAAGAAAACGCCATAAGTTATTTTTGTTTTTATATAATTCAAAAGGTTGCTTGCCCCTCACTGGGGTTTTTTTTTCTTGTTGATCGTCTAAGTCGGATATAATACCCCGTGACTGTTCTTCGACTGCCAGCTCGCTCTGTTCGTCTACTATATCAACCAAATTAATATCTACTTCGTCATTGTGTTCTTCCGTAGTTGTACTCTGCTGACCATCCAACACATCATGAGAATCCGACCTGATACTTTGAAAATATTTGGCTGTAGCTCATTTAGCATATTAGACCGAAGTTTTGGTGGAATAACGATTCTGTGGCCGCACGTTATTATATATTATTCTAGTGACAGCTCATTTCTGCGCACGAGAAACGGTTTCAACGATTCATCTGAATTATGATTAGGCCACGCAAATCTAAGATTATGTATCACTTTACTTACCTTATTTTGTCGTGATGCAGCTCTCATCTTATGAACATCAACTAAGTCATCCAATTCCATATTGATAAAATTCAAATAAGAAAAATTGTCGCTCTCTGCGTGTTCCTATCTTGATCAATATCGGATATTGGTAATCGTGACCAAAAATTCGCACTCTTGTTAACCTCTCCTTTAATATGTCGGATTGTAAAATCATATGCCGACAAATGAACAGACCAACTTTGAAACGTCCAGCCACCATCTCAGGAATTCCCTTCTTTGGTCCAAAAATATTCACCAAAGGCTTATGGTCGGTGTATAAAATAAAATGTCAACCAATGAGATAATTTGATAATTTGAGAATTCCTTTACCCCAAAATAAATTGCAAGTTCCTTCTTGTGAATCATCGCATAGTTGTTTTCTGGCTTTGATGAGTACGCGATGCATAGGCTATTCTATTGGTTTATCCACTACATTAGGAAATACATGCAGTAACACTGCTCCCACTCCGTACGATGAAGCATCTGTTATTAACTTCACTGGCAATACTGGGTTAAAACGAACCAAAAAAATATCGGAAGTCATTCTTTTTAATCTGATCAAATGATCTTTGACAATTCGAATTCCATACAAATGTGTTATTCTTCTGGAATAACTTAAATATAGTGGGTTAAAAATGTCGTTTGGAACAAACTTACAATAATAATTTAACAATCCTATGAAAGCTCTGGTTTGGGTAATATCTTATGGATTTGGCGCGTTAACTATTGCCCTAATATTATTCTCATCTTTGTGAAGTCCCTTAGCATGATAACGTAACCTAAATAGCGGAACTCAGACTGGAAAAACGAACGTTTTTCTTTTCTTAACTTTCTTCTTATCTGTCTTGCCGGTTACCAAAATATCGACCAATATCGTCCAACAGTTTCTTTCACTCTGAGAAGAGTCTCCTCAATAATTTTCTGAAAAATCGAACAACGTTCCAAAAGGCAAACGATTCACTATAAAAACTCCTTTGGCAGTACTCCACGATAATAAATGTTTCGTCTCCTTATGCACTTCGATCTGGTTGTATGCAGAACTAAGATCAAGCTTGCTAAATTTCTGACCACCTTCTAATGCCGCAAACAAATCATTAATATGTGAAATTGGGTAATTTACATCCTTCAAGCATTTATTTACTGTTATTCGATAATCTGCACATACTCGGATATCACCATTCTTCTTAAGAACGAGCACTAAAGGAGTTCCCCATTCGCTGGTGTTGACTGGAGATATAATTCCATCATTCTTCAAATGATCTAATTCTGCATTCAATTTTTCCCTGAATCCCTGAATGCATGTGGTACCTGGCGTGGCTTACAAAAAACTGGTTTGGCGTCATCCTTCAAAAGGATGATGTCAAACCAGGGTTGCCTGGAAATTATATTGCTTATTTGTTTTTCCGGACTGCCGTTTATTAGTACAACATTATTAATTTTAGAATTTATAGCTTTAGCCTTTGTAAACGTTATGTTCAATTTCAACGTTATGTTTTTTGCTTCATTGACATAAAAAAATTTATTTTTTTCTCCATTATCCTGCCGCGCATATTTTTTTACCGCATTACAAACCGCCTTAGTATGACCTATTTTACCAAATCTCTCACAATTTTGCTTTTCAAGTTTGCCAAATGCAAACACCTGCGAGATCCTAAGCCACAAGCAAAGCACACTGCAGCATTTGAACTGGAATTTTAACTACATATAGTGTCATTTTTGTTATGCCGCTCCGGTAGCAAAGTGGTTAGCATGCTTACTCCAGCGACCAGAGGTCCCGGGTTCGATTCCCGGTGGTGACAAGGGAAAAATTTAACGGCTGGTTAGGATCAATGATTTAATCACTCATTATCCGAAATGAAAACCTGATTATGAAACCTCATTTGAGGCGGCCAAATCCCTCGATGGGATATAGGGTCAGAGAGAGAGAGAGAGTGTCATTTTTAGGTTTATTCACTTTATTATTTACTTGTTTTTTTTTAACTACGAATTATAACTAACATTCAAAATAGTCTCCTTTTTAAACGCAACATTATAAATTTCTGTTAAATCGGCATTCGACTCTTCATAACCCGATCTGCGATGGGTCCCGCGATTAATTCTGTAACAAATTTGTCACGTGGTACAGCTTTTAAATTGTCTTTAAAATTACAGTTGGTGGCCAATGTTTTTACGTGAGCTACCCATTCTGCTATTGTTCCAATGCCAAATTGCCTCGCATTATAAAATTTAGCACGTTCTCTAAATACTGATACCTTCTTAGTATAAAAGTCTTGGAAATGTATGTATAAATCCGTAAAAATCATCTCGCTTGGTTTCTTTGGAAAACGCAAATCTCTTAAATTGTTGTAGACATCTTCATCATCGATATAACTGTGAGAAGAATTCCAGCCTTGCGGTATTCGACGTCTATAACTCGATTGCAATAAAATGTTGTAACAGTCATCATTTAGTCCAAACTCTGGAACTTTTTTTTTATTTTTTTTATTTATTTAATTGGCTCTAGCTCCAAATTTGGTGCCATTTGGCCCAGTTACAAATTACAATTTTATTTTACAATTTTAACATTTTTTTTTCAATCATTCTCCTTTCGCTCATCGATCCCGTTTCATACTTCTATCTGATTCATTCTAATAAAATTATAAACATTCTTATAAACGTTCATTCCCATTCGTAATAATTCTGTCAAATTCCTTGCACTCAAGAGAACATCGAACATTTGTCTGCTTTGATTAAAGGCAGAGCATTTTAAAATCAAATGTTCGATGTCCTCCACAACCAAGCAGCTGTCACATAATTCACACTCAATCAAATTGCGTTTCTTCAAGCATGCTTTCCAATTTCCATGATTCAGTCTCACTCGTTCCATTGTTCTTGTCATTCTAGTATCTCCCTTGAGTACCTTAAAGAAAGGTCGCCTCAAAGGAGCACTAACCAACTCAAAGTACTTCTTACCTTTCAACTGACATTTTTCAACAAACTCTCTCTCCCATTTTCTCCACAGATTCACCTGAAACATGCGAAGTACATCTCTTCCATCCATGAATTCATATTCATTTACCTCCTCAACCAAACAACCCCTTTTTGCAAGTACATATATCGGCTCTTTCATTACCTTCAATCTGTAGGTGTGAAGGTATCCATTGAAGAATGATCTCACTCCCACAAGATCGAAGGTACTCATACAACATTTGAACATACACATTACCATGAGTTCCCCCATCCCTACTAATTAATTCCAATCCACTCCGGGAGTCGGAGAATAATACTACTCTCCTCCTCCCTTGGGTCATTGCCAACTTGATCCCTTCCTTGATTCCAATCAACTCTGCATTCATTATACAGATGCTTGCATTCAACCGTAGTATTTTCTCTTTTCTTATTGACGGAATAAAAATTCCTACACCTACTCGATCATCATTCACACTAGCATCTGTATACACTTCCACATCGGCAAAATAGTTCATGCGGATTTTTAAAAACTCGCTCTTAACCGATAACTCATTCATAATCGCTTTTCTTGTATCACCAAAATTTAAACGCACAATTAGATTGCTCGGAGGGACTTTCGGATTTACAGGTCGAATCTTGGAAAATACATTAATACTTTCCAAAATCACCCGTGATCTTAATGTCCTTTCTTAAAAACCGGACAAGTGGTGCAGTGGTTAAAGCTTCGGCACTTGGACCGGGAGGTACTGGGTTCGAATCCCATCAGAGGCTAGATGCAAATCGAATTTTCATCATCGATTACAATCGGTGATGTTAATAAACACAACTAAGACCCTCTGATGGATGTACAGGTTGACATGGAGCTTGCAATGTGCAGGTGGTATACTGTAATTGTGTGAATAGGTGAATGGGTTAATGATGTGGCGTGAATGCGTGGTATCACAATGGGCCAAAAATGGCCTAAGTGTCAACCACTGAAACCTAACCTAATGTCCTTTGGTAGTCCGTCCCTCTTTGCAATCTCTCTTTCATTTCATTCACCAATTTATTGTCCTTGTGATCCACTCCCTCTTATAATTAAGAGGTGAATCACCCAATTCAGAACACAACGTGTGTATTGGGGTTGAATTAATCGCCCCCAATACCACCCTGGCACAGGCATTCTCCACATTCATCAATTTTTTAAAACCGACTTTGGATCCATCACCATATACACTCAGTCCATACGCAATTTTCGATGATACTAGCGCCTTTCGTAACATATCAGTCACACCAGGATGAGCTCCCCATTTCGGTTTACTCACCCTTTTGATTACATTCAATGTACTCTTGCAATTATCGGCTAATTTTTCCATATGCAGTTTGAAACCCAATCGCTTATCAATCCAGATTCCCAAATACCTATTCAAATTTACACACTCAATTTGCTCATTATACACTTGTACGTCAACCATACGATTCGTTCGGAACGTCATACAACAACACTTTCTCGAATTTACATGCAAATTCATTTCAGTCAAACATTCTGTTACCTGATTCACACATTCTTGAGCTCGACTTAAGGCCTCCTCGATGGTCCTTCCCTTGCCCATCAAGACAAAGTCATCAGCAAATTGCAGAATGACCTTGTCCGAGGAGTTAAACCTATGTATCGACCTCGTGTAAAGGTTGAAGAGAGTCGGTGAAATTTTACTGCCTTGGGGGAGGCCTATATTCATTGCTCCCTCCAGCCTGTACCCTCTACCACACAAAAGTAATTTTTTTCATTCATGAACTCATACACCCATTTGCAAATTTTCCAAGGAAACCCCAAGCCCATAAGGATCTGATAAAGTTTCCCCGGAACCACGTAGTCATATGCCCTTTCTATATCCAAAATTACCGCCACAACATGCTTCTTTTCCTTTCGCACTTCCCACACAAACTTTTCTACACATTCATTAGCAGAGTGGTTGCGACGGAACCCAAAGGTGGTTTCCGGCAACAAATTACCCTCATTCACAAATTTGTCTATGCGACCTTTCATCATACCATTCACAATTTTAACAAATACATTCAACATACATATTCCCCTGTAATTTGTTGCCAGATTTCTGTTCCGATCCCTTTTAGGAATAGGTACCACACTGCTTTCCTTCCATTTTTCCGGTATTTGAATACTCATCCATACTTGATTGAGAATTCGAAGCAAGGCCACCTTGGCTTCGAATTCCAATCTGCCAATCATTTTATAACTCACCCTATTAGTTCCGGGAGTCGTAGCTTTGGATGTTTGTAAGACCCCTCGAAACTCTTCCCATTCAAATTCCTTACACATGTCGTTCATAAATTCACTTTCATTCTCAGGTAATAGAACTTCATATCTATCGCTCAAATTACTACGTATATCCGTCATCATTTGTAAAAAGACACCTCCATTCTCTCTGTCATCTAACACTGCATTTCTGCCTTGCACTCTATAACCTCTCACTCTGTTAAACTTATCCCATACATCCTTAGTTGTGGTCCTATGTGTCATTTTGGACACATATTCCCGCCAACTTTTCCTCTTCGCTCTACGGATAGCCTTTTTTAATCTCGCATTCATTCTTGCATAATTTGTTCTGCATTCATAACATATACACCTATTGAACTCTCTCAATGCTATCCGCTTCCTTTCACACCAATACTGGATTTCTTTATTCCACCAACCATTCACCTTACGTTCATTTCCTCTTACATGTATAGTGCACATTTCATTCACGTATAGTGCACATTTCATCCTCAAGTTGGTTAAACTCGTTTGCTTCATTCATTATGAGAATCTCATTCATACGTTCGACCCATTTCTTACCATTCATAATGACCTTACGGTCTATATCAACATTTATACCACACAAAAAACATCCTGATCAAATAATGATCACTACCCAAATTCTCATCCGTAACATTCCAAGTGACTTAGGCCGCCAACCTGCTAGACATTAATGTTAAGTCTATGGCACTGGCTGTCGACCCCACACACGCCATCCTAGTTGACCCACCATCATTCAGAATTACGTGATCGGAATCCAAAATAATGTGAGTCAACAAGTTTCCCCAAGCATCATTTCTTTCACACCCCCATACTCTCGAATGCGCATTCATATCACCCCCAGAATCACGTCACTTTTTCCTTCCACCCAGTCAAACAAAATTTGAAAATCTCTCAGATTTTTTTCTCTATCACTCACTGATTCAATTGGAGTTGCATATACACTCACAAATAGCAAATTTCTGTCCAGATTTCGAGTTTTCGCTGCGATGACTTCGATGCGCTCGAATGGCGGTGTGTCGCACTGTATCATGCTGATATTGGTCCGTGCCAATATCGCCACTCCACCGAAGCCATCGGCCCTCGGTCTAGACAGAAAATTGTACCCACTTACACGAAACGTCTTACCCTCACGCTCCCAAGTTTCACACAAAAGCATTACATTCACATCGTTATTGGCTAGATAAGTCCGCAACATATCGCCATTGGCATACATGCTGCGGATATTTATCTGACCAATTTCCATGCATTCATTGGATCTTATCATTCGCACTTCCATTTAAAAGAAAGGAAGAAGGGAAAAAAACAATTTAAACCAAAAAGTAACACTTTTTCCCTCCTTCCCTCTAATAATCATCATCACTCATACCTTGATCATTGTTTTGTGTAATCTGCCTGTCTTTAGGATTAAAAACTACATATCTCCTTGATAATACATCTTCGCTGTTCTTTTCTGCCACTGCTTTGATGACAACTTTAGTGTTGCAAAGTCCTGGCTCTTGTGTTGTAATGTTGTTTAATTTTTGTTTCGTCATTTCTTTGTTTTCAAGTACTGAAGTTTTATCTTTATTTTTATTGTTGTTGTTATTATAATTGTTGTTGTTGTTGTTGTTGTTGTTATTATTGTTATTGTTGTTATGATTATTGTCGTTGTTTTCATTATTGATGGTGTTGTTGCTATTGTTGTGGTTTTTGTTGATACTATTTGTATTATTACTGTTGTTTTCATTATTTTTGTTGAGTTTATTGTTGTCGTTATTATTATTATAATTTTTATTTGTATTGCTGTTACTGTTGGTGTCATTTTCCACATTTACTTTGTTTCTTTTAAGCATTTCACTATATGTTTCTTTTTTATGTGTGTCCATCGTTGCTGAAGAAGTGTTGGCGTTTTCGCGATAGTATGTTTCCTTTGCTTTAAAATAAGTGATGCGATCCATTGTTTTAATTTTAATTATTTCTGCCTCCATTATGAAAATCGGGCACCTTGTTAAAGTTAGCCGAAAGTTGCCAGCCGAAAGTGAAAAATCGATAATGCAGATAGTGTCTTCACTACTTCAGCCGAAAGTTAAACAAATTATTTATTAAATTATTGAAGTATCCCAGCCGAAAGTGACTAGCCTACAAAATCAGCCGAAAACATATATTATAACAGACAAAAATTCAAATTTTTAGTTTAACCGATATTAATTTATTGTATAATATCAATTGTGAAATTTTGTGTTTTCCTTTCTTCTGGCAATAAAATCGTTCGTCATTCGAGATTTCGCAAGATGGACATCAATTTGACTATGTCAATTAGATAGCTCATGAGGTAGATTCTGAGTATAGGTTTGTGGTGAGTCTGAAGGGGTTATAAGGGTGAAATTTTGATTTTCCCCATTTTTCGTCGATAAAATCGTTTGTCATTCGAGATTTTGGCATATAGACACCAAACTGACTATGCCAATTAGATAGCTCATGACCATAGGTAAATTCTGAGTATAGGTTTGAGGAGAGTCTGAAGGGGTTATAGGGGTGAAATTTTGATTTCCCCCATTTTTTGTCGATAAAATCGTTCGTCATTCGAGATTTTGGCATATAGACACCAAACCGACTATGCCAATTAGATAGCTCATGACCATAGGTAGATTCTGAGTATATGTTTGTGATGAGTCTGAAGGGGTTATAAGGGTGAAATTTTGATTTCCCCCATTTTTCGTCGATAAAATCGTTTGTCATTCGAGATTTTGGCATATAGACACCAAACTGACTATGTCAATTAGATAGCTCATGACCATAGGTAGATTCTGAGTATAGGTTTGTGGTGAGTCTGAAGGGGTTATAAGGGTGAAATTTTGATTTTCCCCATTTTTCGTGTCGATAAAATCGTTTGTCATTCGAGATTTTGGCATATAGACACCAAACTGACTATGCCAATTAGATAGCTCATGACCATAGGTAAATTCTGAGTATAGGTTTGAGGTGAGTCTGAAGGGGTTATAGGGGTGAAATTTTGATTTCCCCCATTTTTTGTCGATAAAATCGTTCGTCATTCGAGATTTTGGCATATAGACACCAAACTGACTATGCCAATTAGATAGCTCATGACCATAGGTAGATTCTGAGTATATGTTTGTGGTGAGTCTGAAGGGGTTATAGGGGTGAAATTTTGATTTCCCCCATTTTTCGTCGATAAAATCGTTTGTCATTCGAGATTTTGGCATATAGACACCAAACTGACTATGTCAATTAGATAGCTCATGGCCATAGGTAGATTCTGAGTATAGGTTTGTGGTGAGTCTGAAGGGGTTATAAGGGTGAAATTTTGATTTTCCCCATTTTTCGTCGAGAAAATCGTTCGTCATTCGAGATTTTGGCATATAGACACAAAACTGACTATGCCAATTGGATAGCTCATGACCATAGGTAGATTCCGAGTATAGATATGAGGTGAGTCTGAAGGGGTTATAAGGGTGAAATTTTGATTTTCTCCATTTTTTGTCGATAAAATCGTTCGTCATTCGAGATTTTGGCATATAGACACCAAACTGACTATGCCAATTAAATAGCTCATGACCATAGGTAGATTCTGAGTATAGGTTTGTGGTGAGTCTGAAGGGGTTATAAGGGTGAAATTTTGATTTCTCCCATTTTTCGTCGATAAAATCGTTCGTCATTCGAGATTTTGGCATATAAACACCAAACTGACTATGCCAATTAGATAGCTCATGACCATAGGTAGATTCTGAGTATATTCTTAAGGTGAGTCTGAAGGGGTTATAGGGGTGAAATTTTGATTTCCCCCATTTTTCGTCGATAAAATCGTTCGTCATTCAAGATTTTGGCAGATAAACACCAAACTGACTATGCTAATTAGATAGCTCATGACCATAGGTAGATTCTGAGTATAGGTTTGTGGTGAGTCTGAAGGGGTTATAGGGGTGAAATTTTGATTTCCCCCATTTTTCGTCGATAAAATCGTTCGTCATTCGAGATTTTGGCATATAGACACCAAACTGACTATGCCAATTAGATAGCTCATGACCATAGGTAGATTCTGAGTATATGTATGAGGTGAGTCTGAAGGGGTTATAGGGGTGAAATTTTGATTTCCCCCATTTTTCGTCGATAAAATCGTTCGTCATTCGATATTTTGGCATATAGACACCAATCTGACTATGCCAATTAGATAGCTCATGACCATAGGTAGATTCCGAGTATAGGTTTGTGGTGAGTCTGAAGGGGTTATAAGGGTGAAATTTTGATTTTCCCCATTTTTCGTCGATAAAATCGTTCGTCATTCGACATTTTGGCATATAGACACCAAGAAGACTATGCCAATTAGATAGCTCATGACCATAGGTAGATTCTGAGTATCAGTTTGAGGTGAGTCTGAAGAGGTTATAGGGGTGAAATTTTGATTTCTCCCATTTTTCGTCGATAAAATCGTTCGTCATTCGAGATTTTGGCATATAGACACCAAACTGACTATGCCAATTAGATAGCTCATAACCATAGGTAGATTCTGAGTATAGGTTTGTGGTGAGTCTGAAGGGGTTATAGGGGTGAAATTTTGATTTCTCCCATTTTTCGTCGATAAAATCGTTCGTCATTCGAGATTTTGGCATATAGACACCAAACTGACTATGCCAATTAGATAGCTCATGACCATAGGTAGATTCTGAGTATAGGTTTGTGGTGAGTCTGAAGGGGTTATAAGGGTGAAATTTTGATTTCTCCCATTTTTCGTCGATAAAATCGTTCGTCATTCGAGATTTTGGCAGATAAACACCAAACTGACTATGCTAATTAGATAGCTCATGACCATAGGTAGATTCTGAGTATAGGTTTAAGGTGAGTCTGAAGGGGTTATAGGGGTGAAATTTTGATTTCCCCCATTTTTCGTCGATAAAATCGTTCGTCATTCGAGATTTTGGCATATAGACACCAAACTGACTATGCCAATTAGATAGCTCATGACCATAGGTAGATTCTGAGTATATGTATGAGGTCTGTGTCAAGGGAAAAATGGGGAAAATCAAAATTTCACCCTTATAACCCCTTCAGACTCACCTCATGCCTATATTTAGAATCTACCTATGGTTAACACTATCATTCATCTATAGAATAATAGCTGCCAGTTATTAACATTTTCGTTTGGAAAATTGATGATTCATTTGTAACTTTTATCGATGCACTCTGCATTATCGACATTTCAAAATAGTTTAAATAGCACAATGTATATCTGCATTACCATCTTTCGGCTGGGATAGAAAATACATTAACTGCATTACCGTCTTTAGGCTGGGATAGCAAATACACAATCTGCATTATCATCTTTTGGCTGGAAACTTTCGGCTAACTTTAACAGTATCAGTTTTTGTCAAATGCGGTGTGATTGTTTGCACAGTTTGCACATTTTATGGGTTCGCAAACTTCTTCCTCGTGTCCTTCGTTTACATTTTTCGCGCATTTAGGACATGTTCTTGGACGAAAGCATTTAGTTTTCGTATGCCCGTACCGTTGGCAGTTGTGGCATCTCATTGGGTTTGGGATGTACAACCGTACATCCAACCTCAAAAAACCCGCTTTGATGTGATTCGGTAACTCGATTGTATTGAATGTAATGATATGTAGTGGCGTATCTCGTAGCTCATTATTAACTTTTCGTTTTATCCGTTCCACTTTGATCACATTTTGAGTTTTTAATTCTTTTTCAATCTCCTCGGTCCCAACATACATCAAATCATGACTATAAATAACACCTTTGCTGAAGTTCAAAAATTTGTGTTCTTCTACTTTGACCGGCATGTCTGCTAGTTTAGTGGCCTTCATTAACGCTTGAAATCCTTCGTCTTTGTTTGTTAATACCAAAAGATCCCCGCTACGTAGTCGCTGCGTCTCCTTGATGTGTGACGTGATCATTGATAAGCCTTTTTCAATCAAGAAAGGCGATACTCCTCGAAAGCTGTTGTCACTGTCAGCCTTCTTCACCACTACATATTTTTGGTTAGCTTTGTTTTCTTCAAAAAAAAGTCGTTTCCTTTTGTTTTTATTTTCTTCTATTTTAAGAGGACTGCTGCTTCCCCTCATATTCATGAGAGGCTGGAACCGGTTTTTGCTTCTAATCGACATCCTGCCCGTAGGCAGTTGTCGGCTAAATTTTAAATTTCGGTGCCCTGGTGCAGGTACACCCTGTCACTCAGCAAACGAATTGATGTAAGGTCCTGGTGAAGGGACACTCTGTCACTTAAAAAACGAGTTGACGTACGGTATTACCGTTGTGTTTGAACACAATAAAAACCAATTGTACTATAGTTAGTTGTTGTTGTTGTCACACATAAATTAATCACTAAAATCAATAATTCTTATTGTTTCTACTACTTTTATAACTAAATATTATAATCACACACCACTTAACCGATTTAAACTACATGATACCAACTAATTTATGACTAAAACTATACTATGGCAAAAGAAAAAATTTATTCAAGATCGCTGTCAAAAAACCACTCTGTTCGCAATGAAATCGAAAACGAAATGGAAACTTCTCCAATGAATGTTGGCGCCATCGTGTAAAAAAATCAACTTGGAATTAAATTGTCCGAATTTAGCGAAGGAAAAGCAAAAAAAAAATAATGTTTTAATATTTAATTTTTTTCTTATTTATATTTTAATCCTCGACGTCATATGTAAAATCGTCGCACATTATTAATACACATTTAAATAAAACACGATAACTTTTAGGAGATAACAATAAACGTGTCATTATTATATTGGCCAAGGCGGAAACTGAAACTATCAAAACTACAACTGAAATCCTAAAATGTATAAGTATATAAAATGCACGACAAAATTATTAATTAGTTACAATGCTAAAATAAAGGTGTCGTTCAATACATTACACTTTAAACTTTAATAAATATTGGATATTTAAATTTTAATAAATAGTTTTTTTAACTCTCGGCTGAAGTAGTAACTTTCAGTTAACTTTAACAAGGTCAGGAACTATAACGACGCATGGTGTTTCAGCCGCCTGTGCAATTTCTATAATTGTATCACCACACGATGTTATAAGGAAAATAAATCTTAATTACTCCGCATCAAAGCATTTTCTAATTTTCTATGACTTTAATTATTTCCAGTATCCACTGAATCTTAATTACAAAATTTAATCGAAATTGTTGAGAGATGTGAATGCGCGTTTTGCTATTCGTATACCAAGATTTCCCCGTATAAATTAATTTTTATATAAGTGAACAGAAATAAGTTGAAGGGCGGGAGGGAAAACAATTCGCGTAAAGATTTTGTCAAATTAAAAATTCAAATGAAAAATGTAAAATTTCTTTTCCTCCATTCGAATTTAATTTATCCGCACCAAGCTGTAATTTATACGTTTGAAATCGAAATGATTTACTTGTTGTGATTTTGTGAGTGCGCACGTGATAAAAGAATTCATCAAAAATTTATGTCGTTTTGAATGTCTTATCTTACACAAATTTTTTATTATCACGAAACGAAAATAATTTAATTTTCTTGCACGTTTCATTATTTTAGGTTTTATAAAAGAAACGCAACAGATATAGGATTAGTAAAAGTATATATTATATACACCTGGAAAATGGTTTATGATGTTAATGTTATGAAAAAAAAAATCATTTGAACGTTGTTCTCTTAGCACACAAAATAGAAAAAATTTCTGTCGTGTTAAAAACAGGTTAAATTTTATGAACCCATTTTTATTCATTATATCATAATTCCATACATATTCAGAGTTTACCGTTCTCGTAGCATACAGGAGGACAATGAATAACATGGTGTTTTGTCAGATCAAGGGAACTACCGTTGCGCAGACTTTAGTTTCACTTATAAATATGATCTGGTGATAAACAGTTGGCGGTTCGGGAGAGATACCAAGAGTATCTCTCCCGAACCGCCAACTGTTTGAGCACAATATTAGTTCGCATTTCTCACGCCAAAATTTTGGATAAAAATCGTTAGAAAAGTTTTACTCTGGATAAATAATCGAAAGAGGATTACCAAAATAAAAGTTAGATGCAATTAAGGCGAGATCGTGAAATTCTTCCATCTTTGGACAACCTATGTGTCAGTGCACTTTATAAACCGAGAGACATAATTTGAGTTATAATAAACCCAAGCATTCCTTAAAAATAGACTTGAAAGTTCTAAATGAGGTCGAATAGATCTAAATTTTAATGTAAACAAATAAAATAAATAAATGTTAAAAGGGGTGTAAAACGAAATCCCGGTTTTCAAAATCCTAATAATTGTAGAGGCTCACGGCTTCGATTACTCTCACGGACTCGAGGGGCTTTAAATTTGAAAAGCAACATTTTGTAGTTGCAAGATTAATAAAAAAAAGCAATATTTTGTTAATGCAACATTTTGAAATACAATATTTTATATCGATCCCAGAAAAACTATTTCACTAAATATTCATTATTTCATTATAAAATAATCAAAATAATTATTTCGGAAAACAAAATTTTAAAAAACTAGATTTATTCCAAAAAAAAGTTTGGTAAACGGTATTTTATACGGTAAGAATACAAAAAACAAGATTAAATGCAAAACAAGATTTTGTCTTGCAGGTAAATATCCCGATCCCGGTTTTTTTCAATTTAAAAAGTCGATGAAATAGTTATTCGATCTTTTCGCAATGGCCATATTTCAGAATTTTATCAAAAAGTCGTTTTAGAAATCCATTTCAATCGCAGGTGTAGAATTTCAACAAAACCAACTTTCACTTGCCTAGTTCCATCTCTATTGACCGCTTTATCGAAAAACCGTTTAAGAATCCCATTTCCATCGCACATACCGAATTTCAACAAAATCTGTTAAAAAATGGTCAAATTCCATCCCAATTAGCCATTTTCTATAACTTTATCGCATACTCGTTTTTGAATAACCCGGAATTTTGAAAACCAGGATTTTAAAAACCAGGATTTTGACAAACCAAGATTTTGAAAACCGAGTTTTCGTTACCTGTCAAAAGACATATGCAATTTTACATGTAAAATATTATATCGCGTGACAAATCACTTATTAAATGACATATCAAATTTAGTATCAAATCACATGTTTCACATTTCAAGTAGCAGGTAACATAACATGTTATAGGTTAAATCACTTTTCAAATAACACACCATATTTAAAATCACATATCGCATCATTGTTATGGCACATGACATATTACATTTTATAAATCAAATCTACATGTCATTTAAATGTCATATTATTTATCATAACCCATGTCAAATCAATGGTTATATGACATGTTAAAATAATTCAAATGATATGTCAAATTACAGGTCATATCACATCACAACCCAAGTGACATTTTATATCAAATGTCAAAAATTAAATTTTATTATATGTCATATCATTTGCCATATTACTTGTCATATTAAATGTGAAAATATATGCCAAATCACAAATCAAAACACATATCATGTCGCATGCTACAACATATGCCATTCGCTGTAAAGGTTTGAAATTCATACAAGTGTCTCATAAAGCATATGAAAGAAGCTTAGATTTTTTGTTATACATGTCTGACTAAGATTATCAATAAAAATTTACCTTTCCCTTATAATGTTACAAAGATATATAATGTTACAAAAATACCTCCGTGCTCCGTAGTAACTTTCTATTTGGCCAACAACATCAAAAAAATCTTCAACATTTTGATTTTTGTTATATTTCTTTATTTTATACTACGATTTATAATTCTATGTCCACTTGTTTTCTTTATTTTTTCAATTAGTTTAGTTAAAAACGAGTTTTTTAATAATGGCTTTGCTTCATAACGGTACAGCTAGTTTTTATTTTTTTCTTTCATGCTAAATACTTTAGCTAGTTTGTTAGTTTGTTAAATTGTTAAATAACCAAGTGTTGTTCAAAACCAATGCCCTATTAAAAATATTTATCAGCCGATAAAATAGAAACCATTTTTACGAAGGTTTTCGTTTCGTTAAATCGAAGATAACACTAAAATTCCGCCATACGACTGGCGTTAGTTTTTAGAGATCCAGCTACCTCTAGGAGGAAAAAATCCGAGTCACACAAAAACAAATGCATGCTACTAGTTAAGGCACCAATAGAATAAGGCGCGCGGAAACCGCTGTTTAGCTAAATAGCAAATTCAAAAACTTCAACGAAAAAACTAAAACGTTTATTTTTATTCGAGCGATAAATATTTTAAACATGGTATTTGCTTTAAGCAACAATTTGGTGTTTCACAAACTAATTAAAGAGTTTATGAAGTTATGAATTTAATCCATTTGTAACAAATTGTTTTCTCTTAAAATTAGTTGAATCACTTGACGTCCTTGGCTTAATCTAATTTTAAACAAATTAGGTTTGTTTAAGGTAGGATAAGTTACGTCACATATCGCTCCGAACCATTTTCGCTTAAAGACGGAAAAAGAGGCTATATACTTTCGCGAGTTATGATTGCTCATTGGTGTGATAGATCACTAACAACTTATTGCGATACACTAAATAAGGCCCAATAGCCGATATCTAGGCAGAGATAGCTTTCTAAAGTACCAACTACAAATGTACAGTTTCATGGCTTGGGTCTGTTAAATGTGTTTAAGCTTTGATTGCGAGTCAAACCCATCAGTCTTTTTATTGGTCGATGTCACACGTTTCCAATATTCCATAATATAAACGCCTTTGATTGACTCTACCAAGTGCGCACCAAGTGGGTCGGTTTCGATTTTAAGCAGTATGGAACTGTAAAGCCTTTGGAGGATTTTTCTTTAGGACCAGTACTGTATATTAAGATTGGGCTGAATGAGGTTGTTGGTTCGGGATCGGTTTAGATAGAAATATTCACATGTAAAGTTTCGGTAGGATTGATTCCAGGATCTAGGTGTAACATTAGGAATAATTATTTCTTGGGTGGAGGAGTCGAAGCCACATTTGAACGAGGTTTGCCACCACGATCCGCTAAGGATTCTAAGAACGCGTGTTCTTAGAATCCTTAGCGTGATCTAAAAGGCCCACAAAGGCTAGCTTTAATCATAAATTTGAGAGCCTTGAATTGAGCATACTGAAACACATTGTGAATTTCAGCACAAACTTACAAAGTGAACGTGTTACGTCGGAATTGTCTTTCACTTCACAAATGCACGGTAATCAACTTCGCGACATATACAGTAACCCTTGAACTTTGCTTGGTAAATCATCTCTTGTAATTACCGTTGAGTGTGTTACGAACGGCTCAGCAGCCGCCCCCAGATATCACTAAGCACACAGAGGCATCACACGGTGGGTTTACCAGCTAGGTCTCAGGGAAAAATGCTTTGGTCGTGAGACTTTGAGGCTTGCAATGCTCTTGGCCTACACTGTGAAATAACAGACCACTTACCGTAGTAAAGAAAATAATCACTGGGAGGCCGTGTGAATTTTACGGTAAACCTCCGACTGGACGACCCATACGCTGGACCGATACGAAAGTGAGACATCCCCTTCCACCCTACCGACCCGAAATATAATTAGCTCTTCATTGTAATCGTAGTGAGACACACAAAAGAATAAAAAAAAATGATAGGTGACAAAAAGAAAGAAAAAATTAAAGGACTGAGGCCGAATACAAAAGAAATCATCGAAAGAAAAAATAAAATGGCCGCCAGCGGGAAAATAAAACTCGAGGCGTAAATGAGCAAGAAATAAAATAAACAATAAACCAACAAATATAACGCCATGTGAATAACGGAGAAAAAGCGAGAAACCAACGTCCATCCTGGTCGCGTCTACGACCACCGTAATCGGTACTCGATCACAACAAAAATATATATAGTTAATAAAAATTTAAAAGGAAATGAAATTGTAAAAAGTTGAAACTTTAAATATTAAAGAAAAATGAAATTTAAGAAAATCAAAATTTTTAAAGAAAATAAAACTAAAAAAAAAAATACAAATGGTACCTTTGGTCGACCTTGGAGTTGCAGCCGTATAGGGTGACAGTCATGCTAAAGGGAAATGCCACACGCGGGCCGTTTGGCGTCTTCCACCCTTGCAGAAGATATTAAATAATTGTTGGGCGTCTTTCCGCCTTGCCGAAGATAAATTCGTTGGGCGATGTACCGCCAAAACCATAAATAAATAAACCAAAAATGGTAAGCGTCCTTCCGCCGTAACTGAAGATATGTGTGCGGTTGGCTACGTTGTTGGCCACTTGTAATCTCCACCGATGCGGCCCAACCGTCGGTTAAACTTGTGTGCCCCGATGGCCTTCCCGTGGTGGTGTCCTGTCTCACCGTTTACCAAATGAATGACCTTGACTGTCCGTCAATAATTTATATGGGCGTTGTCCCGCCCCAACGGGAACAACGAAAAATGAGAATGGCCACAATCGTTAAGGTTGAATTGCGGCACACGTAAATGGTATATAGAAAATGGTATACAGCACACTTTGATATGCGAATGGCCACGCTGTTGGCCACCCGTTATAATTGCGCACACACCCACCGAACAATGAACAGTACCCGTTATTAGATGTAGTACCGTTGGCAGCGTGGTGAGCTTGGCCGCTCGTGAATGAAATGCGGACGACCCACGTCTCGGCCGCCCGTAATAAATTGAATTAATACGTCCGTTCAACGTAAACTGAGCGATTATATCGCTACCGAAATCATGAGCACTTCAACTTTAGGTTGTAACGGAAATCAAACCGTCTATTTCCTACTACCACTAAAAACTGTGTTTTTTGTACGAAACTCTAATTTTCAGCTTTTTCCTTTTTTGTAGTTTATACGGGATTGTACTTTCATTACACCAAAAGAAAACCGACAATTAACACTAAAAAAAACTAAAATGCGGTTATAATCAGTAGGTACGTTTTTATTTTTACAACCTTTTTATTAGTTTTCTACTCATTACAGAATCCATTTTGTATTTATAATATGGGAGAACACATTCCAAAAAAAACTAGTTGCTAACTCATCACAATCCAAAACGAGCCTCTTCTTATTTTTTTAGTCCTCAAAAAACTCAAATTCTTGCACAAAAACGAATAATGTACCAGAATATTTCTTTAGTGCCTCTCGTCCTCGTTCATATACTACATGCGCGGTGTGAAAAACAAAAAAAATCTAAGTGACGCGCACCTAAAATAAAAAACGAGAAACAAAGTTCATCTACACCTTCTCTTGTCATGCACACGCGTACCAGACAGACGTTGGTCTCGCTTTTTCATTATTCAACATTTATAAACAACGGGTGGGTCAAAACATAACATAAAATATTAAGCTTATTCAAATGAAAGTTTGAAGGTGAATCTACTACATGATAGATGGCACCATCTATTCGATTAAATTTTTTTTTTTTTGAAAATATAAAATTATACGAATAATTGTAACAAGTGTTTCTTAAAATCAAGGTTAGTGATATATCAAATTGCTGATGCAATTTGCGGCGCTGGTGATAACGAGATTGTTCAATGTGCCATGCTTTGGCGTTTTTGATACTCATGGACTGATGCAACAACCTGTGTCTCCAGTTTATTCACCTTGAGATAGCGAAGTTTTCTATTTCGTTCGTGTGATTCCCATGAAATTAATTTTTTATTTTGCTGGCGCTACATCCCATTATAGAGAGATTTGGGCGCCTTAGTAATGAGGTTACATAATCATATTATTTTTGGATTAATATGTGATTGGTACACAGCCTGGTGTCAAAGGTTGCTGGAAGAGGCAGACTACTGCTGGATGAGGTATACTGGCATTTCGTAGGGGGAATGATTCCGTTTTCTTTCACTTTTATAATTAATTTTATGCTGCTTTTATGCGCCCAAATTTGAACTAACGTAAGCAACGATTATTGCTTGCCGTGGATAGTGTAGTTGTTGCATTATCTCTCTCTGTCACAGCATGTGAGTAATACTGTTTGTCTGAAAGGGGAAGATGAATGCATAATTTATCTTCGAAAATGCTGCTGCAGCTCTCGGCAGACGCAACCAACAAATTTGGGTTTTATTCTATAATGTCGGCGAAGGTAGGTGAGTTACGCTCGGTATTTCAACATTTTACTGCGACATTCTTTCTTTTGGTCTTCCTAGAGGCTATTTATCGGTAGCTTTCCAATCAGCCATCATTGGACGAATTTGTCCCTCTGCATTTATTTGCAAAAAATTATACACATTCACAATTATAGATGCATAACATCATAAACGCAATACACAGGTACACTATATGTGTCTGTAATTAAATAGGTAAATTGATTTATTCAAGATCATTTTCCTCCTCCGCATCAAACTCAATTTAACTGAGATTATATTTTTAGACATATTCAAATGTAGGTGCGCACACAATTACTGGTAAACCAATTATCAAATTGGTATTTTGACGGCTCCTATCTGTGTTTCCTTCCGGTAAGTGAATGCCATTAAAACAGGCTAGTGAATTCGTTCGATGATAATTGCAAGTTGCATGCTTGGTATCTGAAAATTTGTAAAAATTTAAAGTTTTGGCCTGGAAATGATCGCATTTATTCGTCAATTCCCTTGGGAAAATTTTCAGGTCAAGTCTGTTATGTCGGAAATGTTTACCTAGGAAAACGTTAAGCAGTATATGAAATTCGTCCTGTTTATCATACCAGAAAAAACAAAACTCTTCAAACAGTACTATTTCATCTCATCCCAGTTTTTTCTGTTTTAACTCGTACAAGACGGAAAATAATTTTAAATTTATTTACACAACAACAACATATCCATTTCAGATTTTTCATTTCCGGGGCCAACTTCCGTATAGCTCATTATAAATTTTATTAATTGCCTTTCTCCAAAGAACATGATTTATCAGAAATGACTGATACTCTTTTGAATTGGTATTTGGAACCCATCGCGGAATTGTTTCGATGTTCACGCCTGAGTGTACTCAAAAAATGCCCGTTAAAAAATACCCGCCCGTTTGCGCTTACAGTTGCTGAACCCGGATACCGGTGAAAGAATTGATGCGTTCCGTAAGCAACTACACCGAAGAGTGTTGGAGTCCGTCAAAATGACAAATTTTAACCTGCAATTGCTGGGATGCTATCTGTCGGACAATGTCGTCAATTGTAGATGTGCTAAAGATGAAACTTATAAGTGGTTTTGTAGGTTTGTTGTTGCCAAGTGGTGGACGGAGATCCTCCGAAATCTTCACCAATACACACTTGGGTCACTGGTTCACCCGAGGGTCCTAGTGTCGTATTAACGAATATAAGACTGCAGAGCCTGTTAATTGGGTCAACCAAAGGTTGTAAGCGGTAGGCTAATCGAAAAGCCATTGTGCTTTATTAGAAATGATGGCTCAGAAGCGGGCGAACTAACCCGTATTAACAATGCCTAAGCGACTTCTCAAGTTGCCAGAAATACCAGATCTGTATACAAGCGTAAAAGTTCTTCGATATGTCAGCGTGACTTGGAGAGTTACGGATCAAATATTCAGTACAGGAATACCTCGCATAAATTTTCAAAATAAATTTTTTTTTTTTTTTTTTAAATAAAATTTTTGGTGTTTTTACTTTATTAAAACATAAAATTTTCGGTTTTTACCCTTTAATATGAAAACATGAGGTTTTCGGTATTTTCCCTTGATTATGAAAACATGAGATTTTCGGTATTTCCCCCTTGATTATGGATACATTAGCGAGCGCGTGCCCATATACCATAATTATTAGTTTTCGATTTTTAATAGTAGAGTAAGGTTGACTTTTGGATAATTAGATTTTAATTTTTAATTTAAAAAATAAAATGAGTGAAAAAAAGTGTGAAAGTGACTCTACCACCAAAAAACGCAAATGGCTCACTTTAGAACAAAAGCTTACTGTTATTAAACTTCATGAAGAAGGTGCTTCTTTTGCTAAAATAGGAAGAGAAAAAGGAATGAACGAGGCGTCAGTTCGAAAAATTGTGAAAAATAAAGATCAATACAAATCGCAAGGTCAAGCTACAGCGTCTTATTTGTTAAAAGTAGTGACCAGAATTAGAAGCCCTCGAATAGTTACCATGGAGCGGCTATTATCTATATGGATAGAAGACCTTAATCAAAAACGTATTCCACTTAATCAAATGGAAATTCAAGCAAAAGCACTAAGTCTTTACAAAGACTTGCAGACTAATGATGAAGTAGAAAACGAAGGTGCGGGAGCTAGTGAAACTTTTACGGCAAGTCGTGGATGGTTTTTTCGTTATAAAAAACGAACTGGTATTCACAATGTGCGTATTGTTGGTGAATCTGCAAGTGCAGATAAAGAGGCTGCTTTAGGATATCCAGAAGAATTATCTGAAATAATAAAAAAAGATGGCTACAAAGATGAACAAATATTCAACGTTGATGAGGCGGGATTATACTGGGAAAAGTTACCGTCACGCAGTTTTATAGCAGTCAATGAGAAGTCATGCCCAGGATATAAAATCTCAAAAGATCGTCTTACACTATTATTAGGTGGTAATGCAGCAGGAGATTTTAAACTAAAACCGATGCTTGTATACCTTGCGGAAAATCCACGAGCTCTTAAGGGTTTATCAAAAAATAATTTGCCAGTATTGTGGCGTTCAAATAAAGAAGCGTGGGTCACAAAAATTTTATTTGAAGATTGGTTCACGAACTATTTTTGCCCTACAACAAAACGATATTGTCTAGAAAATGGGTTCGATTTTAAGATTTTATTAATTTTAGATAATGCTCCAGGTCATCCCACCAGTCTTAGCGATTTAAATGAAAATGTTCAAATAACCTTTCTTCCACCAAATACGACATCGTTACTTCAACCGATGGATCAGGGTGTCATTGCAACATTTAAGAGCTATTATTTACGCCGCACTTTTTCACAAGCCATTAAAGCAACAACAGGAGAAAATGCGCCTACTTTAACAGAATTTTGGAAGAGTTACAACATTAGAAATGTTATCGAAAATATAGGCTAAGCATGGCATGAAGTGACACCGAACAATATGAGAGCCGTTTGGAAACATATCATACCGCATTGTGCTAATGGTTTCATTGGTTTTGAGACGCATTTTTCGGAAATTATCAACTTGGTTTCGAAGATCTGGATTCTGACAACGTAATTGAATACATTCAGTCTAGCACGAACGAGCTCGATAATGAAACACTTCTTAACATAGACGAGCAACGAGCTTATGAAGAACAGAATGACAACTCAGACAACGATGACAGTCATGAAATGTCTGCAGAAGATTTAACTGCTTTCAAAAATTATTGGAATGGTCGAAAAAGTTTCAGATTATATAATGGAAGTTGATCCTAATATCGAACGTAGCATTACAATTCGTCGAACAATAAACAATGCAATTTGTTGCTACAAAGAATTGTATGAGGAGAAACGACCAAAAAAGATCCAGACATCGATATTGCAATTTTTTGGGAATAAAAAATGAATTAAAACATTAGAAATTAAAGTGAATTGTTTTTGTTTATCTTTTTTAAATTAACTTGTTTTATTTATTTAATTTTATTTACTTGTTTTTTTGTTCAATTATTTTTAATAATTTTGTTTTTGTTGGCTTAGTTTTAAAATGAATTATTTTTGTTGGTTTAGTCATTTTAAATAAATATATGTTTGAATATACATATGTACTACATATACACTAGTTTTTTTATTGAAAAGCAGAAAAACCAATTACATGTAACAAATTATCGTTTTTTGACTCGATTATCATCATCATGTCCTTTAACCTCCTTCATAAGGGTATAGGGCCTGTAAATAGGCGCATAGGGCCCGAGTGCCTCGATTAGTCCGGTTTCAAATAGTACGGCAAAATGATGGAACCGATTAACCGTACTATGCGAGGTATTCCTGTATATTTCAAGGAAGTAAAAAAAAAAAGTTGAATGTCAGTTATCAGCGTCCATAAATAAATGATTGTTTACAAAATTAACAGTGGCTTTGAAATAGGCATAAGACATCATCCATTATCCAACATTCGCCGATAAAAAGGCCACTGGTTTTTTGAGGCGTTCAAATAAAAAAGCGTGGGTCACAAAAATTTTATTTGAAGATTGGTTCACGAGTGTGAGCAATCTTGGGTTTCAACAAGATGACGCCACATGCCACACAAACCAACCGACAATCGATCTTTTGCGCGCCAAATATGGGAACCGAATAATTAACCGTTTTGGAAATGTCAATTGGACTCCAACGTACAGAATAAAAAAAGCTGTATACTCATTTCATAGGGTTTTTGAGAACAAACTTTTAAATGGCTCACCCTTTATAATTTTGACAAATAGTGGAGGTTACTCGACCATGCCGTCGGTTTGTATTGTTTGTATTGTTTTTAGTTAACATAGGTAGATATCATCGCTCATTGATCTAGACACTAAATCATTTTTCATTAGGCCTGCTGTATCAAAAATTATTCTTTGGCCTCTTTCTCTTCTTTGATCCCGCAGATCACTGGAGAGAACAAAGTCATGTAGACCTTATTCTTTTTCAAACAAAACCACAAGTATCATTAGAGGTTCACTGATTGGATTATTTAATCTCGAAAGTCCCCTATACACACTTAAAAAAATTAATGACTCCGTCTCAACTTTGTATCGTTTTTCCCAACAAATTTTTTACAGAAAAATAGAGTTGCACGCAAATAACATAAAATTAATAGTTAAAAAGAGACAGTCATATGTAAACAACATTTCCCCAAATTAAAAAGAAAAAAACCCAATTTTATTTTACTGGAATTTGTTTCGTGCTCCTCTCGCAAACGAAAATCGTAATATACTTAACCCTTTATTTTTTACTGGAAAAAAAAATTGGAACATGTAAATCGTGCATTAGACGCAATTGCATCGTAAATATTTTCAATGCATGGTTTGCATCAGAATTTGATGCACGATTGCATCGTATATGCCCCGATGCAAGGGTTGCATCATAAATCGCAGCAAAATTTTTAAGTGTGTAGGTGTCAGATACTCATTGTATTGAACTGATTAACCGTAGGTCTATATCACATTCAGCAAAAACAGCCAACACCGTCACCTAGGGTAAAGGGCCACCAGTCACCACTGCTCATCACATTTGATAGTCTTGTATTGGCAGTCATTGAGACTTGCGAATTATCTATAGATGAGACAATTATATAATAGAATTTCCTCATATTCCCACTCTTTCCCCCGCATAATTTCCCCATCTAATTATTATGTACTTGCTACATTTCGTAACATACGAGATACTTAAAATAATATTAAATACATAAGTCTCGCATAATTAATCAGATTAAATCGATTTTCCAAATCAATCAAACACATGAAGTACAACAATAATGCTCGTAAATAATCTACAACACGACTTCGACCATAGAGACGCGCAGACAGACAGACCATACACCATTGATATAAACGAGCACAGTTTTAGATATAGACATATCAATGATCCGTAATTCATTATTTTCATTCAATTAATTTTAATCCTTTTCGATACAACTCAATTAAATCAAATCGTTCGACTGCGAACAAAAATGCTTGTTAAACGCTTTATAGCTCTGTAGTCATAATTCGTAATGTAATATCATCATTATACAGTCATCATTATTATCGTCAGCATGGTGATAAAATATAGATAAAATATTAACAACAACAACAACAACGAAATTGTGTTATAATTGTTATGTATGATGTTATGTATAATTGTTATGTTGTGTTATAATTAAACAAAACGAACTCATAAAATTAATCGAATAATTAATAATGGTAATTATTAATTCATTTGCTAGAGTTTAATAGGAATTTTTAATTATGTCGTTTGTAATGAAAATAATTCTAAAAGTTTTCAGCACTTTGCACATTAAGGTAAAATAACGTGAATCACAATTTTCAAGATCTAGAAGATGAGTATAAAAAAATTAGTCGATTTCTTTTTATCTCATTCGTTTTCTTTCCTACTTGTACATCCTGATTGATTAGCATCCCCCATATCATTTTAAATATACAGTGAAACAATACATTATTCGCACAGGTTTTATAATTTACTTAAAAGTCGGTAAATTAATAAATATGCATTATCATTTTTCCACAAGATTATTGAACTGAAAATTCATGAAAACTGATTCCACCAAGATTTTTCTTTAAAGTAGCAGCTGTAGAAGATGAGTGATCTGGTAGTTTCGTTAAATTTTTGGCATTCATCAAAATTTTTTGAATGACGTCAACTCTCATATTTCGACCCATCTCAACCCTATTTGCAACTCTATATTCAAAAATCATTTATTTGTATTTAACTGTTCTCTTAACAAAACTTTCAGTTCAATCCTCAACTCATATCTAAATTGAGCTTTTAACTCAGATTAGATCTCACCTCCTACCGAAAATATCAGCTTAAATCAACCGTCGACGAATTAATTCTCAACTTTACTCCTATTTCAACTCCATTTTCAACACAATTGAACACTCAAACGTTAATTAACCTCAACTTTCAATTCAACTCTTATGTTATGTTACAATTCACTTCTAAACTTATTTTTCACATTTCAAATCACTCTCAACTCAAAGCTCAACTTTACTTTCAAATCAACTCTCAATGCAACTTCTAATTGTAACTACTCAATTAAACTTATTTGTCACCTTAACAATTAAATTAACTTTCAGTTCAACTATCAAAACAATTGTCGAAAAATTCTTTATTAATTCAACTCTAAACCTAACTAAACGTTTAACTTAACTCAGTTTTCTAAAGTCAACTAAACTTAATATTCAACTAAATTTTTCAAATAAACTATCAACTCAACTCTAATTCTCAACTCTTTAGTTCAATCTCAGCTAGACTTTCAACTCAACTTACACCTAAGTTCTCAAGAAAACACACAATTTAGCTCTTCCACATTTGAAATCTATAAAAACCACCAAACTCAACCAAAATGTCAATTGTAGTTTCAACAAAACTATTAACACAAATTTGTACTCACATCACAACTCAACTATCAACTTTCACTCCAACTCGTTCTTAACCGAACTCTAAATGAAATTTTCGGCTCAACGCGCAACTAAACTGTCATCTCTACTTCCAACTCAACGTTCAATTTAGTAATCAGATTAATTCTCAATTCAATTTCCATGTCAACTTTCATTTCAATATAGTTAAGACGATTAAAAACGTGTCATAACGATTTAAATGTTAGACCAAACCAAATTGGCCCAGACCAGTTGGTACCATTGGCAAGACCCAGTGCTTTTTTGGACGATTTGAAGAGCTTAAAAATCAAAAAAAAATTCCGTGTGCCTGGATGTTTATACCGATTATGTCTCGGGAATGACTGAAAAATTTCCATTTTTTTGTAATTCTTCTTGGGAGATCGGGTGTCTGCCATAGAAATTTACATAAAATACCACCCACCATCACTATTGCCTTACAGTTTTTTTGATTATGCTCATATCCTCGTTTAATATACCGTTGGAGCTAACAACACGTTTACAAAACCTCTTTAGTTCGTGTACCCACCGTTCTAGAGCTTGTGATAAATTATTCGTTCATTATAGAATACTTGCGTGAGTTGAGAATAGAGATGGCAGATCAGTTGAGAGTTTAGTGGAAAGATGTTTTGAAAATTGAGTTGAGTTGGGGGTTTAGTTTAGAGTTTAGTTCAGGGCAGTGAGTTGCGAATTAAGAGGATGAGCGGAATTAAAAATTGATCAGAGCAATCAACCGAAAGTTGTATTGAAAAAGGAGTTGCTCTCTGAGTAAAGTTGAGAACTGAGTTGAGGTTAGTTTAGTTTAATGTTTATTTGAGGTAAAACTGTTATTGAGAGATGAGATGTGGTTTTAGTTGAAATTTCACTTTAGTGATTCTGTTAAACATGAAGTTAGGGTTGAGTTGAGAAGTAACTTTAGAGTTAAGTTTAAAGTAGAGTTGACAGTTGAGTTGCGATTTTAGTGTTAAATTTTCTTGAAAATTAAAATTAGTTGATTTAAGAGTAAAATTAAGAATTTAGTTAGAATTCAGAGCAAATAGAGGTTAGAGTTCTACCTCAAGGTGAGGTGAGATGCGTGATAAATCTACCGTTCATTTAAGAATTGTGATCAAGGTTGAGTTTAGAATTGTGTTAAGAGTTAAATTAATATGATAGTAAATTAGTAAGTTTGTAGAGAATTGATTGTAGTTGAATTAAAAGTTATAGAGAGAGTCGAGTTACACTGAGAGTTTATTTAAAAGTTGAATTGCAAGTTGATAAAAGAGTTTAATTTAGAATTACGTTGAGAACTAAATTAAAGGTTGAGTTGACTATTAAAATAAGAGTTAGTTGGAAAAAGTTTAGGGTTGAATTGAGTTAAGTTTTTCAAATGATGGCGAGTTGAAGTAAGGATTAAATCGAGATAGAGTTTTACTATATACTTCCGTCTGGAATTGAGTTGATGGTAAAGAATTAATTTAAATTTATTGCATATTGGTTTGAGCTGAGTTTAAAATTCAATTAAGTTGAAAATAGATTTAAGAGTAAAGTTAAGAGATGATTTAAAAACTGTTTTGAGAGATTAACTGATTATTGAGTTTATAGGTAATATTTGAATTAAAAATTAAGTGAAGGGTTAAGTTAGAAACTAAGTTGCGGGTTGAGTTAAGAGTTAAGCTGCTTGTTATTTTGAGAGATGAGATAAAAGTACAAAGTTATATTGGAAAACAAATTAAACGAACGATAGATATTTAAAGATAAGCTTTGATTTGAGAGTTGAGCTGAAGATTAATTTAAGTAAGGTAACATAATCGCCCTACTTAAATTAATTTTCAGCTCGACTCTCAACTCAAAACTTATTTAAATTAAAGCGAGATTAAATTGAGAGGTGTGATACGGATTGAGATTTACTGATTTAATTGATTTAACGGTTGAGTTGAGAGTTGAGACAAGAGCAAAGTTCATAGTCTGGTTAGAAGCTGAGTTGAGAGTTGTAATAAGAATTCAGAATTTAGTTAATTATTGAATCAAGAATTGCGTTGAGAGGTTGGATAGTACAATTAAGAATTGGAGTTGGATTGAACTCGTAAATTTGAGTTGAATAACAATAAATATTTACAAAACATAATATCAACTAACGATCAGACAGTTCGTTGCAAAACGACTCATGAAAATATTTAAATGGTTTTGCGACAAATTTTCTGAGTAGAAATATTTCGGCATTTCACGTGATTTTTTAGGGTTATCAATTATTGAACCGAAAGGTTTAAAGAATATAACAAAAGTTATTAGCTCAAGCACTTAAACACCAGTGAATCATGTTGCACTACGTTTGGTTATTTTAAATTTTTCCGTGTTTCAAGAGAGGAGGTGGTAGTTTGGACCGAAGTTTCCACAGTACCTACCTCTCTTCGATCTTTTTCTAAAAATGCAAAAAGGTTAAATTTACTTTCATCCGTACATATGTTGTACATGTTTCCAGAACGAAAAATCTTTCATTCGATAGTTATGGGCGAACTTCAACCTAACCTTCTTATTTTTCTCACTAACGAAGGGCTTCTTCCTGACAATTCTACCATGCAAACCACTTTTGTGTAGGCTCTTCGAGCCGTTTCAGCATTGCAATTAATTATTTTAGATGCTACTCCTACCCTCTATTAAAGTAAGCTGACATCAGCCGATAATGCCGATAATGCAGATTCAAACTAATCAAACGAAAATGGCAATCGATTTTTGTCGGTAACACCCAGCCGAAAAATTTCGATAATACAGATATAAATTTTATGCCGGAAAATAATTATTTATATTATAAATTTTATAGTGTTCTTCCTAAAAACCAACTAAAATATTTAAAATAAGAAATTTTTATTCGAAACAATTAAAACTAATATACCAAACCAAATTTCTCTAAGTGCTGTATTAGATGTTTGGGGAGGTAAGATATGAAATGTATCTCATACATGTTTGGAGAATATTTTAAATGTGCCATCTAATAATTATCATTTAAAAACGTCAGGTCAATTTTCATGTGGAGAGTCTGGGAAAACTCGATTGAATATATCGCACACACAAAATTTAAAAATTTCGAAAAATTGACCTAAAAAATATTTTTCAACATAAAATGTGTATCTGCATAATCGACATTATAGGCTGTCATTTAATCTTTTTCATATGTGATCTGCATTATCGGCATTTTCGGCTGATATTTATGTGAATGTACACTACAAGAAAATTAACCTGAAACTTTATTCAGGTGTGAGCATCAATAAGACCTTTCATTTTATTCTATTTCCAGCCATGACACTTTAAACGGTAAATTTTTAGAAATTTTCAATTTTTGTGTGTGCGATCTATTTATACAATATTTCGGACTCTTCTCATGATAATTGACCTGAAATTTTTGAAGTTTTGCTTGATATATGAAATTGAGTTTTCTCAGTATTAAAATAGATTTTTTTATTATAGTTTTAATGGATTTAATAAAAAAGTTTAATTTTGAATAATATACGTTGATGAACCTAAATAAACATTTTTGATTTAAAAGCAAATTACAGTTTAACACCAAAATTATGTATCTGCTTTATCGACATTTTACGGCGGCATATTTATAGAAATCTGCATTACCGGCATTTGCAGGCGAATGCCAAACTTTAATTATTGCGACCGAATCTGCATTATCGAGATTTTCAGCTGATCTATTTTAATTGTTAAAGCCGACAGTTTTTCTGCTACAGCGAGTCGGCTAACTTTACCAGTATTGTTGCTTCAGCATATTTCGAAGTTTCGGTGCGCTTTGTCTTGGATTATTCTTCGATTTGTTCGCAATGAAACGTTCATCACGGTCACAAAACAGCTTTTTAGGCTTATTAATAATTCTTTTCTCACTGACGTACCTGTCAATAATAATATTGTGAATTTTCCTATTTTTATAAGGCGCAATAATTAGTTTTCACAACTCAATGATGTTTGAGGTCCCATTATTTGCATTGACAAAGAAGGAGTGCAGGAGAACAAAAATAGTACAGGAATTTTGTGCAAAATTAGTAAATAATTCCAATAGAAACGAAATCTTACAGGGTTGTGGTACTACTTGAAGACAGTATTTTAGAAATCAATCCCCACCTCTAAAGGTTGAGCCAACCCTGCAATCAGGAAGAATTTAATAATGCACAATATTGTGTAACATTATTTTTTAATTTATGGCCGTTTAAGTCCCAAGCGATGATGAGATTTCATATCGAGAAAACCCAGCATATTTCGAGCATTGTCGGCAACTGACGGTGCGTTACCGATTGTCGAAGTCTTACGCTCAGATTTACTGAAGCAAGTACCTCACCGCTCATTTTAATTTAAATAGTACATTTTACAATAGGTTTGTCTCAATAGATTGCCTTTTCATCTTATTCATTTCATCTTCTTCTCTCATTTAAAGAAAGCGCGGTTGCGCTGTTTTGGATTCTTTGACAGTGTTTTTCAATACCCCTTGGGACTCAAACGGTTAAGCTGGTCAAAAATAAAACAATTAGCAGGACTTTGTCGTCGTTTGAGCTAATTTCCAGGCGTGTGTGATATACCGTTTACGAAATAACTTAATTTTATTAAGAGCATTTAAAAGTTAAAAGTGTAGCTGAGTATTTAGTTCAATATCATTGAGATCTTCTTCGCTTGTAGTGTTGTTTCATGATATACCCTGGCAGGTTCCACACATTGCTGAGCACAGCATTCCTGGCCGCTTACATTCACATCCTGTTGTGCATTGCGTACAACAGTTGCAAGATATCAACTTGAGCAGATGTTCTGGAGTCGGTGGCAGGTCAGTTTGAATGGGCAGCAAACTATTTTGACAGATTTCCATCCCCAATCTGTTGGTAGCGAAGCATTTTCCAGCCATGCTTGAACTTGATGGTACACCCGAAATGAATGCTGATCTGCAGCTGCTTTTGTTGGTGGGAGACAAGTTAAATCGAATTTAGAATGTAACTGCATATTATCAATTACTTTGGCTGCAATATTCACCTTCGTGGCACTCGTTGAATGCTTTTAATTTTCCTTTCCTGTACAATGCTGAGCTTATATCGCATCCGGTTGATGTTCTGGTGAACATAACACAAGCAGCATGATCCCCAGGATTTGCGAAGTAATTGATTATTGACTTGTAAAAATTTCCATCGCGGATATCACAAGTATGCTAACGGGCGTAGAAACAATTTGTCATCGGTAATGCCTCATCCTCGAGATAGTCCTCCTATCGTCTTCATTGATCGCATAAGTGATTGTTTTATAATGTACGTGTCCGTCCAAATACCGCTGCATTACACACTTTTTCTTGTTATCGAAAAGTATTTCTCTGGAAATTTTTTGTACTCTTCATCGGTGAGCTGGACTAGCAACTCCTTCATTTCCTGTAGATATAAATGAGCAGATTTTGCATATAAGTTATGACCAGCAGAATGGAAATAAGGCAACATTTTTCGAATAGATTCCATATGCATCTGCCAGTTGCCACTCCTCTAAGGTCGGATATATTGCAGCACAATCATTACACAAAATATTGGAGCGAAAGTTTGCATGTTCTGTTTGCTGTTCTTAGTCTGTTGATCTAATTTTGAAGCAGTGGTTGATCAAACGCTATGTACATCTGCGCATGTTTCCTGCTTTCGCAGGTTGCATAAATTAAAGCTGGAAAATTAAAAAAAAAATTTAAAATTAAAACATTTATGAGATAAACTATAAATCTTACCAGAATTATTAACTGCTTGCATATATCCATTCCAACTTGATACATTTTCCAAGCTATTAAATCCAGCCAACCAAATTAAATTTTCATGTGTACGTCTGCAAACTCTGTTATGCATTTGATGTAATTGGCAGCCACATTGTATGTTGCAGATATCAGTAGGTCGATTATATGCCTCGAACCAACTTTACAATGAATCTAAATTGATAATCCAAGCAGCACTGGTGATATAAACGATTCTGTTCTGCATCCGTATATCATATACATTGATTGACAAATTGCATCCTTTTATTTGTTTTCGTTGAAGAGCATGCGTTTCGTTTTTTATAAAGAGTTTCCGTAAATATCTTTAAAGTCGCTGGTACAAACTCTTCACAACCATTTTTCATATCATCGAATGTTGGATATTCGCGCTCTTCTTCAATAGAACAAGTTAAACTGATGGTTTTGCCAAATAAGTTGGTTGCTATCATATTTGGTTTAAAATGATTTATAAGCAGGGTTCTCAAGTAGTAGTCACCGTACAAAACTACATCATTGCCACTGAATTTCCTTAGTTTTTCCTTCAGATCGCGTAACGCAAATTGACATTCATTACTTTGTTTTATGAAAGCGCAGAAAGCTTCAAAACATGCACGACAGTTTTCATTTATGGGTTTTCTTCTGGCCGGATTAGTGGTCACTTCTCTAAATTGGCAGTGGCAGTTCAGATGATATCGCTCATTTTGTGTCCACAAATTAATTGACCGACCAATCCGTGTACTAACGATACTTCCTAGTTTGTTGCATTTCGGTTGATTTCACAACACTAACTTGCTTGTACCGGCGTACATTCTGGGAGTCAATCTTTTGAATCACTTAAATTACTATAAGTATCTGATATATTCATTTACTACAACAAATTTACTAACAATACTACTTTTCCTCGTGTAGTTTTTCCGACATTCTGTATGCAATAAAATTTCTTTGACGTTCTCTTACTTTTTCCACGAATTATCATTTCTTGATTTTGAAACTTCGATTAAGCTACCAATTCTTTTTTTCACCACTGCACTGTAGAGTCTTTTTCTTGCATACACTTATTACAAACTAGCTGACCCGGCGAACTTCGTACCGCCTCAAAATCAATAAATGTTTTTTAAAGTTATTAGCTTAATAAAATTGAGTTTTTTATTAAGATTAAATAAATTAAATGAATACTCCAAATTAATTAAATTCAATGAAATTACAAAAATCAAAATGAAATATATTTTAATTACATTGAAATGAATGTAATTCACGTGGCAGCAAGGCTTTCGTTTTATTGAATTGAATAGAAATGGTTCGCGTAGCATTATTGCACTACTTTCTTTTAAACTATTTGCTGGGTGAGTTGCAATGGAGTCGATTCCATTCATTGTAGCACCTTGTGATATACGACATTTTTTGTTTTATTGTTAGGTGCGAGAACGAGTAAAGCGGATGGTTTACCGACACGTGAACATGCTACGTACAATTGGCCGTGAGAGAAACATTCATTTTCTAGATTCAGGCCACAAACACTCAAGGATTGGCCTTGTGATTTGTTGATTGTCATGGCGAATGCAAGACGAATCGGAAATTGAATTCGTTTAAACTCGAATGGCATATCGGTTGGGATCATCGGAATTCTCGGAATGAGAACTTCCTCACCTTTGAACTTCCCTTGGAGTATCGTCGCGTGAATTACATTGCCCATGAGTTTTCTCACCACCAAACGCGTTCCGTTACATAGTTTTGGTTGATTCAGGTTTCGTAGCATGATGATTATCGAGCCAACTTTTAGTTGTAAATTGTGCGGTGGCAAGCCAGGTAGATTCAATGAGTTTAAAAATTCAGTTGGATAGTTGGTTGCTTCGTCTTCGTTTGTCACACAGTCAATAGATTTGAAGGAATGAAGTGGACCGACGATTAGATTTTGAATTGTAAAATTTAAGTGATCCACATCTTTGTTCTTTGCCGCAAGAATTACTCGTTCACTCACCCAATTGTGATTTTTGTGGTTAGTAATGATGTTCGGGAACACTTTGTTGATGAGCTCGTCCTTCGTTGAGACAAAAATGCAAAAGTTCTGAGGAAACGAAATCAATTCGTTCGGTTTGTCGACCGGAACACGGCCATTACCGATAGTCAGCAACTGCTTGGAGAATTCTTCGGCCGATGGATCGTTTAACAATACAACTCGCATGTTTGTCGTCAGCTGAAGTTTCTTCACATAACACCACAGAGTCGATGATTTGAGGCAAGCGTTTATTTCATCAGCAGCGGTTGATCTCGGAATGACTGGTATTGTTTGACGGAAATCGCCAGAAAGTAGAATCATTGCGCCTCCAAAACATCTTGAGTCATTGCGTAGATCTTTCATAGTTCTATCGAGTGCTTCCAATGCGCGTTTGTGCGCCATTGTACATTCATCCCAGACGATGATTTTACTTGCTACCAAAACTTTCGCCATTGCTGAGTGTTTTGCAGTGTTGCATGTCGGGTTTTCAGCCGATTGAAGGTTTAACGGCAATTTCAACGCTGAATGAGCTGTTCGGCATCCTTCTAGCAATGTGGCCGCTATCCCAGAAGAAGCAACTGCTACAACAATATCGGATCTCGCACGAACAGTGGCCAAAATCAATGACATGAGGAATGTCTTCCCAGTTCCACCGGGCGCATCGAGGAAAAATAATCCACCATTTCCATCATGAATTGCCTTCATTAACGTATCGTACACTCCTTTCTGTTGGAGGTTCAACAGTGGTACATTGGTTCGAACTGATTGGTTCAATGCATCTCGATCATATTCATGTTCACGTTCCAATTCTCGATTGAAAGCGTCGTTCATTCCACGACATGGCGTTGGCAATCCTAATTTGACTAACAAACTGCTGCACATGCGAAAACACATGTCTTCGATCAAAAGCAAAGCCTGGTTATGTATCTCCTCATTCACCTCGAGATCGGGATTTCCGAAACTGACACGAATTCGATGTAGAATGTCTTCTGACATGTCATTCTTGTACTTGCTCCATAGTTCACGTGGATTTGATGGGAAGCATGTCGAAATAATGATAGCAAATAATGTGCGTATCTGGTTTGGAGTTGCAGAAATAATTGATTCAGCGATTGTTATGTCCCAATGAGTATCGTTTTCGAGCTGTTGACATGCAGCACGAAATGTTGGGCACACTACACCATTGACAGTTCGAAGTGATTTAAATGATGTCAGCCCACGAATATTCACCAGCAACAACCGCAAGTAGAAGCATTCGTCATTCTTCGGATGAACTGTGTAAATGCGACCAAGAGCATCAGTAGAACGCACATGTGGATGATCAGGAACCTCATCGCCTTGCGATGGCATCTCAGAGTAGAGCAATGTTCGTGCAAACGGATCACTTTGACAAATTGAAAAGAAACTGGTCAATGTTGTTGCTGGAGGTGTCTCAGCACGTTGAGCAACATTCGATGTGTTGAAATAAACTCGTTGACCATTCTCCAGATGCACCGCCAAATGTACAACAATGGGATGACGTTCATGAATAGGGAATGAGAATATACGCCAAATCGCCTCATTGCAGCTTACATATCGACCAACTTGATAATGCGTGATTTCATCGTTTGTATTGGAATTTTGAACACCAAAAACCGCCATATCGCTGCCTTTCGTGACATATTTACAAATGTATTTTATGGACTTCACTGAATTGCAGTACTCCACGTTGCAATGCGCCTTGAATGTTTTGGAAAGAAGTGGCGAATATGGAACAATCCAAGTGTTGTCGACCACGAACTCATTTCCTCTCACTATCGTTGTGATAGTTCTACCGTTATCATCGGCTGATCGACGCCGGTACAGTGGATAACCATCATTGCCAGTGATAGTCTCTGCGGTTAAATTTCGTGGATAACGCTTGGAACTCTTGTTGTCGACCATGCACGGTGATTGGGGATTGATGGAGCCACACGGACCGTGAACCATGTTCGTAATTACAACATCATGCAGGTCTGGATCGGTTTCGAGATCAGGAATCTCGGCACATATGATGTCATCTATTTGGTCTGGTCGAATTTTTTCGACTAACCAAATAAGAATGTGAGCATGCGGCAAGCCTCGTTTCTGCCATTCAATTGAATACATCCAACATCGAGTATCCCCAAAGACGCAAAGCCTAACAATGTAGTTCATCAGCGACCGGATTTTTTGTTTGAAGACACGTGCGATGATGTCGTGCCGATCACTTGTTATTTACCCGGATAGCAACAGTTGAACAATCTCTATCCATTTCGGATTGCAAGTAAAAGTGATGAATAAGTCTGGACAACCGTAATGACGAACATATGTCATTGCATCTTGCGCATATTCATGCATATGACGCGGGCTGCCAATGTACGTCGCCGGTAGAATAGTCAATCGACCAACATTAGCTGCATCTCCTTCGGTGCTGGTTGCATCGCGTAAATGGATATACTCCTTCGAACGCAGTTTAGCTTGGTTCAACCGAATCGTATTGAAACGCTATTCAATTCAAATCAACACTTGAAGGATTTCTTCTTGCGCGTCGAAAATTATCTCGTTGTTGATCTGTGCGATAAGCTCGACGATTTCTCATTGTCAACTGTGCCATTTGACGTAAGTCGGGCCATACTAACGCGGCGCACTCCTCGTGTGATTTCTTGTTCATCTGCAGTGGATTGATTCGCAATAGTCCGAAGTCTAATTGCATTACAGCTTCGTGGTGAAAGATTAGATATTCTGGCTCGCGGCATTGTAAATAATACTGGAAAATTAATCACACAATCCAAGATTACATAATCAATTATCGATGTGCGCACAATCACAAATGTGATAACCTCACAAAGTGAACATCTTCGAAAGGAACTTACCGTTTAAAAATCCCGATTGAAAATAGAATTTCGCAGAATAAAAAAAATGAAAAAAAACCAAAAAAAAAATCTGGTGTCCGGTGTTGGGACACTCTGTACCACTAAAAAAATTACGTACAATTGTACGCAAAAAAGTACTGTTTTCTTATTGTTGTTGGCATACACCACACAATCTCTTATTTCACTAAATTCCACCACTTATTTTAATATTATATGCTAAACCACAAACCACTTAACTAATATGAAATAACCAAAACCAAAAATAAATTAAATTTAATATTAAAATCGCAAAGGAAAAAAACTTTTTTTGGAGCTGTCAAAATCTACTATTCGCACTGAAATCGTAATTCGGACGAAGATTTTATCTATATAAATAGATAAGTAGAAGAAATAAAAAAAAAATTGAATAAAAAATAAAATGGTAAATGTGCATGCAGCCTCCAGTCGGATTCGTATCCAGTACCTTGCGGTCCAAGCGCTGAAGCTTTAACCACTGCACCACTCGTCACATAGAAACTACACCTACAAAATTCATATAAAAAAAGGTTTTTTTTATTAGGTTTTTGGGGCTTCCCTTTTGAGTTTTTCCGACTTTTCTTTTTTCCTAAACCACCACTGTATTGAGACGAACAAAATAAAAAAAAACAAAATGTACTAAATATATGAGAAAATGAATTTTCTTGATAACTTTTTTTTTGGTGAATTTTTCCGATGTTTTAATAGTTATTATGCTATTCGGAACGGAGTCAAATCCAACAAAACAAAGATCATAAAAATCGGTCCAGCCGTTCTTCAGTTATAAATGGTGTAACTAACCCGACTTTGTTTTATGTATATGTTACGGTTAAAGTCCGAAATCGGCGAATGTCCACATTTACCGGGAAATGTGCAAATTTACCAAAATGCTAGGTAAATGTGAAGATAAAATTAAAAATATTTGATAATCCGTACATTTCCCAGGATATGTACACATTTATATTACATTTTGGTAAATGTAAACATTTCCCAACAATTTTATTTTATCAAATTGAATTTATGCGAGTGTACATTCTAAAATTGATGGTGTAATGTGCAGATTTATAATACGATTTATTTTAAATTAAAAGTAAATAAAATCAGTTAGATGAGATAGATACAATTTCTTTTAATGTCATAAGTACAACATAGGCGAAATAAAGAGGATATTTCACGAAGTAACGCGACACATCTCAAAACTTCAAAAGACGTGCCAATATAGTCTGTCACATAAAAAATTACATTGTTAGAATAAAAGTAAAGATTGTAAAGACTCAAGATTTACTTTCGATGAATTTCGATTAAATAAAATTAATTTAGAAGGAATTTTGTTCGGCAAGGGCAGTAAATTTTGAAAAAAAATTAGGTAATAAGCATAACGTAAATTGAATGCTAGACATGATAACTAAATACGTTTACCAACATCCATGTGCAAATTAAATTTTGTTAGAAATCAAGAGTTCCAAAACATGTCAACATGTAATAATTACACTAGACTTTAAATGTTGTGGTTAGCATTTTTTTATAAATTTGTTTGCTAAGTCTTTAAGTTTCCAACCAGCCCTTGAGCTCCACCAATAAAACTTTAGCTTGTATTCCTACAAGAAATTAATATTTGGGATTGTTATTATTTGAGTTCAACTTAATATGTAGATATGTATGTAGTGCTTTTGATTATAACAGTACGAAATTACACAAACATATCAGCTGACTCAAATTATCAGCAAAGACGCGAGTTTGAAATCATAGACTAAGGAACTTGTTTTCGAACGTAAATGAGGAAAATTTTAAGAATTTTAAAATTCTACATCATAGCTGTGTTGCTTTCAAAAGATTACACCAACAATTGCATTGTATCATTTTCTCAGCCTATTTGCTTTAATGTTAAGAAAAAAAAATTAGGATTAGGGGAAATAAAACCAATGTATGGTTATGGTGTTTACCGCAAGGCGTTATTTTTTCTATTTATTTCGAAAAATTAACTTGTAGTAAAATTTGGCATTTCTTTTTTGATAGTAAAATACCGAATTTAATTTGTTCTATTTGATAAAATAAAAAAAACTAAAATAAATATTAATAAAATGAACCAACACAGAAAAATTAAAACACATTAAAAATTAAAGCCAAAAGTTGTTGCTTTCACATTTCTTAGCTAAGCTAATCGGATTAGTGAAAGCAACACTACTCATGATTACTTATATTTTTAGTCTCGAAGGGAACATTTGAACTACACAAAAAATTAGCGGGTCCACACTTTCATTCTTTCGTCCTGATTCTTTCCTCGTTTAGTTCCGCTTCACCAACAAACTAATTTTGTGGGAAAATTTTTGATTCTTTTTTCAGGAACATTTTTTTTTTTGATTCAACTGATTCTGATATGCACTACTACATAGATAAATATTTCAAACACACCTACCTAGTTTAATTGTCGTTTTGGGTTAATTTTAGGTTAATTTTTGTTTCGAGACGAAAAATGTTTTTTTTTAAAACAAAGAAGCAGTTTTCGTAGTAAATAATAAACTTTTGTTGCTATACGAATAAATCAAAAAACATAATTTTACTCATATAACATACATAAACAAAGAAACACGCAAAGAAATCAAATGTGGACAAAATTCAAAGTGTATAATTCCGGAAAAATTATAAGTCCGGAAAAATTATCACATTTTCCGGGAAAATTATGACATTTTCATTTATTTTTTTTTTGTGACAAGTTATAGATAAAAAAAAAAAAATTTAATATTTAATATTTTTTGTTTAATATTTTAATATTTTTTAGCGTAGGTGTCATTAATAGATTCTATATAATCCGCTCCTACGTGCGGCACGTAGTGCGACTCCCATCAATGCGTAATTGATAGATTATAAAGTGCAGCATAATTTTTAGATTGTATACTCACATAAATTCAATTTAATAATATGAAAATTTTACATTTTTAGAATGAAATAAAAACTTATTTCATATTCTAAATACGAATTTAGAAAATAACCTTTTTTAATTCAACTATTCTTAACTGTGGAAGCCATAAATGTAATATGTAAAAGAAATTAAATAGTAAACTAGTATAAATTTTCTAATATTAAAATTAATCGAACATTTACCAAAATGTGCTGGTAAATGTGGAAATAGTCTAAATTTGCAGGTAGAAGTAGATTGAACATACATTTACCAAATGGATAGGTAAATGTGTACATTTCCCGGTAAATGTGGACATTCGCGACATTTCGGACTTTAACCGTAACATATATAGATAATAAAAATATTTTTATTTTCCTGCATTACAAAATTTACACTTTTTCTCACAACTATACTCTTTCATATTCAAAATTACACTGAATAATATTGCCATGAATCCATACCTATATAAACATCTGCTAGCACACAGGTAACAAAATATGTTCGTATAATACCGAAACCGTTTTTTTTTTTTACTGAAAGTGACCTTTAAAAGGTTGAAAAGTTCTTTTCTTCACTACACACGAAGGAAAAACCCGGAACGAGGGTACCTGCACATTGACTTTTTCGGAAATGAATTAAGGAGTTTGTTGTAATTGTATTTAATATTTTAATGGAGAAGCCCTGTTTTTGTCTCTTGGACTATTAATTGTAGTTGGTATTAAATTTACATTTTTTTAACAGAAACATAATAAGCTTACAAATATATTTTGTTTTGTGTTTTGTATGATTTTTTAGAAATTTTTCACGATTTTTTTTTTATTTTTTTTTTTATTAAGGGTGGACCATTTTCACTGTGACTCACTGTACATAATAAAATTTTCCGAACCTCTAAGGATGGAAATTTGTGTAGGCTTAAAACTAGCCCATATGATAAATAAATAAACCGCTGAAATCCAAAAAGTGTTGAGTTAGTGCTTTCAACTTCGTAACGACCATAGAGGATGTTGAGCCAAGCAGTTCTTATAGTTATTTTATTATTATATTTGTCATATTCCACTTAAAAAAATATTCTGTAGTGCTTTGTATATCAAAATTTCAATAGAAGCTTCATTCACAACACAAAAAAATATTTTCCATTATTCCTTAACATTCAAATATTGATCGTAGGAATGTTCATAACAAACAAAGCATTCCCTATTCGAGTGTATAGTTATATTATTACAAGATATCAAATGAAAACAAAATAATAACTGTTCGATGTTTTGCTTGCCCTTCCCGTTTTCGACTACGATTGTCAATATTTTCATTTCCTAGAAAATTTCATTCAATATGTATGCACAGCGAACAACATAAAATACATTCCCAAAACAACAACCAATGGTATTTTTTCCATTGTACTTGTTTGTGCTCGACAAACAAGCGGAAACAATTTTTGTTTTACTGTTTGTAAAATATACGTAACTGAATGCTTGACATTGGTTTTTCGTTCTACCGGGACAAAATTACTACACAACACATAACTACATCAGAAGCAAGTAAGGTGATTTTAATGAAACTCAGATTCGATGAAGCGACATCTTTTTATGTAGATTGAATTGACCTTATCGCATATCTAACGAATTGCTTTTTTCAGTGAATGATTTCTTTATTTAATCTAATATTTATGTGTATCATATTTATTATATCATTTGTACAACGATACCAGATGTGTATGACAAGAATCTATAAAGTACGGCGCAAACTCAATTGAAGCTTCCAATAGTTCATCAATTTAGTCATAAAATATTCACTTTATTATCTTGAAAGGTAAGATTTCATATATTACGAGCATAAAATAGTAATTCATACAAGAACAAAATGCAAACTGTAAATAAAAAGTTAGATATAAGGATCAAGCTCCATATGACGACAACAACGACAATTTTAGCTTATATACGAAAAAAATATATTTCTAGGTAGCTTTATTATAACACTGATGAGTGACGTGCAATCTGGAAAAATATTTTTAAAGTTAGAATTCACAGAAATGTGGCATGACAGATGATTTTGAAACAAATGACTTTACATTAAAATCTGTATCTCATGTTTTACAACATCCAAAAATAAATATAAAAAATTTAATTAAGAACAGAAACTAATAATTGTATATTCTAGAGATACGGTTTTATTGTATCGGCGAGTCCAAGACAATTTATCGATAAATATTTCAACGAAAACGACCATTCATCTAAAAACAGTTCACCGAAAACCTCAATTCTCCAGTTTATCGAAAATGAAAGTTCAACGAAATCGACAATCCACTGAAAACAACAATTCACCGAAAAAACAATTCACCAAATACATTCTTCAATTCACCGAAAGTGACAGTTGTAAATGTACTTCGCATATTATTAAAGCCATTAATTGATTGATTGATTGACTGATTGGACTGTAGAACCAAGTACTTGACAGGTGGTCCCGGATAACGCCGGGCCTATTCCTACAGCCTGTTTACACATAACAATAGGAGGGATAGGAAAGGTAATTTTTTTTTTTTTTTGGGACGGAACGACTCGGTTTCAGACACCTAGCAATCGTACGGCACAACACAATTCTAATCTACTTCTAACTACTAGAGGGAGGATAAAGGTTTAATAGGTTTAATGGATAACGATGGTATTGGTCTTCAACAATTGCTTCTTTAAATCAGCAACCTGAGGGAAAAATTTTATTATTTCACGTACATCTGAAAATTTCCTGAAATTTAATTCTAAATGAATGTTTTCCGGCTTCCTGAACAAGCTGATTGATTGAATCAGCCCGGTTACAGACACTTAGATAAAGTCGATAGTAAGTAACACATTAACAACGCAATTCTAATCTACACAATCTACAATTGGATGCTTCATTTGCCAAAACGATTAACTCCGTAAAACAAAAAGTTGATAAAAACTGAGAAAATATAAAAATGGTTTTAAAATTCGTTATAAATTGCAACTTTAGTTATTTTTAGTTTTGTCATTTAATGGTGTTAACACTTATTATTACTGTAATTTATTTTCAATGTATAGAGCCAATCAAGTACGTTGATATTAAAATTTACAAATATTCAAAAAATGGAGTTAATCGGTTTGGCTTGTGAACCATTCCAATTAATATTTCAAAGGAATATTATTTCACCTACATCGGTAGATTTCCTGAAATTTAATTCTAAATTAATATTTTCCGGCTTCCTAAATAATATAATATAATATAATAACATTTATTAATTTAATCCTAATGCAATTCCACAACTTAAAGTAGAATTTCCTGAAACCATAATTGTTTACATTATATTAAAAATTACTCCAAAATCCATAAGTATTTAATAAAAAATATCTGAGGCATCCCAAAGGCAATGGTACATATTCGATTAATTACCAAGTAATTTATACTGCACTGGACATATTATGCCGAGCATGGCAATGTAGCTTTATCGTTCCTCAGCCAATTTCTGTCAAATATGGTATGCAGAATTGGATTGGCACTATAACATTATGCTAAATGGAACTAGGCCATTTCTCAATAAATGATGGTCAAATTCAGTGTGCAAAGCTGAATTTGATGAAATTTTGGGATTCGGATATAACGAATCAAACCAGGCCGCCTCCTAACCTACAACTTTAAAATTCATTTTACAGTGCTGGGCTAGGATTCTAATAAGAAAGGTCAGCTTAAATTGGGATTTTAACGTGTCTTTTTGATGAAGTTCTACAATTCGGCCATTCTGAATGGAACTTGGGAATCATATTAAAAAAATCTATATATTGTCAAATCAGGTATTCAGAATTGGGTGGAAATTTAAAAATGGTATTTAGCGAAGTTTTGGAATTCGACCGTCCTAAGCAATTTATTAATCAATCATGTTCGAATCTGGTATGTTGATCTAAATTGCGACTCCAACATAAATCCCGGATGAAGTTCTGGATCTTTCCACAAAACAAATCCGAAAGCAATCGGCCAATTAACTATCCAGTTTGTTTATTCACCATAGCTTAACCCGTTAAGAGATGAACCAGTCAAATCCAGCTTCCCAAAACTAAAATTTGCTAGAATTCCACTCCAGCCCAATTCATACCCAAAAATTAATTTATGCATCTTCTGCAGTGTACTGTCTAGAAACAGATTACTGAGACATTTTCGCACATCTCAGTCATTCAAAACAAGATCAAGTTTACGTGAGGTGATGACACGAACGGAAAATAAAACCACGCGGAATGCTTCTTACATAATTGGTGCATGAGCAAGTCATTGAATAGAATTTAGAACTCATCAATACTTGTGTCTGACGTTCCCATGCAATTGCGAACCTGTTTCGAGAAATATTGTTGAGTCAGATAAATTCTTTCATAGAAAACAGTGCCAGCAGTAAGCAATCTAAAAAATAACCAACATTAATAGCCCGAGGCACATCAAAGATTTACTTGTCGTTACAACGAAAATAAAAATTAAAAACCATTTTCCCTTTGCCATGCCGTAACACATATCGCTCATGACATGAAAAAGAGACACAACTCAAAAATTAAAATTTTGCAGGAGTGCGAAAACAAAAAATGCTAATTACGTTATTAGATTCCAAAATCATAAAACGAAGAATGGCACTTTGTGCTCTATCATTTTCGATGAAGGAAAAATAAAACTGTTTTTATTGAGGGATATGGATACTAATATTGCGCATCTTTCTAGTGAATTAACGGAAAAAGTTCATTTTTTTTCAGTTGTGTCACCCGTTCATACCTCGGCGATACAAATCTTTAAAACTTTTTCAAATACAAATTTTTACCACGCATTATTAATAATTATAGAGAAAAATAATTTAATTAAATAAATTATAAACCAGTTAAGCAGACTGTAAAAAAACAATAAATAATAATAACACCTATCAATGTATGTACATATTATTATTACAATACATACATGCATTTAAATTACATTGGGGAAATCACACGAGGACTCATTTGAGTTGAAACCGGTTTCTAACCTTAAAAAAAAACCATTCACACGCACACACGTCACATGAGTCCCAGCTCATCGATAAATTTCTATGTATGTGTAAAAAAATGTCGGAAAAAATCACTTTAAAATGTCTTCGCATAGTTCACCCAATATAAAATCGTGTACGTCCACACCGCGGCAACCCCTGCCCGTCTTCCCGATCACCCCACCCATAAAACTTAAAATTCTATAGGTAAAGTACAAAGAAATGAAGAAGCTACCGGACTCAAGCAACCGCAATATGGATATGCACATCGAAAATATTTTACACAATATCATAAATGATAAATGGTTTTTACACATATATAATAATATATGTATTAAACTAATTATTAAAATAATTATAAATAAAAAGTCAATTATATATACATATTATAAACATCCCCTTTCCTGCCTGCCATCACAATTGTGTGGGTAAGGCAAAAGAATCATGTCAAAAACTTATTTTTGGAATGCATTCTGGGCCAACACACACATTTGTGCATTCCACTGAAATCGTTTTCGTCCGAGAAATAACACTAAAACCATAATAGTACAATAAAATAATTAATATTTTATCAAAAACAATAATTAGTAATATGTTATATAATTTATATATGTATTATCAAACTATAATGTTTTTTCAAAAATAATTCCGATTTAACTAAGATCCGTTAAAATCCCAAAGACAATACAACCTGTAATTTTTACACACACATTTGTGTAGGCTCAACTCAAATTAAAATTAAAAAAAAAATTTTTTTGGCAAGAAAAGGGATATATATATAAATATTTTTTACACACATACGTAATACACACACTCACTTATACCATATATCACATACAAATTTGCTCATTCATTTCAAAACAAAAAATATTCGGAAATACAATTCCCATAGTAACAAAAACACACACGCGCGAATACGCCTCGTAATTTCAATGATCCTTTTTATTTTTGATCATCACGATAAAACACCTTGTTAAAGTTAGCCGATAGTTTCCAGCCGAAAGATAATGCAGATAGTGTCTTGACAATTTTTAAACTCTCTTTATACTCTCGCTCCTACACTGAAAAAATAATCGGTGATATTCACAAAAAAGCGGAGTAATATTTAATGAAAACTGATTAAAAATTCAGCCACACAAGCGCTTTGTATTTACTGCGATTTTAGCAAATCAATTATTACAACTTGCTGAGTAAATTTTATTATTTTTATTTCACGGTGGGTAAGCAATATTTGCTATTGCTTTGATATATTTACTCTGCAGTTTTTAAAATAATTTAGAAATTCTTTACATAGCGCATGGTAAATATTGACAGTAAGGTGGATAATGGTTTCCAATGCATTTTAAAATTTGTCGATTGAGAAAATTGCAGCGCATTAATATTTACTCTGCACAGAAGCAAACACTCGAAACTTCTAAATTGGAGGAGACAGAATTTAATATTTAACATATTAAAAACCAATTTTAATAAAACACATTTTTATAATTAATTATTTTTATTCATTTTTCACAAAAGGCCATCGGTTTTTCTTAAAATAAAGACTATAATTAATTACATCTCGGGATTCACACTAAACTTACGTATTAATTTTGATCAAACAAATTTTTATTTTACAGGCTTCAAAGATATTGAATTGTTGTAATGTTGCTAATTATTAAATTCTCCTCATATAATAAACCATTTAGTGTTCAGGGAACTGAGTTGGTCCGGTCCTTCTAAATTGCTTTATAAAATTCTGAAATTAAAACGAGAAAGCAACAAATATAAGTTAATGCACATAAAGTTTTGTAAATTTAATTTGTGTTTACCGTACATCGTTTCAGCACTTTCATGGTTTAATCCTCAAGGCTATAGCTGCCATTTGTTGCGACGCAAAGAAAGGTTGCAAAAAAACTGCAAATGAATGATAAAAATTAATATAATTTATATTTTAATTTATTTTGAAATAATTACCATTTTCCCCAACAATTCCGGAAACTAGACGAACTGGCTTTTTTGTGGCAATTTGTGTACTGCTTATAAAATTCACTTTAAGACTAATTTTTGTTTGAAATTTTAAATAAAATTTGGAGAACAAAATGCATAGTCGGATAGAATAAGTGATTTGATTGGTTATAATCTCCCCGCAAAAATTGTTTTACAAAGTGCAAAGTAAATTTTGAAAAGTATTTGCACATTTTAAAAACACTTTGTAATTTATTCTCAACGAAAAAAACAAATTTTTTTCATTTTTAATATATTTGCATTGAAAATGATGTATTCAAATTGCGCGGCTCAAATTTACCTAGCAGCATTGCAATAGGATTAATCTAATTTGTCATCAGACGCTGCTCAGCAATAATTTTAATATTTAAAAATGCACTGTAAATATTGCAGTGCAAACTTCACAAGGCTCGTACTTTATAAAAACATTATTGGTAATAATTGCAAATTTGGGTTTACACAGCAAAATGTGTAAATATCTCCGCGCGATTTTTTTCAGTGATCGATTTTTAAATTCCTATAAACTGAAATAATTTCTTCTTCACCCGAATGATGTAACCCGATCCTAAATTCTCCTAAATACGAGTTCATGACTGATTTTTGTTGTATTCAAGACATTATCTTTCGGCTGGAACTTTCGGCTAACTTTAACAGTATCGATAAAACACACACCGCATTCTTTTATACATACAACAGTATATACAAAAAAAATGTATGTACATAGAAACAAGAATATTTTCTCTTTTACATTTTTAAATATGTATTCTTCTTGTATATACTAACGCAAAGGACACAACTCCCACTCACACACACGCAAACCGTACCATATCACTACTACGACGGTATATTATAAATGCGTTTTTCTTATTACAACAATTAATAAAACACATTTAAATAAATAAAACTAAAATTTAAAATTTAAATTAAAAATTCAATAAAACATGAAAAAAATTAATAAAAACACTTCCCTTAAAAATCCTTTGGAATCGCACAGCAAACACCACGTACACAAAAATGAGTGTAATACACCCACATTGCCGCGCACCACACAATCTTTTTTATCTTTATCAATATTAATTAATGTCACTAAAATTAAAATTAAATAAATTTTTATTATAATTTATATTATATAACTATATCACTTTGGACGGCAGTCCAAACGAGTGACGAAAGCACCTACTGTGCTGGAAGTCGAACGAAGTATCACTTTGGACGGCAGTCCAAACGAGTGACGAAAGCACCTACTGTGCTGGAAGTCGAACGAAGTATATTATACAGCAAGTTTCGAACTTTTTCACTTTGAGGCCGGCAGGATCATGTTATATACCATTGGAAAGGTCTTGAAAAATAAACCTAAATAATGTATAAAAGCATGAATTTCTACTAACATTGAGTGGAGATATGACCTTCCAAAAATTGCCCCAAAAAATCAGTTTTTCGCGAATAACTGCCCCAAAAAATGCCAAAATTATTTTTTAACTGGCAAATTATGATTGTAGATGTCAATACCAATTCAACGACACCTCAAACGTCCAAAACGGATGATTTTGACCAAAGTTATGACAATTTTAAATTTATCTATGACGTCACCAAATAATCTTGCTTTGGTATATATGTTTGTTTGTCCGTACCTCTTTTATTTGATCTCATACTTTCAGGGGTTGTAGTACTTAAAAAACTAAGCAATTTTTGTTCTACAACTTTTTGATTTGGCCGCCATGTTGGCCGCGGCCGGCCTCTGAACGGCCATTTTTTGCCATTTTGCCACGTCCACAGTGCTGAATCTATTCGACATACTCTGGACATATGCATATCGTTGGAAAGGTATTGACGCCAGCTATCAAACAGCAAAAAAAGGAATTCAAAAAATTAGGTTGGAGGGTCATTTTCGCCAAAAAACTGAAAAATTAGAAATCGGCCGGCCACATTAGGCCGAATTGCTAAAAAATGAGCCCAAGACTTTTGGTTCATATTTTCAGGATTATTAGCCACAAATCTCACCTACAATATGACATCAACCGTTTGTCCCAGAAAACTCGTATATTTTAGATATTGACCTCCATAACTTAAAAGCCACCCTAATTTTTTTGCAAAATTTTATTTTTTGGCTCAAATGCTCCCTAATATCGGTCCGTTGCGGTTCATAATGATAGTGAATCAACGTATTATAATGAAACAAATATAAATACATCATATTATTATCATTGCTAAGAGAATTTTTACCAATGACTCTTTTTTCATAACAAAAAAAATGAAAAAACTGACAAATTGATGTGATCGAAAAAATCACCAAAAACATTGAACATTTGAGTCTCCTTGCATAAAATCGATATTTTTTTATCATTAGGTTGATTTCTTTGAAAAATAGATCTTATCTCCCCTCCCATCGCATGAAGATGGAATATCAGCGAAAGGCTAGCTACCATTACCTTTATTTCCAACTAACACACTAAAATATGTATATTTTATTGTATTGTTTAAGGAGTCAAAAATGAATGGTAGCCGCATGCAGTTAGTGACAAAACAGCAAGAAACATGCAAAAAAAATTGTTGAATTACTCAATCGAATTTCTACCAAAAACACATGCATCTGGTCTAAATTTTTACTACTCTGTAACATACACTAAAAACTAGACTACAAATGTTCAGCCGATAGCCTACGAGAACCGGGTGTGTAATAAGATCATACCCGGCATGACCTGTTTGTGGCATGTGGTAAAGGATTCTGAAATAAAATCTACTAAAAGACTACAAAATGAAGACTGAAAAATTGCATGCAAAATAAAGAAATAGAATCGTCTTCCACACACTAGAAACAGTACACCAGAACGTAGGTTATCGTGCTGGACATAATAAAAAACAACTATACCTACCTGAACCTAATGATGAGACCTGACCCTAATTTTCAACATAAAAAAGATAATATAAGTCTACTATTTCGAGGCCAAGAGCATATACTTTCCAAAAATAAATCGTATTGAACCATTCTTCAATAGAAACAATTTTGTTTTATTGTTTTCCATTTTTTTAACGAAACAGTTTCGTTCTATTGTTTTACGTTCTATTGTGCCTCATACACAGACGCAGGCCACTGGAGTGACGAATATCGAGAGAAGAAGAACGAATCATTCACCAGTGCACCTAGAATACTACAGGCCACACTGCTTTAAAAATTTTGCTATATGACGTCAATTTAATTCGACAGTTCTCTCTTTGGCTATTATAGGCAGCACTAAAATTAAAAAGATTGTTTTGATTTTTTTTTGTTTTTGCTGTCACATTGATAAGAAAAAAATTGTAAACAAACAACAAGAAAAATATTTTAATAATGTATTTTGAAATTTAACAGAAAGCTATTGGTAAAAGTATTAATTCATAACATTATTATAAAATTATGCACTTTAAATTGTGTTAAATATGTAAACACGTATAAAATGTGTACACATTTAATATAATTTACGAGAAGACATAACCTTACTTTTAATACACGTATAAAAATATTTTTTTTTTCTGTTTGTTTTGGTTTTTTCATTTTATGAACTTGACTGCCGTCTAGAGTTCAAAGAAAAAACTGTAGACATAAATTTAATGACATAGCAAGCAGTGTGGCCTGTAGTATTCTAGGTGCACTGCATTCACACTCCGTAACACCAATGCCTTCTATACTACTGGCCTTTTACTACTCTCATTTTTCGCACATGACGTCAATTTAAGTCTATACCGAGACTGCGCAATAATAATTTTAGGATTTTTACACTAACAAAGCAACTAGAGAAAGCAACAACAACGTCGACTTAGCGTGTCGTCATCATTTGATGTAAGCGGCCAGTAGTTTAGAAGGCATTGGTAACACCCGTGCACCTAGAATACTACAGGCCACACTGCTTGCTATGTCATTAAATTTATGTCTACAGTTTTTTCTTTGAACTCTAGACGGCAGTCAAGTTCATAAAATGAAAAAACCAAAACAAACAGAAAAAAAAAATATTTTTATACGTGTATTAAAAGTAAGGTTATGTCTTCTCGTAAATTATATTAAATGTGTACACATTTTATACGTGTTTACATATTTAACACAATTTAAAGTGCATAATTTTATAATAATGTTATGAATTAATACTTTTACCAATAGCTTTCTGTTAAATTTCAAAATACATTATTAAAATATTTTTCTTGTTGTTTGTTTACAATTTTTTTCTTATCAATGTGACAGCAAAAACAAAAAAAAATCAAAACAATCTTTTTAATTTTAGTGCTGCCTATAATAGCCAAAGAGAGAACTGTCGAATTAAATTGACGTCATATAGCAAAATTTTTAAAGCAGTGTGGCCTGTAGTATTCTAGGTGCACTGGTAACACACAGCCGGCAGCTGTGTGAGAGTATGCGTAATTCGTTTTTCGCGAAACGAACAACAATTAAGCTCTGAACAAAGTCTGAATCGCAGATGCCAATATTCAACAAATTACAGAAGATTGTATTGGTTACACTAACAATCTCATGTTAATTTTTTTCTTTCGCACCACTACTTATTAAACTAGTGCGCACATACGATGTACACATATATTGTAATACAACTTTCTATGGTGTAGTTTTTCTGTATTTGTTGCATTAGCATGGCTTTGTTGTTGGTTTTGGTCATTTCAATGCCGCGCGTCTGTCTATGAGGCACAATAACACGTAGCGGCAACTTGTGTGCTATCGTGTGTGTGTGTGAACTCAAAGTCGAAATCGAAAACGACTGACAACAATAAAACGAATCGCAATTCAATTCATTTTCAACTTGCCTTGCCAAAATCAATGATATCAAATAAAAAACCTCTTAACGAGGTAAATGTTCGAGTGACGAAAGCCGAATTCAATTCACAAAATATCTGATATCAAATTTGTGCCGAAAAAAACAATTGTATTCGATTTGTCAACGATTTTTCGGAATGTTAGTGCATTCGGCGCGTTTGTTTACATTTTTCTTTCTAGCTGTCAAAAACAACAACGTCAACGGTTTTTTGAATGTTAAACAACAACGCGCTGAATGCACTAACATTCCGAAAAATCGTTGACAAATCGAATACAATTGTTTTTTTCGGCACAAATTTGATATCAGATATTTTGTGAATTGAATTCGGCTTTCGTCACTCGAACATTTACCTCGTTAAGAGGTTTTTTATTTGATAACTATAACCGCAATCACTTTAAAATAAAAAATTATATCACTTAAATCACTTTAAAAGAAATTTTAACTTTCACTACACAGAGAAAGACAAAAACGCGTCTTTCTTCTACGACGATCAAATCGAACTCCCGCATATTTTATTAAAGCCATTAATGTATAAAAATAAAAAATATTTTTTTACTATTTGATTACTATGTTAATCTTTCGAGATTGGGGGCTGCACCAAATCCCCTGCTACATATTTCTCGAGCTGCTTGCGCCGTCCTGTTGAAACCACAGTCTTCGAGATCCAGAGTTTCGAGGGCAGAAGAAGTTATTTATCATTTCACGGTAACAAACACCGCCAGTCGCACTCTCGAAGAAGAACGGTTCAATCATTATACGCTAGCCTAAAAAACACATCAAACAGTGGCTCGTTACCAGTTACTTGTTGTTGCTCTAACATTCATTCTGTGATCGTTGGCGGTGCGCATGATCAGGCGGCTTCAAATGTTGTGTCACCTGAACCTCGTAAGCATTCAAACTCAGTTCTTTAGTCAAAATTCGTTGAAAACTACTTCGTAATATTCTCAATTGCTGATAACGATGGCGAATCGAGTTGTAAGGATTATGGTCAACATTTTCACTAACTGCTCCAGTATATTAATTAGCTTCTGGATTTGAACTGACCCAATCGCCTAAAATTTCTCGATTAATCGGACTAGTATACGGCGAGTAGGTGTGTTATGACGAAATTGTCTGATCCTCTCCGCAAAAATTCCAGTAGTGAATTTTCACAATTTCTATACGTTGTGCGTCCGTGTAATTCTCCATGATAAACCTAAACGTTCGCAAATGACAGCTGCAAAATATCACATTGCAATATTAAAAAATATTACGGTAATAATTAGAAGATTTCACAACTCTTTTAGTGTGAAGTGTACTTATTATCAATTTGTCATATTAATGACCCCCTGTGCTTGATAAATTGATTAATTTGCGATATGAAAACGGTTATTTAAGAAATTTGTGAGAACATTGTGTGTTTAAGTTAGGAGTGGCATTCAATGTGACCAATTTTACAGTAGAACCTTGATTATCTCTATAACGGTAACAAATAGGATATGTGCTGTCGTATAATTTTTGTTCAGATTAGAGCCTTCTATCATCTTCCGAATTAATTGTACTTACTTAAGAGTTACCCTATATATGTTCAATATCCAAATTTTGCAATAATTATTTTTACGATTGTTTTAACATTTTCCGACAAGAAATTTATTCGACGTTTTGATAAATCGATTAAAGTATATTTTGACATTTTATCATTCGATGTTCTCTCAAACGACCATTAAACCCAGACCCTTAACACAGCCTTTGTAGCGAATTAATCGAAATTCAACTATAAATTCATAACTTCCTTCGATATTTTTACGAAAAAAACAATTGAAACATTGTTTGCGATTATCATATCCACATGTTCCCCTTCGAATCAGAACGAAATGTTTCGTAGTTGGAACTGGTGGCATTTACTTCCTGGATGCTCCCGGATTAGCTGGATATTTTTTCTTGATTTCATTACTTTTGGCGTTAATTTGATCACAGCATGAAGTTGTCCTGGCATTTGCTTCATCTGGAATAGAAGCGACTTTGTTAGAAGAACTGCACATTTTATACTAAAATTACAACTGAACATGCAAATTAATGGGACACGAACTTGCAACATCACCAAAACCAGCGCAATGACGAAAATTGTAGAGATGCAGAACGTTGAAAAATCTTCGTGGCGATCAGAACATTTTTGGTGGAACCATTATGTTGTCCATTAGTTTTGGTCAGACACCTCCAGTTATTCAACGTTCAAATGTAGTTGACGAACTAAACGCGAGCTTCAAATTGTGAAGACTAACATGCGAGTGTTTTTGCAGCAAGAACGAACTGCAGATGTGTTTTCGAAGTAATTGTTAAAATTGGTAATGGGAAAACCGACCGCAGTTGACATCTTGAGCATGTTCACCACATTGCCCACTGATTTTCCGAACACATTGCAAAACTTAACAAGCCAAGCTGAGCAAACAAGCCAAATTGGTGGCGGAAAACAAAGATGTCGATGATCTCAATGCAGTTGTTTGGGACAGTTAGTTTCCTTCAAACCAGTTGGCACAGTTATCAATCAGGATGAAGTAATCAACTATCACATAGAATTCCTGAATACGCTGGAATTGCCAGGATTACCACCTCACAATTTGCAGTTGTAAGTAGGCTCAGTCACCATCATGTTATAACATCAATCAACTTCGACTCTGCAATGGAACGAGACTGGTTGTTGAAAAGCTTATGAACAGCATCATCGAGGCGATGATTATCAAGGGAAAGTACAAAGAAGAGAATGTTTTGATTCCGCGCATTCCGATGATTTCAACCCACTTGTGTTCCGACGATTTCAACCACGTGCGTCAATTCGCGATGACCATCAACAAGTTGGAAGATTGAGGGAAATACTCGGAGTTTCCGTGTAAACAAAAGACTTTGAATTCATTTGAATTACGAACGAGTTTCATCTAATCACCAAATGAAACTCAAACCGTACACAGTGCGGCCAATATTGCCGATCTCAATGAATTGGAGTTGGAAGGTTGATTGGAATTCATAATCGCGTATGAAGAGTTACAATCATTCAATTTTAGGTGGTACGACAAATACTACTCGTTCTTTCCTCACGCTATCAGTAAATATGAATTTCGTTTAATTATTAATTTTGTGATAATTAAATTTTTGTATTTCTAATGGTTTATTGTGAAAGTGAAGTTTAAAAATTAACGAACAATAAAATTGAATCCTGCGTAAAGGATGCACTGCCTGCAGCAAAAAATATTTTAAACACATATTTTTTTTTTTTGTCAAACAACCTAAAAACAAACAGAAATGAAATGTGTTGTCTTTATTCTAGCTTTTGGGACCCTATTTAGAAATCAGATTGTGTACCTATTTTGGCAATCGGATTTCTAAATAGGGCCACAAAAATTAGAGTATGGAAGCAGTTAGTAAAAATTTATTATTATCTAATTTATTATCTTTATATTATGTAATTCTTCTGTACGTACCTGTGTATGACACTGAACATCCTAAACGGCTTGACCGATTTTGATGAAACTTTTAGTTTGAGTGGGTCCCTGGATGGTAGGTAGGTGGTGCTGCGATCGGGTTCTAGGAAAATAAGTTTTTATTTTTAACGAACTTTTTCTTTATAATATATAAACCCAAATTTTCACCATTCCCACCACCCCACCACCCTTTACCACACTAATCTTTATACAGGGTGTTTGGTGCATCTCTTTGGGTGAAATTCAAATTGAATTGGCTGAAAGGATGGGTCATTTGTTAATCCCTTAAACCCCCAATAACTCATTTCTGGCCCTACGGATTTTATTTTATTTTAACTTTTTAATGTTTATTTTGAAAAATCGCCATATTTAGCATTAAAGTTATATTATTTTTTAAAATAATTGGTATAGGTTCCAAATTTAGTATTAACTCTTACATTTACTGTTGTATGGTTCTATCAAATTCAAAATTCGTCCCAAATAACATCTACTTTCTTTTTTATTTACTCTTAAATGGTAAAAGAAAACTTAAAACTCAATTTTACATTGCAATAAAAAAAAACTAAAAGTGATCGTGATCTTCGAACTCTTTTATTTAGTTCTCTAGTCTATCCCCTTTTCAAAGATATGCAATATGCCATAAAAACTCTTTTAAACTCTTTACTATATCACAAAATTTGTGTATCGGGACAAATCAGCCTGATATTCGATATTCGCGATAAAAACTTGTTTTTACTTAAAATAAACATACACTAAGTAGGCTACAACAACCAACAACTAATACCTCACTCAGGCTGTTCTAATATTGTTATTTTGTTTTCACTAAATTTTTAAGATCTACTGAATAATACTGATTTTCCTTTGTCACAACTGAATACTGCAGGACTGATTGAGTTGAATGACTTTAAAGACAATAAAAATATTTTTAAATATTTGAATAAAATTGGGTTTTTAACCAAATATTTTTTGGAATACGGCTCACTTGAAAGCTCCTGAGACTAATAGTTCGGCCAGAAAACTTTTAAAAATTCCATCCAGTTCCTGAAGTATGTGAAGTTGGCCCGAATACCATCCCGAAAAACGCCTTTACAATTTAGGTGTGTTTCTCCGCTAAATGCATTAAAAGACTCTTCGGCTCGAAAAATTAAAAAAAAAATATGGAGAAAATCAAATTCCATCCCGAAAAAATAAAAATAATCTCACGTACACAAAACAAAATTTAAGTTGAAAATCTATTGCAAGAAAAGATTTACCACACTTTAAATTAAGAAATTTAAAAACCAATTCCCTCAAATAAAATATGTAGATTAAAAATTTTTCAACGACCTTAAAATTTCGGTTCACAGAGGTTGGCAGATATAACGGTATATTCCCAGTTAATACAATGACCATCAGCATTAAACACACAAATGCTCATTAAGTTACAGCGGGGAAGAGGGCCTCCCCAAGTTTCGACTGGCAAACGACTAATTTTAGTTATCGTTCGTTTAAATATGGATTGTGCAGTTTTTACTGTAACAACACGAACGCGCCCATCAGAGCCATAATGCAATTCAGTTACCCTCCCTAACGGCCAATACATGGGAGGAAGATTCTCATCGTGTAAGATTAAATCTCCAATTTTTACGTTTATCGATGGCTTGTTCCACTTATAACGATTTTGCAATTCCGAAAGATATTCAGTTTGCCATCTCTTCCATAATTGTTGTAATATCTGTTGTAACAGTTGATATCTTGAAAGTCTGCTCGAGGATAGATCCAATAAGTTAGGTTCAGGGAAAGAAGTAATGGGAGTGCCAATCAAAAAATGACCAGGAGACAGTGCCACCATATCAAGAGGATTGTTTGACATAGGTGTTAGAGGTCGTGAATTTAAACAAGCCTCTATCTGAACTACTAATGTATTGAATTCGTCTATCGTTAAACATTGTGTTCCAACTGCTCGTCTTAAATGATATTTTGCACTTTTAACCGCAGCTTCCCATAACCCTCCAAAATGTGGAGAGCGGGGTGGTATGGTTAACCATTCCATGTTGTGACATGCACAGAATTTTAATAGTTCCGTTTGACAGGATTCGGACAAGAAAAATTCCCTCAACTCTTTTAGCTCGGATCGTGCGCCTACAAAATTTGTAGCATTGTCGGAGTAAACTTTTGAACACATGCCCCGGCGAGATATAAACCGATGAAAACATGCTATGAAGGCTTGAGTGGACAAGTCTTGGATAACCTCAAGATGAACCGCCTTGACGGCAAAACAAATGAATACGCAGATGTAAATTTTAATTTGCGTTTTCGATCTAACAAAATGTTTTGTAACAAATGGACCGCAGAAATCAACGTCGACAACAGAAAATGGTCTGCTAGATTGAACTCGATCCCTGGGAAGGTCACCCATAATTTGCTTAGTTAACTTCGGTCTTATATGAACACATCGAACACATTCACTACATATTTTTTTTACATAGCCCTCTACCAGAAATAATCCAATAATTGGACCTTAAATTGTAGAGCAATGCTTGAGGGCCAGCATGTAAAAGCCTGTTATGTGCATCGCGAACTAGCAAAGTCGAAAAAAAATGCTTCGGCGTGAGTAAAATTGGGTATTTATGATCTAGCATTATGTCAGCATTTTTAAGTCGGCCTCCAACCCGAAGAAGTTCATCGGAATCCAGAAACGGGGACAATGATTTTAAGGAGCTTTTATTACTCACAACTTTGTTGGTTTTAAGAGCTTTAATATCGTCCGCAAATTCTTGTGATTGTACTATTCTTATAATGACTTTAAGAGACATTGCCATTTCATTTGCGCTAAGTTCACCAATTTTTCGACATTCAGAACGTTTTATCTTACAATTGTTGTAAAAACGGAAAAGATAAGCAGTGACATTTATTAATTTCTTATACGAAGAAAATTTGTTTATTAAATCAACGTCACATGTCATAGTGGCCATGCACGCTTGAGTAATTTTTCGAAGATCAAGATTAATAAGCTCTGAGCTTAATGTTTTGTTTTCACTCTGAGGCCATTCCCCTTTATCCTTACATAGAAAGTCCGGTCCATTCCACCAGATATGCGAGTTAAGGAAATCCTTTGGATATAATCCCCAAGAAGCGTGATCCGCTGGATTTAGCGAAGTTGGAATATAATGCCAACTACTCACTGAAGTTAATTCTTGGATTTGAGAAATTCTATTGGCAACAAAAGTGGCATATCTGTGCGGTTCCGACCTTATTCGAAGCAACGTAACTTCGGAATCTGACCACAAATAAATAAAATCAAATGTTATCTTAAGTATATCTATCAATTTATGACTCATTTGAGCTAATAACAATGCCGCACAGAGTTCAAGCCTGGGGATGGTTTGTTTCTTCAATGGAGCCACTCGGGTTTTAGAACAAACCAAACTAGTTTTATGTATTCCGTTATGACCTGTACTTCTAATATAAAATACACACCCAAAACCGGCTTCACTAGCATCACCAAACCCATGTAATTCTAATGAGGTATATGGATAGTTTATAGTACAACGAGGTATCGAAATTTGGTTGAGTTGCACTAATTGTTCTTTGAACTCACTCCATGGCTTTACGAATTTGCTTGGAAGTTGATTATCCCACTTAAGCTCAGGTACGGTCCAAAGTCTCTGCATAAACAATTTGGCAGTCAAAATTAATGGTGCACATAAGCCCAGTGGATCGAATAATTGACAAATTTCAGATAAAATTTTCCTTTTTGTATCACTCTTCTTGTTCAAATCCAATTTTGCAAACGACATTTCGAAATTGTCTGTTTCTGTATTCCATAAAATTCCCAATATTAAAGACAAATGGTTAATTGAATCTTCGTCTGCAAGTTCGGGCACATTTGATGAAAATTTTCGAAGGTCGAATCCCCCTCGTTTTAACAAACGTATCAAATCTTGTTTCAATTTTAGTGCGTCTTCAATATTATCAGTACCAGTTAACACATCATCGACATAGCAGTCCTCTGTCAAAACTTTGGATGCTCTGGGAAATGCTGGTTCGTCATTAGCTAACTGATTTAACGTTCTAGTAGCTAAGTAGGGGGCGCTTGCAGTACCGTAAGTTACAGTGCGAAGCTTATAACATTTTAGTGGTTCAAAATGAGATTTGCGCCACCAAACACGCTGAAGGTCTTGCTGGTTCTTATGGATCATAATCTGGCGGTACATTTTCGCTATGTCAGCTGAAAATGCAATTTTGTATTTCCGGAACCGAAGAACGATTGAAAATAAATCTGATTGAAGATGATTTACTTGATGCGTTAAAAACTACGCGCAATTTAGTGGTCGTACTTGTATCTTTTGTAACGCAGTGATGTGGCAGTAGTAAGTTTTACCACATTGGCTCTCAACAATGTTTGGATCGGGAATTAATTCCATATGATTAAGCTGAATAAATTCATCCATGAAATTCTTGTACTGTTCATGGATCACTGGGTTTCTTAATAACCGAATTTCGGTTTTGAAAAATTGTCTACGGGCACTTTCATTTGAACAACCAAGTTCTATTATTTTTGAATTAAGTGGAATGGCAACCGAATATCTACCTGAGCTTTGTCTTTCGTGGTTTTTCGCGAAGTGCTCTTCACAAAGTTTCTCTTCGGCAGAATAGTTGTTCTTGAGCACAATATTTTCCAATTCCCAAAATTTCTTCACTTGTGATTTAAGTAATTCAACAGAACAAAGTGAAGTTTGACAAGGAATTGAGGTACTTGAAGATTGATGTGCATTTAGTTTACCACTGATAACATAACCGTATACACTATCATAAAATGACGGAAGTTCCTCTGATAATTTAAATGATTTACCTGTGAACAACTCGTGGTAAAATTCAGCCCCAATTAAGATATCGATCCGATCCGGAATGTTGAACCGGGGATCCGCAAGTTTTATATAGGATGGTACTAAACTTGTTTCAAAGTTAACAGGTAACAAAGGTAAATTGCCTGTAATTTTTGGTATTAAGTAGCACTTTATATTTAACTTGTAATCAGAACATCGAGATTCTAAAGATAAATACACTTTGTGACTGAGCGAGGTTATCTTGTTTCCCATCCCAGATACTTGTTTTGAAGTTGGGTGCATTTTTAATTTCAACAGACGACACATTTTATCTGTGATGAAGTTTAGATGTGAACCACTGTCGAGTAGCACTCTACCAAATATGTGTGATCCATTACTAGCAACTGCCTTCACCACTGCAGTTCCCAACATAATTTGATTATTCGATGAAGTTGAGCTTGCTGAATTGATACTGTAAATCAGGTTTCTGTTAGGTATTGTTGGATCATTTAAAGTTCCTAGCATAACCTGTTGATCAGGTGAAGACTGTGAAGGCTCATCAATTTGGATCCGTATTAGTTATGCTTTCGGATTGAGTTCTACCCACATTAGCAGAACTAATTAATTTCTCGGAATTTATTACAGGTTGAATTTGACGATCGAATACAAAATGTAGTAAAGGATGATGTCTTAATGAACATTTATTACAACCATTATTGGTACAGTTACGTACATTATGTGATGCTGATAAACAGTTAGTACATATTCGTTTGTTTTTGATGAACTGGAATCTCATTTGAGGTGTTAGTTTCGAGTCACAAAAGTCTGGGCAATTTACGATCGGATGAGTACCATGGCAGTAACTACAAGACTGTATACTAGACATTAATGTTGAAGGGGTGCTACGTTTACGGAATTGATTCGGCGGTAACTTTGGCTGCACACTGGAAGGGGTCAAAGGTTTTAACGCCTTTAGTACTCGAACACGACTTTGAAGAATTTTTATTAGAGTATCAAAATTGAGAACCGATTTATCATTGGAACCTTTAATAACTTCTGCTCTAGTAGCGTTATCTAATTTTTCTGAAAGATGATGGATTAAGATTAGACTCCAACTTTCCACTGGAACTTGAAGGGCCTTCAACGAGTTATAATTTCTAACGGCTTGATCAATAAATTCTTGCAATGATTCAGATGAATTAGATACCGTTGCTTCAATGTCATACAATTGCTTTAAATACATTCGTTGTATAGCTATTTCATTATTGTATTTATTATAAATAGTTGTCCATGCTATATTGTAATTTGCAGCTGTTACCGGTATTTGTTCGATCAAAGAATAAGCTTTACCGCAACAAACGTGTGAAATAAGATACTGAAATTTTATTGAACTATCGATATTTCTATTATGAACAAGTTCCTCAAAAATGTCGCGAAATCGAAGCCAATCGATCTCATTTCCACTGAACGAAGGTAATTTAATTTCAGGCATTCTCATTTCTATGCGGTGAGGCAGCCGCAACCGGTGTAATATCTATTCTCGGGCTACCTTGAAGTGATACGTTAGGATCTGGTTTTTTATTTTCGTGAATGGCATTCAAAATAATACTTTCAAATTCACCATAATCGTCTTCGAACGCTTCTCTATCAGCTATTGCAGACACTTGAAGAACTTCAATTTTGGACTGAATCTCGGTATATTTATTATAAATATTACGTACCCTATGCAGTACAGATTCACAAGCGCCCATCGACATTGTAGTTACGTCGTTGTATTTGTTCTTGAATAACGTTAACTGATGTTATCGAATTCAACACAAATTCATTCAATTTTTACTTTAAATTATTAATAGTGAATCTCACGCACACGAGTTAAACCGAAATGATTGAAGAATGAACACTACCACAACTATCAAATGCTATAAGTAATTGACAATTATCTTATATAAAGAAAAATTATTTAAAATTGAATTAAACTTACATAAGCCGATAAGCTCGCTTCTTCTATGTAACTGGTTGCTATGATCTTATTCGTTGCTTCTCGTTCACAATGAGTTCATTTGTCCTCCCAAGATCTGCCTTTGGTATTATTCGACGCTATATTACAAAATGTCGACTTAAATATGGTAGTCGGAATTGTATCGATGCTTTTATATCGTTTTAACTAACGAAACAAGTGGAAAGATGATCGAAGATGAAAGTCGGTTGATAAGACCACGCCAAAATGATGAAATTTATTATAACCTTGACTGGTAAACCGCTTACTAAATTTTCCGTTGAACAAACTGCTGTTAAATGCACCATAAACCGTAAACATAATGTTTGAAAATGGCAGCTTAATATTTGATGTATGTTCAATTTATCCGATGATCACAAACAGCTTATTTTGACACAGGCGATTTACTGCTACTGCTATCAGGAGATACCGATATATAATGCGAATGGTATTCCGCTTGTTGAAGTTAATTTTTATATAACGACTCTGTTAATATTCCTGGTGTAATTTTCAATCAAAACCAGCTTATCAATTTTTCGAATCGTAATATATACTGATATACGCGATGAATAATTTATACAGTGTTCTCGATGAAGCAAATCGATTAATTTATGTATCGATTCATACGAGTATAACAACTGAACACCATGTAGATTTATGTTAATTTGTTGACTTTTCACAAATAGTATTTATAGAATGCAATCTCAAAATGTTTGATAGTTTGATGGATAACCAAATATGGTTGATTATTGCATTTAGATCACTGTACAGTATTATATGTGAGGCGATGGCTCGAACAGCAATGTTGTAAAACTGATGACTAAAACGTCCTTGATTTCAGACCTTTGTACCGGAACGATGTGTCTGTTCCACTCCGTTAATGCCTTTTAGTAATTTGCTTTAAGTAGTTTTAGCCATCCGGCTCGAAGGACCAAATGGACAAACCTTATGTTTTTTGCGATGTCGTAGGACTATATTGGTTGAATATTATACACTTTACACTAGATTTATAATTTTCTCATTATATTTATAATTAGACGGTTTCATTTACAATATACACATTACATTATTTTTAATTAGATATTTATATTTTTTTTTTAAGTTGTGTTGCGCACACCAAATCAAAATTGAATCTAACTTGAAATACCATGTTCACGCCAAAAACACCGACAAACAAAAACAAAAACCCAGCACCAATGGTACTAACCACACAAATGTTGTGCTTGTGTAACTAGAATGATCAACATTTAGGAATTACTTTAATGGATAAATTTAATGGACTGTGAACTATGTATGTCTCGCGTAAACACTGGTTTTATTGAATTTTGCTTTATTCACAATTTTCTTCTGTTCGCGGTTATTTTTCTTGTTATTCTATGTATACGTTCACTTTTTATTTACTTATTAATCACGTAACTATATGAATTATACTAAAAAGTAAATTTACTTTTAATTTCAACTTTTTAGTTTTTAATTTTAATTTCTAATTAATTTTTTTTATGAATCCTATTGAAATACAATCCTACCAACTGCGCCAATTATGGATTCTTTAAAATAAAACACTTGATTTCACCTTTTATCACTTTTTTTTAGATTTTAAATTTAAAATTTATTGACGATGTTCATTCGCCAAATCACAAGTACAATCTGATTTTTATTAAATAATATATTTTTTACTTAAGTTAGAGTTGCTGTTGAAAAATGGAATAGTATAAACAAAATTAAAAATTTATCATATTAATAAAAATTAGATGTAAAATACTCAAAAATAAATGTACCAATAAAATGGAATTTACAAGATAAGGGGAAAATGAGCTTAAGTTGAATATAATAGTCTAATTGAAAGAATTATAAGATGTATGTAAGTTGATGTTGTTGTTGGGGTGACGTGATAACGTAACTCGCGGTTAACCTTTTTATGTCAAAGAAAACAAACGATTGAGTTGTTATATCAGGTTCGAGTGACGTTTAAAATGGATGACGTAAAAATTAGCTTTTGAAAACGATAAAGTTACTGAGAATTCAACTTATATGCCTGTAAATTGGTTGTATACGAAACCGGCAATTTAATTTCAAATTTTATACAATTTTTCATGTGATTGACTTTTAAACAACAGCAATATTCATGTGAAAAGTAATAAAAAATAAAAATTGAGATGGTGGTTATGTTCTAAGACCACGAATTTTTTGATAATATAAAGCTAAAGCAACTGACAAAATTAAGTTAAAAAGTTTGAGTGATATATAAAAAATACATATCTTTGCCGCTAACCTAACGCACCTTATATCTAGCGCAACTATACTAACGCAACAAAGAAACTTATTTTGTTAATGTAAGATAAAGTATTGAGTCCAGTCACAATCTATAAAAAACATAATAATAGACGTATCATTATTAATATTCGCATATACGTTAAGAATTGACGAATGGAAACAAGTACGCCACAAAGTACCGCCATTTCGAAATATCAAAAAAATGCCACTCACCTTAAAATTAATTCATATTGCCTCAAACTTGTTATCCATACAACAATTTACTAAAATTAGCACACGACACTATAAAAATATAAAAAAACACTCATTTAAAAAGGGTCATAATAAACCACTCCTATTAAAAAAGAATTTAATTTTTTTTTTTTTTTCGTATCAATCGGGTTTTAGAAGTAAAACATCGCACTTGAAAGTCCACACAACTCATTTATGAATATATTTTGAGTTTCATATGAATTAACAAAAATTCTAGAGACTTTTCCAGAGGCTAAAAAAAATGTAAAAATGTAACTTTGTATACTAGGCAGACTTGAATCACGATCTCTAGAAATGGCCGATAATGGCCATCCAAATTTGAGTAAAAATGACATCAGTACTATCAAAATTGGTAGCAGTAAGTCCGAAGTCGTGCATTATTAGTACTATGTGGTGTTGGTTAGGTGACCAAGTGACCAACTTCGTGTACTAGACACAGAACTGAATGACGATCTCTGGGAATGGCTGATAATGGTCATCCAAATTTGAGTAAATATGACGTCTGAACACCGAGAATATCAAAATTCGAAGCAATAAACCTGAAGTCGTGCATTATTAGCGCTAGGTAGTTGTAGGTAGTTGACTCAATGACCAACTTCGTGTACTAGACAGACCTGAATCACAATTTCTGGGAATGGCCGATAATGGCCATCCAAATTTGAGTAAAAATGACATCAGCACATCGAGAATATCAAAATTCGTATAGCAATAAACCCGTCATGCATTATTAGCACTAGGTGGTTTAGTTAGATGACTCAATGACCAACTTCATGCACTAGCCAGATATGAATCACGATCTCTGGGAATAGATGTTCAAATGTTATCATAACTCAAATTTGGATGGCTATGATCGGCCAATCCCAGAGATCGTAATTCAGGTCTGTTGAGTCACCTAAGTTGGTCATTAAGTCACTTAACTAAACCACCTAGTGCTAATAATGCACGATTTCTAGTTTAATGCTCCGAATTTTGATGTTCTCGGTGGACCGATATCATTTTAACCTATCATTTTTTTTTTTGTTTCATTAAATATTTATTCTAATCGTTTTAAACAGGCATCAAAAAATTCATTCATAAGAATTTCATTTGTCGCAAAACAGATGAACAAGAATTTATAGAATTCACGAAAAACTCAAAATCGAAATATTGTGAATTTTTGATTTCTATTTTCTCATGAAGAACCAAAAACATGAATTTTGTTTTTCGTAGATGAATGTTTTAAAAAATGATTCAGTTAACGGACGAAAAATATGAAAAAGAGTAAACTAATTCACAAATATTTTAAAACATCGAACTCAAGAATTATTTTAGTGTTTTGTGAGAACCATTTTAGTGTTTTGTGAGAATTAATCGTTTTACAAATTTTGATTTTGCGATTTTTATAAAAGTGGCATGGTTTTTCAAAGAACTAAATTTTCGATGGACAATTTGATCTAGGAAATTTCGTTATTTTAATATTCGTCAATGATAAATTTATATCTATGTATATACCTGGAGGAATTTAGTTTACAGGATGGTTGAGATAGGGATGTCAATACGTTACGGGATGCTAATTCGTTACTAATCCGTTAGAGGGGCTTAGTTTTGATATCGGTGAGTATCAAAACTGGATATCCCTAATCATGTGATTTTTTAGAGAGTGTTGACAAAATTTTGCTCCTAGAAGAAGCAAACGTGAATAATTTGGGAATAATTTTCAAGTTGTTTAACATAAAGTGATCAACTTCTTACTTGGGATTTAATTTACGTCCAAGTGCTTATTTTGAATCTCCCTATTTGGAGAACTAAGATGCTTTAAAGTCAAAAAATAAATTATGAAAAAAATCCTTGCAATATTAATACTAAAAAATTTCTTAATTATATTGCATAAATGCGATATATGTATCTATAAAATCATAATATGTACATACAGTAAGCCCTCGATTTAACGGACGATGGATTTAACGGACCTCGATTTAACCGACCCTCGATTTAACGGACAATTTTTTATTTTCCATTTTTTGGTTACCGATTATTTGGGATTGGATATACTGTTGTTGGAATATGTTTTGGAATATGGCCACCTTAGACGGAACTCAGGCAGTTTTTTAACCCATTACGATGGAATTAAACTAATTTAATGGCAATGAGATTCATTAATGATTTCTAGAAGAAGTTTCCGAATATAACCACCAAAAACATGCGGCTATTACTTAACCGATAATTCGGCACGTTGGATAAATATGGCATTATAAAATGATAAACTGCTGTACTCGCCGGAGGATGAGAAACCGACTCTTAATTTTCCTCTTTTCTGATTATTGCTGTAGAAATTGAGAATATCTCATTCTTTATGTGATAATTTTTTACTTTATATTTATTTTTTATTTCGTACTAGTTTCGAGAGTTCTTTCTTCGTCAGTTATTTTCGTCAGCTATATTGATAAATGGTTGTTAAGCAGCCGCCTTTCTTAAAACTAGCGGCTCATGATGTTAACATGTTTCTGGTAAGGCGGAATGCCTTATCATCTATCATCAGTACGTGATCAACTCATGGAATTTGTGGGTGGAGCGTCAGGCCACCTACATACTCACACAAAAAATCCCGTGATGAACACTATACAAAGGGCTCGGATAAATTTATAGTATTCTTATCAACAACGACCTCGAAAACTGTTCACTTGAACATGGATTGTGATGCCATCTAAGACCTTGAGATACAAAATCCCATCATAATCGGTTAAGAATTGGTCGAGTTCCGTTCTAGGTGGCCTAGTTCCAGAACTTCTTCCCAAAATCATTTAAGAATTTCATTTCCATTCAACTTGGAGATGTTGTTCCCATCATTTCCCATCATAATAGTTTAAGAAATGAACGAGTTCTATCGTAGGTGGCCACATTCCAGAACATGTACAAAACCTATAGATTATACATTTAAAAACAGTCGGTTTTAACGGGCAATCGGGTTTTACGGACTCCCCAATTAGTCCGTTAAATCGAAGTTTTACTGTAATCGTTTGGAAATAATGTTTGGAGTTTTGTAGTGAATATGATAGAATTTACAATTTAACTCAAACGTTAGAAACAAAATATTTTTGCCATTTTCAAAAAAAATTGAATTTAACCACTTGGACGTAAAATGAAGCATAAGCGGTTACCAGTTGGATGGATACATGTTTGTTCCTTTAAATGTTTTGATGGTTATACTTTAGTAGTTGGGTGCCTATTTCTTCTGAATAAAATTTTGATCCGCACTCAATATTCAGAGCGTATCTTAAATGCATTTCCCTTTTCAGGCGGCTTGTTCCTCAGAGCCAATCAAGGAATTACCGCTTTTCGAATTTGGGATACTAAATGGGATCATCCTATGTAATATGAATAAATATGTTACTATAAAGATGTTTAATTAGGTTTTATTGATTATAAAAATGTACAGGGGGCGCTGTTATTTTACTATTAAATAAAATAAATTCAGCGGTCCTAATAAAAATCTACCATTTAATAAAAATTCTAATTAAAACAAATTTTATTTTATAAAAACTTTGATCATTATATAAAATAATGGAATTTGATTTGAATTTGATCAGATTTGAAAAAATATAAAAACGAAAAATATTAATTCTTAAAACTTCATTTTCTTACCATTCTGTATTTTTTTATTAAAATTCAATTTTAATTAACATTACACAACATAGAAAAACTACACGCATATGTTACATACCGGCGGAGTATGGACAAAATTTATCTACCTTGTTCTAATGAAACAAACAAAAAAAAACACAAAATAATTTTTTTAACAAAACATTTCCATCAATAGAAACAGATTCACCAAAAATCAAAATCGTCAATTTCGTGAATCAAACATATTCATCACATTCACTTTTTTATTTTTACTATCCATTGATAATAACCAATAGTATTATCAAAGGTGACCATCGAGAACCAATGGCACAGAACACGGAGTTCGGATGGGTCGTAATTGGCAGCCTGAGTAACGTAAACACCAAAACAAGAACAACCATGGTGACAACCAAGTCAATCGGGGAACAACTAAAATTATTTATAGAGATTGATAGCATTCCTGAAGAAAGGAGCCATACAGCGGAAGAAAAGCAAGTTGAGGAGGCATTCCAATCAACATTGAGTCGAGACACAGATGGACCATTCATAGTAAAAATTCCATTTAAGGACGATCACGTCAAACTTGGCGAGTCTAGAAAAAGAGCGGTAGCCAGACTTCTCCAAATCGAAAGAAGATTCGTCAAAGATCTAAGAGAATATTTTGAATTCGATATAGCCGGACTGCAACTAACAAACAACCAGCACACCAAGCGCTCATTCCTATCTGACTCTTCAAAGCTCTTTGACCCCATAGGATGGCTGTCGCCGACAACAATCATGGTCAAGATCATGATGCAGGATGTTTGGAAAATGGGAATAAGCTGGGATGAACAACTACCAGAAAGAATAAGTGCCAAATGGCAGAACTACAAAGATGACCTGAATGAGATTTCAAGATTAAAAATTCCAAGATGGCTCAGTACAACGTCTAGATGAAAAACAGAGCTACACGGTTTTGCTGATGCGTCAGAGCACGCCTATGCGGCAGTGGTTTATTGTAGGACAGTAGATGACAACGGTAAACCAGCTATTAATGTCCAAAACACGGGTTGCACCAAGCAAAACGAAGCTATCAATCCCTCGCCTCGAGTTAAGTGCGGCCTTATTATTGGTAAAATTACTGAAACACGTTCAAGACACCATGAAGATTGAGAACGTTAATACATACGCTTGGTCAGATTCAACAATAACACTCTGTTGGATTAAGGGAGACCCAAGCCGCTTCAAAACGTTTGTGGCAAACAGAATCTCGACGATTAAGAAGACACTACCAACAACAACTTGGGTGTTATGCCGCCTCACGTGGCATAACACCCAAGCAGCTCATTGACAACAACTTATGGTGGCATGGACCAACCTTCCTAACAACTATGCGACCGCAGTGGAATACTGAAGAACTCGTTCCGGACCCACCATCAGATTTACAAGCAGAGCTGGAAGAAAAGAGAGTGCTGGCGACGGTAATAAAAGGGTCACACATACTTGCAGAGTTATTTAATAGGCTGTCCACATTCAGTAAAATCAAGCGCACGGTCGCATATTGTCTACGATTCATAAATAATTGCCAACAAGAAAGTCGTAGCAAGGGTTGGCTAACCGGTAATGAACTTAAGGCAGCAGAAACAGCAATTATAAAAATAACCCAAGACCAAAATTTCGGGCCAGAAATCGCCTGCATGAACAAGGACAGAAGGCTAGAAAAGGACAGTAAGCTAGGTTCATTAAACCCCTTCTTAGACGGCGAAGGCTTACTCCGTGTGATGGGACGCCTCCAAAACTCCAATCTGACAACCGCTAGCAAACAGCCTGCAATTCTAAGCAAAAACAACATAATTACTCAACGGATAATTGAAACAAGTGATACAAAAATGCATAACCTGCTTTCGCTACAAACAAAAACACATGGAGCAACTAATGGGTAGTCTACCATCAGCAAGAGTGAGCCCGGGAAGACCGTTTTCTAAAACGGGAATCGACTACGCAGGACCCATCCAGCTAAGAACCACAAAGGGTCGGGGTAACAAATCCTATAAAGGATACATTGCCCTATTCGTATGCATGACAACCAAGGCCATACAGAGGCATTCATAGCGGCCTACAAAAGATTCGTTTCTAGACGAGGGCTTTGTACGGATATATTCTCTGACAACGGAACCTATTTTGTGGGTGCAAATTCCCAAGAATTCCGTAATGAAGAAGACGTACAGTTCTGAGATAGTGAGCAGCCTAACAACAGAGGCATTCATAGCGGCCTACAAAAGATTCGTTTCTAGACGAGGGCTTTGTACGGATATATTATCTGACAACGGAACCTATTTTGTGGGTGCAAATTCCGTAATGAAGAAGACGTACAGTTCAGCGATGACCACATTACCTGACGACGTAGAAGCCATGTTAGCCAGTGATGAAACGACATGGCATTTCATACCACCTCATACCCCACATTTTGGCGGAATCTGGGAAGCAGGAATAAAATCCGTGAAATTTCATCTTAAGAGAGTAATAGGAGATTCAACTCTAACATTCCAAGAATTAACCACTCTCACCACTCAAATCGAAGCGGTTCTCAACTCTCGGCCGCTGATCGCATTAACCAACGACACGACAGATACAACAGCGCTAACACCAGGACACTTTCTCATTGGAGATGCTCTTAAGGCGATGCCGGAAGCGACTACCAGCAGCATAGGATTAAGAACGAGATGGCACATGGTCGAAAAAATGGCGCAAGACTTTTGGAAGCGATGGTCTTCTGAATACATTCACCAACTTCAACAACGGACCAAGTGGAAAACCTCCCAGCCAAATTTGGCAATAAATGATCTAGTATTGGTAAAGGATGATCAACTACCCCCAACTCACTGGAAATTGGGACGGATCACAGACACTCACGCCGGAAAAGATGACCTGGTACGAATCGTAACAGTAAAGTGTAAAGAAGCGACCTACAAACGACCAATAACAAAGCTGTGCAAACTTCCTATCAACGACGATTCAAGTGAGATGAAGACCTATGAAGGCCACTGCAACGCTCAAGGAAACAACCACTGGGAAGGCCAGTGCAATTACCACTCAAAGCAACAAACTGGTATCCAGGCAACAATCTCACCGTCGAACCAAGGCGACAGGAAAAATGAACCACATGGCACTAGCCATCCTTTCAGTGTGCTGCCTATTCGGTCTCGTGAGCAGCAATATCGAAATAAGTCCGTTCAATCATTCTATTGGGATACATTTCGACGAATTGGGCAAGTTGTAGATTGTGGCGACAAAATGGACATTAGTTGTTCAATACAATTTATCTTCCTACTGGGAGGAAATTGAAAACTTTAAAAGAGCTCACACAGAGTTACAATCAGTTTGTAGGGAGCTGTCCGGTTTAAAATGCGACATCATACTTCAGCAACTCTTATTTCAATATAATTATTTGATAGCAGACAACGAGCTGTTATTTGAAAGTATCAAGGATCGTAAACGGATGCAGCGAGGGCTCGGTGACTCAGTGGGCCTTGTATACTAGGGGACCTATTTGGAGTACTCACCCAGCGAGAAGCTGACAAGTATGAATCTTATTTTGAACAAATTAACAGTGACGAAAATTATCTCTTGACTCTCATCAAAAATCAAACAACTATTGTGGATAACACCATCAATTTGGTAAAACATAACACAAACCTCACCACGGCATCTATAAACAACTTAATTAAGGATCAACATCGTTTGCGGCGGGAAATGTTGCAGTTAAACGAATATAGAACGTATATAGACAGAGTGCGATCAACGCTAATGGCCATTTTTGAAATGATGCTAGTTCTAAAGAGCCTCCAGGACACGCAACATGGATTGCTCAACGTGATTTATCATGCTCATCAAGACGTCCTGCATCCTTTCGTACTCACCCCAAGTCAGTTGGAAGAAGAGTTGTAACTATTACTCTACAGGACACGACATTCACGACCTCCACCATGTGTATGAAAGCATGCAAATCCGCAGCCGAGTAACTCAAAAAAATGTAATAATTGAAATCACTTTACCACTGTCGTTCGTGTGGGACTATACACTAATAGCTGTAGTCCCAATTCCCAACATCATCCATGGAAGCACTCAGTCACAAATCATTAGCTCCACTGACTATATAGCAATGGACAATCGGCGTGAACACTTCGCATTATTAACCAGAGAAGGCGTACATAAATGTCAAGTATTTAACCCTGTACATCTCTTATGCGAAGTATCACAAATTATCAACACTCCTTCAAATCAAACGTCATGTGAGGTAGCAATATTACAACGAAAGACCGAGTTGGACACCGTATGCGGCACTAGGTCAACCAAAGCTAGCAATCATTGGATCAAACTTCACGCTGCCAATCAGTGGATATATGTGATACCCAACGAAATCACAATCGATGTCATATGTGGGTCTAGAATCCAATCTTACACTATCGTAGGTTCCGGTATAGTGGAAATCGAATCCGGCTGCGTGCTCAGAGACTCTGACGTTCAATTAATTGCTGTAGGAATCGCTAAACACAATATCAATAAATTTGCTCAGCAGGCGACTCATTTAATGCATAGGGCCAACAACCTACGGGAATTCAGTGCTGTGGTCGAAAATAACTCAAACGAGGTGGATCAATTGAATTTACTAACCACACCAGAAACAACCGGATTGGATGATCAGCTAGAATCATTGAAAAATGATGAACAGATTACCTTTCATCGTCAGAGTGCTCATCATATCCACCATTACGCAATGATTCACATTCTATTTGGGAGTGCTGTAGTAATAGGAGTCATCTCGATAGCAAACAAATTAAGAGGAAGATGCATTGCAAACCACCGACCGCCATCTTCTCTAGAGAGAGCCAACGAAAGCATGGTTTAACAGATGGGTGACATCAGTAAGGCCCGGGAATATGTTGAATCAATGTCAACATGCGCAATAATACAATATTCCAAGCGGTCGATGACACAGTATCGACACGGGTGGAATATTGTATATTGTAGCAAATTCAACAGGTTTAATGCTTCTTTCTTTTTTTTATTGTACTTTTGTTGTATATAATTATTGTCGATTTCATGCGTAAGCAATATTTTATGTATAAAACCCGATTTATTTGAGGTAATAAAATTAGAATCGAATTATAACGCATAAACAACAGTTAGTTTAATTCTCAGTGAATATTTGGAACTCACCAGTGGCAAACCAAATATTCACATAAACAAACCAATATCTAGGCAGAGGTCAGATTTTTACACCTCCTTCAGTCCGTGTCACTTTGCTTCTGCCAGCAAACTGGGCCGATCTCGGGCTACGTTTTCTTTTACATTGAACAGTGATATACCTATCCATTCCCGTTTGCACTAGGTTATTTTCGCACTGACCACGATCACTAGAGTTCGTCGCACTGAGTTCATTACTATTATTTTCGTACTGCATTGTTAAATTTGCTGATGAATTAATTTTTTCATCGCGGTTTTGATTTTGATTTTTAAACTGCGGTATAATTAATTCTGTCGAAGAAGCACTTTTAATCATTGGCATAGGTGTTTTCTTTGGGCTGTGCTGAACTTTGCCCACTTGTTTTACACTTGCACTTGCCATATTTATACTTTCTACATGAAACTTGCCATATTTATACTTTCTATATAAAACCATTCACACAATTGAAAAAATGATATAACAAGTTAAAAAGCACTAACACTGCACTTTTCGTTTGTTTTACTTTACGTCCGAACCTCACGACAGTAAAATTAAAACTCCGGCTTAGCAAATTAAAGTTATATTTTGAGGAAAGAAAAATATGTAGAATATGGTTGTTAATAAATTTTGTTGTTAACAATATTTGGTTTTAAATAAAGTATAATAAGATTGATTCAAGATTTATTATTGTTTGAATAAAGTATTTATCATAATTTATTGATATACTACAAAATTTTAAAATTTATTGATAAATTTACGCGAAATTATAAATTTATATGGGCTTGTTTGTAATTAACAAATTAATTTGCATTTTAATTACCAATTGTCATTTTAATGGTCGTTTAGCAATTTTGTCCAAACTCTAAATATAAACTCAAAAATTCATTGCAAATATTCTGGCATGGACTCTGGGGAAGCGTGTTAATCGCCAATTACTATTTTCGTTCAAACTCTAATTAAAAATTCAAATATTCGTTGCAAATGTGTTGATTTGGTTGGGAAGTGGCGATCAGGCTGGCTGGATAAGCAATTTAGCAGCCTATTAGAAGTGCTCACGGAACTTGAGTCCAAATCTCTGGGAAGGCGTGTTAATCGCCGATTACTATTTCCGTCCAAACTTTAATTATAAATTCAAAAATTCGTTGCAAATTTGCTGACCTGGTTGGGAAGTTTCAATCAGACTAGCTGGATGAGCAATTGTAATACCGTAGACAGACACAAACTAGATGTCAGATATCAGATATCACGAAGCAGATATCAGTTTTTTTTCACAAAGTAAGGCGTGCTTATTAAAAAACGCACTTAACAAAATTTCGAGGTCTAAAATAGATGCTTTATCAGAAATAAAACAAAATTATAAAATAATTTTTGTTTATTAACTTTAAATATTATTATACGGATTTCCTCAAAATTTGCCGGATTTTCCGGTTTTCTTCCGGATTTTCCAGAACTTTCCCTGGTTTTCTCAATTTCCCTAGGATTATTTCGGATTTTTCCGGATTTGTGTGTACCAGTGGAAATCCGGGGGAAATCCAAATCCGGAGGAATCAGGGAAACATCCGGGAAATTCGAGGGAAATCCGAATAATAATATTTAAAATTAATAAAAAAAAATTACTTTATTAATTTTGTTTTATTTCTGACAAATTATCTATTTTAGAACTCGAAATTTTGTTAAGTGCGTTTTATAATAAACACGACTTACTTTGTAAAAAAAATTGTTAAAAAACATTCTACTGTGGATCCCATTTTAAAATCTGCATTAGTGTTGCATATTTTTCTGATAGTGGTTCAACTCTCTGTAGTACATTCTTTTCCCGCTGGCGTCACTTAAATTTCAACAAAAATTTTTGATAAACATAAAAAGTTTACAAAACCAAAGTTTTTATTTGACAGAAGATAATGCAGCTTATAAAAATGATTTTATTGGAAAGACAGACTCTTCCATATTAAAAAAGAAAGTTAAAAAAAGAACTCTTGGTTTCTTTTAAATTATTTTTTTGGTGGGTGCGTATGCGATTTCACTAAAAAACACTAAAAGTGGAATAACTTTTGCAGCATCAACAATTCGAAAAAACTTTACTTGGCTGTTTTTGTTGGAAATGAGCTCACATATCACCCTGCTTCGTTTGATCTGCCACTTTTGCGACACCCTGTATAACAAAAACCGTTTCATAAAATGACAATTTTCGAGTTATTCGATATTGAAATCGTGATATGTAACTTTGCGTCATCAAATGTGGTGCTGCAACGTTACAGAACTAAACTTCCGTTTATAGAATCGAGTTACATTTAATGAATACCATTTTAGTACATATCGTAAATTCTACAGTTTTAGAGCTTACATACAGTTTGTGAATATTAAAAAAAAAATCGGTTTAATTTTTGCTCCAATATAACTTGTGCCTAATTGCTGTACTGTTCAATGCAAAGCGCAAACAATTTGTTTTTCCTGCCGAACTGCCGAATTCATAAAGCTGAAATACATTTTATAATAATGTTGTATGTACCTGTACCAACCAAAATATAAATTGCATACAGGTTTTAATTGCGACTTAAACAAATTTTCTGTACAACCACACTAACACAAACAAATGAAATAAAAAATATTTCAAGGCCATTTTTGACTTATGCCAGCGTTCCCCAAAGTGGGTTCCGCGAAACCCCGGAGTTCCGTGGCAATTTTTAGGGGTTCCACGAGTTAGTACCAGATAAAATCCGTGCCATAAGGTTTCATTTCATACATACACACATCCATACACACTACATTTGTTACATACATACCAAAATTAAACAATAATGATAATTATTGGGTACAAAATCGTTTCAAAAGCATTGAAAAGCCAACGAAACTACTAGCAGTAGAATTCGAGAATTTAATTGAAATGAAATTAGTTCGGATACTCGCTAACTTCGAAGAGGTGCCCTTACCAACTTTCTGCTGTAATATATTTAAGGAATATAAAAATTTAGCGAGAAAGGCTATTAGAGTTATATTGCAGTTCTTAAACAACACATTTATGCGAAACAGGATTTTCCATGAATTAGGGTTCCATGAAATTTGAAGAATCGGAAAAGGGTTCCGTGGCAAAATAAGTTTGGGAACCGCTGACATACATTTTACTTTAACACGTTTCCGGACGTGAATACTATAGAATTCATACAACTTTTTCGTTTTTAACACTTTCGCGCAAATCAGTCATACAATTTTTTCGTTTTTTAAGAAATAAGACGCCATATTTGTCAATTCTCAATAATAAATACCTTTCTGCGACGAAATATCATTGCAATTACAAATTTGTATTATGCACATTTTGAAAGCGTCCGCGAACGTGTTAAATTTTATTTTCGAGAGAGCAGAATAAAATAAAAAAAGAAATTTGTAGTTATGTATATACACAAAATCAAACACAATCATATTCTATATTTACTTCAAGTTGTGTTTAATCCTTTGCGGCCTTGTGGTATATTGTATATACTACAAATTTAAAAATTCATGCCTAACTAGAATATTATGGTATACTCAGCTATATCATGTTTCATATGCAGTACTTCATTTTCTATTCTCTCAACTCTCAATAAGAATTATGGTTTTTGAAATGTGCTTTGTTCATTATGTTTATTAGAATGGAAAAAATGAAAAAGAAATTCAAGAAAAGTATGGTTAGCAATAGGATTGCGACCCGGAACGGGTTAAAGGAAAAAATTGAAAACAAAAACTAGTGGGTGAGTCTTTTTTTTATTATATAATTAAAAAGTGCATTTCGATCACGATTTTTTTTTAATTTCTATTTTTCATTGTTGTTTTAGTCTTTTTATGCATGAATGAGGCGTGGCTTCTCATATTTGATCTTTAAATCTGAGCCGGTTATAAGCCGGCTTATAGAATATGATTGTGTTTGGTTTTGATATACACGGTATATATCAAAACCAACGACATTAAAAGCAGTTATTGGTTTTGTATATACATATACATTTTAGTTTAAATTTTATTTTCGAGAGAGCAGAATAAAACAAAATAAAAAAATTTGGAGTAATGTATCACACGGATCTCCACACATGGTTTTTGCTATTTGGTATTTTTTTGTTCAAGGCCAACTAGTCGTAATAGATAATGTATATATGTATGTGTGTTTTATTTTGTTTTGTTCTACTCTCTCTTAAATAAAATTTAAACGAAAATGCGTTAAAAATGTCCTTGAAATATTTTTTATTTAATTTATGTTTGAGTTAGTGTGGTTGCACAGAAAATTTGTTTAAGCAAAACCAACAACAATTATATTGTTATACTATTATTATTATATTGTTGTTGGTTTTGGTTTAAGTCGCAATTAAAACCTGTATAGTGTATCATAGGTAAACGGGGGAAAGAAACGAGGAAAAATACGGCATTTTTTTTCGTGTGGCATCGCACGTTGGCCTTGAAAAAAAATACCAGTTAACAAAAACTCTGTGGGATTAGGCATTGCGGTGGAATTATTTACTAGCAATACACGATTGCGAGATAAATTTGCCAACAGTCAACTTGGAATACCAATTTAAAATTTATGTTATGTGTTTGGTTTTGATATTTATTATTAAATGTTGTGAACTTTTCCTGTGAAACGATAGAAAACTGTATAAGGATAATAATTACGGACTTGTTACTGTAAAGCTTCTAAATTTTTTTATTTTATTTTTTGTTTACACATTGTTTCGTTTTTCTTTACGAAAGGTTTGCTTCTTTATTTATACACAATACCATGATACAGTCGACCGAAAATTGTGTATGTGTTCAAATAATATGGCTTGTGTAAGTGTTTGTGTAGAATCTCGTTGGTTCCGACGCAATATACGATTGCGAGATAATTTTGCTCAGTTGTGTGTTTGGTTTGAATGGTGTCGTCGCGTCGCGATTTGTTTAAACGCTACGATAATTTTTCCAGTTTAACATTGTTAGGTGGTTTAGTGAATGTGGTGTTCAGTGTATTTTATGAAAATTTATCAGAATTAAGTGTTTGTGTGGCAGTTTTTAAGTGTTTTATTTTGTTTATTTAGTCTAGTCAAAATACAACATGGAAAATGACGCCATATTTGCACATTTTTTCGGTAAGTGATTGAATATTCTAAAATTATAGCAATGAAAACTATGTATTATTGTACCTCTCCGTTCGCTTTTCATCTAAGTCTAAGTGTAGTTTCAGTCAACTTGCAATACCAACTTGTTATAATAATGTCAACTTGTAATAATAAAAATATTTGCTGTCTTACTTTGAGAAATTTACAACAACAATCCCAATATGTATGTAATTCCAAATTGGAATTGTTTTAAACCAACTTTTTTGCTGGTATAGAATATTTCTATTCTACCGGTTGTAAATTAGTTACGATTTGTAATAATATTCAATATCATTCGGTCATATTACTATTTAATTAGATATATTTAGTTGTTTTTTCACGTTTTGTTTAACTTCAAAATGTAATTGTTCCCAACTAATAAAAATAAGTAAATGCAATTTTTAATTGTTACTTTGAGCACAATATTTATTCTATTCCAGCATGGATTTAACCGGTACCAAAGTAAGACCGTAAGCTGGAATTCCATTACATAAAAATCCCTATGTGTGTGAGCGGCGTAACAGTAAAATTTTTTATACTTAAATTTTTTGTTGTAGCGATTTGGTTGCCATAAATATAAATAAAAAATACAAATCGAAGTATTTTTTATGGCAACCAAAATTAAAAATACCCCCCACTCTCAGCAAATTTTTAGTATTTTACTAATTTTATGGTGAGCACTTGGCTCATATATTTTATATGTTTGGTGGAGTGTATTTGTATTAATGTCCAAATTAAAATATTTTACAATTTTTAATTTTTATTATTTATTCTGTATTACATAATTTTTATAATGAGATTTTATTTAGGTTATGTTACAAACGTGGTCAAATATTCCCCTAACTTTTTTATAGGGAGGCGTTTTCTTGGTTTTTAATTATTGAAAAGAAATTACTAGAAGAAGCAAACGTGAATAATTTGGAAACAATTTTCAAGTTGTTTAACATAAAGCGATCAACTTCTTGCTTGGGATTAACGTCCAAGTGCTTATTTTGAATCTCCCTATTTGGAGAACTAAGATGCTTTAAGTCAAAAAACAAATTATGAAAAAAATTTCTTAATTATATTTCATAAATGCGATATACTTATGTATCTATAAAATTATAATATGTGCATACAGTAAACCCTCGATTTAACGGACGATGGATTTAACGGACCTCGATTTAACCGACCCTCGATTTAACGGACAATTTTTTATTTTCCATTTTTTGGTTACCGATTATACTGTTGTTGGAATATGTTTTGGAATATGGCCACCTTGGACGGAACTCAGCAGTTTTTTAACCCATTACGATGGAATTGGATTACTTTAATGGCAATGAGATTCATTAATGATTTGTAGAAGAAGTTTCTGAATATAGTCACCTAGAACATGCGGCTATTACTTAACCGATAATTCGATAAAATGATAAACTGCTGTACTCGCCGGAGGATGAGAAACCGACTCTAAATTTTCCTCTTTTCTGATTATTGCTGTAGAAATTGAGAATGTCTCATTCTTTATGTGATAATTTTTTATTTCGTACTAGTTTCGAGAGTTCTTTCTTCGTCAGTTATTTTCGTCAGCTATATTGATAAATGGTTGTTAAGCAGCCGCCTTTCTTAAAACTAGCGGCTCATGATGTTAACATGTTTCTGGTAAGGCGGAATGCCTTATCATCTATCATCAATACGTGATCAACTCATGGAATTTGTGGGTGGAGCGTCAGGCCACCTACATACTCACACAAAAAATCCCGTGATGAACACTACACAAAGGGCTCGAATAAATTTATAGTAGTATTCTTATCAACAACGACCTCGAAAACTGTTCACTTGAACATGGAATGTGATGCCATCTAAGACCTTGAGATACCCAATCCCATCATAATCGGTTAAGAATTGGTCGAGTTCCGTTCCAGGTGGCCTAGTTCCAGAACTTCTTCCCAAAATCATTTAAGAATTTCATTTCCATTCAACTTGGAGATGTTGTTCCCATCATTTCCCATCATAATAGTTTAAGAAATGAACGAGTTCTATCGTAGGTGGCCATATTCCAGAACAAGTGCAAAACCTATAGATTATACATTTAAAAACAGTCAGTTTTAACGGACAATCGGATTTTACGGACTCCCCAATTGGTCCGTTAAATCGAAGTTTTACTGTAATCGTTTGAAAATAATGTTTGGAGATTTGTAGTGAATATGATAGAATTAACAATTTAACTCAAACGTTAGAAACAAAATATTTTTGCCATTTTAAAGAAAAATTGAATTTAACCACTTGGACGTAAAATGAAGCATAAGCGGTTACCAGTTGGATGGAAACATGTTTGTTCCTTTAAATGTTTTGATGGTTATACTTTAGTAGTTGGGTGCCTATTTCTTCTGAATAAAATTTTGATCCGCACTCAATATTCAGAGCGTATCTTAAATGCATTTCCCTTTTCAGGCGGCTTGTTCCTCAGAGCCAATCAAGGAATTACCGCTTTTCGAATTTGGGATACTAAATGGGATCATCCTATGTAATATGAATAAATATGTTACTATAAAGATGTTTAATTAGGTTTTATTGATTATAAAAATGTACAGGGGGCGCTGTTATTTTACTATTAAATAAAATAAATTCAGCGGTCCTAATAAAAATCTAACTAACATTTAATAAAAATTCTAATTAAAACAAATTTTATTTTATAAAAACTTTGATCATTATATAAAATAATGGAATTAAATATATCAGATTTGAAAAAATATAAAAACGAAAAATATTAATTCTTAAAACTTCATTTCCTTACCACTCTGTTGGTTTTTATTAAAATTCAATTTTAATTAACATTACACAACATAGAAAAACTACACACATATGTTACATACCGGCGGGGTATGGACAAAATTTATCTACCTTGTTCTAATGAAACAAACAAAAAAAAACACAAAATAATTTTTTTAACAAAACATTTCCATCAATAGAAACAGATTCACCAAAAATCAAAATCGTCAATTTCGTGAATCAAACATATTCATCACATTCACTTTTTTATTTTTCTATGAACGTTGGTTCATCACGTATTATCATTTTATTAATTTGTGTAATTTTTACTTAGCATTCTCAGTACAAAACAAGAGAGCGAGTATTTTTTTCGACTGTGCATAAAAAATAGAAAAATTTATTTTCGAGAATATTTTTGATTCTTTATGTTTGTGAATTTTTTAATTCGTGAATTTTTTTGCACATTCATAAATGAAGATTCTTTGATATCTGCTTTTAAAGTTCTGGTTTAATAGAAATGTCGATAATTTCTACACAATACGTGGTTGAGTTTGTTTAAAAATGTTTATTTTAGAAAATAATATATATTTTTTTATTTAATTTGAGGTTTGAGTCATTTTCTAAAAAAAAACTCATATGATTATACTAAAATTTCCAATACGATTCATTTTTTCTTATTTGAATTTGAATACATAACATCTATCGATTATGATGGGATTCGGTATGTTGGATGAAAATGTGATTCTTAAACGATTTTGGGAGAAAATTCTTTAATATGGCCCTCTGGGACGGAACTCGATCAATTCTTAACGGATTATGATGGGACTATTGGGTATATTGGATGGAAATGGGATTATTAAATGATTCTTGGAAGAAGTTCTGGAATATGGCCACCTGGGATGGAACTCGTCAGAACTTCTTCCGAAAATCATTTATACCCAATCCCATAATAATCAGTTAAGAATTGAGGAATTCCGTCCCAGGTGGCCATATTTCAAAATTTCTTCCAAAAGATCATTTAAGAATCCCATTTCAATCCCATTTCAATATACCCCAATCACATCATAATCGGTTAAGAATTGAACGGGTTCGGCCCCAGATAACCATATTCCAGTACTTCTTTCAAAAACTGTTTATGAATCTCATTCCCATCCAACAAACAAAATCACTTGATAATCGGTTAAGAGATAAACGAATTCTGCCCTAGGTGGTCATATTCCGGAACAAGTGCAAAATCTATAGTCGATTAAATTTAAAAGCATTCGGATGTGGCGGACATGCGGATTTAACGGACTCCCCCAATTATTCCGTTAAATCGAAATTTTCTTTATACGGTTTAGCAAATTAAAGTTATATTTTGAGGAAAGAAAAATATGTAGAATATGGTTGTTAATAAATTTTGTTGCTAACAACATTTGGTTTTAAATAAAGTATAATAAGATTGATTCAAGATTTATTATTGTTTGAATAAAGTATTTATCATAATTTATTGATATAAAAATTAATATACTTCAAAATTTATTGATAAATTTACGCGAAATTATAAATTTATATGGGCTTGTGTGTAATTAACAAATTAATTTGCATTTTAATTGCCAATTGTCATTTTAATGGTCGTTTAGCAATTTCGTCCAAATTCTAAATATAAACTCAAAAATTCGTTACAAATATTCTGGCATGGACTCTGGGAAAGCGTGTTAATCGCCAATTACTATTTTCGTCCAAACTCTAATTAATATTCAAATATTCGTTGCAAATGTGTTGATCTGGTTGGGAAGTGGCGATCAGGCTGGCTGGATAAGCAATTTAGCAGCCTAGTAGAAGTGCTCACGGAACTTGAGTCCAAATCTCTGGGGAAGCGTGTTAATCGCCGATTACTATTTTCGTCCAAACTCTAATTATAAATTCAAAAATTCGTTGCACATTTGCTGACCTGGTTGGGAAGTTTCAATCAGACTAGCTGGATGAGCAATTGTAAAGTTCATTTTCCAAAATGCAATATTTTTAGTTTGACAAAAAATAAATTTTACAATTTGAAATTTTCCAAATTTTTTGCTTGTTAAATTTTAATCATTTAAAATTCTAAAAAAATGTTTTGAAAAATTATAATAGAAAGTTGTAAATTTAAAAAACTACTGTATAAAATTGTCAAAATTGGAAAATGAAGAAATTTTGAAATCGTACAATTGAAAAATTAAAATTTGCAAAATTTGATATTTTTAAATCCTAAAATAAAAATACATTGCTAATATGTTTTTTTAAATACTAATATTTTAAAATTCAATTTTTTATGCAAATTAAATTGAATTTTAAAGAATTAGAGTTATTTGCAAAATTGATAAAATTTAAATCAAATTTTTTTCATAAATCTTATATTTGAAAGTTTGGTAAATAGTTGAAATTGTAAAATGGAATAAAGTAAAATTGCGAAATTGCAAATCTGGGAAGCTGTTAATTTTCCAGTTACAACATTGAAGAATTTTTAATTATAACAATTAATTAATAATTATTTTTTAGGAAATTTTACAAATTGAGTATTGCAAAACAATAATAAAAAAGGTTCAATTATAATTTAATTGAAAAATTATAAACTAAATTTTTAAAATGAAAGTAGTTTAAATTTAAAAAACTTTAAATTGTATAAAATTTAATTTTCTGCATTTTAATTTAAATTAAAAACAGAATATAAAAATCAGAATACTAAAAAATTGTATTGCTAAAATTAAAAATTTGCAAAATTAAAAGATTTAAAATTTTAAAACAAAATCAAAGAAAATCTAAAATTCAAATTTGAATCTTGAACTTTTTTACTGTTAATTTGAAAAAAATAAATAAATCGAGAAATTGTGTAAAATTGCAAAACTGAAATTAAGAATTTTAAAAATGAAAACAAGTTTATTTTTACAAACTAAATTAACAATTGTAATTTATTACAGTATAAGCATCAAAGACATATTGGGATAGACACTCGATCCGCTAGCAAGCAAGCAATTTGCTAGGAAAAACCCTGGCTACTCAATCAATTTTACAAAGGAAATTTAAATTTCAAATTATATTATCAATATGCTTTTTGTTTTTATCTGTGCGATTGCACAGTAGAAAAACACAAAATTTCCTGTTTAATTTTTGAAGCCGTAAATTTTACTGTACTTCCGCAAAAAGAAACACAAAAAATTTATGAAAAATTTATTTTGAAATTTAAATTTCCTTGGTAAAATTGATTGAGTAGTCAGGATTTTGGACAGAAAATTGCTTGCTTGCTAGCTGATCGAGTATCTACCACATTATTCTAAATTTCTTAAATTCAAATGAAAATTTGTAAAAACAATTCAACTTGAAATTAAAATTTGTAAAATTATAAATGTATTAAAGTTTAAATCAAAAATTAAAAATTAAACATTGTGTACAATTGATGCTGTTAATTTGAAAACTTTTGTCCAAACTCTAAATATAAATTCAAAAATTCGTTGTAAATTTGCTGACCTGATTGGGAAGTGATAATCGGGCTGGCTGGATGCGCAATTTAGCAACCTATTAGAAATTTTTACGGAACTTGATTCCGAGGAAGTATTGCTCACATATACAGTAATAACGTTACTAGTTTCATTAATACAAACAAACCTCATCCAAAACCATCGGCCCTAGGAGAAGATTACCCAGGATAATTTTTCAATGCAGGCACTTTATACTTGCAAGCGCTCCACATTTCGGAGGATTATGTGAGGCTGCGGTAAAATCACTGAAACATCGCCAATGCCGAGTCGTTGCAAATCATTCGTTTACGTATGAGAAATTATCCAGAACGCTATGCATGATCTAAGCATGTCCCAATTGACGTCCTCTGTATCCTATATTTAACGATTTATAAAATTCACCGCATCAAGGATACAACTGAAGAAATAGTGGCGCTCGCGAGGCAATTAACATTTCCACGGACAAGTCTAAGGTTCAGAGGCTAGCCTAGCGGTAGTATTACTAATAAGAAAGCAGTATAGGAACAGAGTTTCGCATTTTTACTATTTAGATCTCCTGATATGTTTCTCCATCACGATTTCAGATTTAAAGCGACAAAGCAGGCTGGAGTTTACGGTTGATCTGATGTGCGAAAGCTGATTGCTCCACTACAAGGCATTCTTACAAAAAAAAATATTTTAGCAAAACTAACATTACTATTGGCGTATAACCTAAAACGATGACGTAATGCTACGTCGACGGTTGTCAGTCTCGCTTAATCGATCGAAGTAGTGGTATGTTCATTTTCATTGTAACTTTCTTTAGAAGTTGATTTTACTTGTCTCTTCTATTTTAATGTTGAGCAATGCTATTGTGGCCTTTGCAACGTGGCATGATCTGCATTTTCAAGTACGTTTGCTTTCTTCTTCAGTTGATGGGCTCTCACTTTTATCTGCTAAGGCTGACAGATGACACAATTTTACAAGGTCTCTTTAGCTGGGTGAATTTCCTTAATTATGCCGGTGTTGAAGTTGAGATAAATATTCTTGGTGCCATTTTGACGTGGATAAGTCTGTAAATTTACTTTCATAGGGAGACAATTTAAAAAAACTGATGATATAACGAAATCGGTTAAATACAGTCTGATGCTGCAGCTATATATCTAGCATCTACATCCAAAATTTAGTTACATCGCTCGATAGCTAAAGGATCAAAAATTCATTGCGTTGAGTGGGGGCTGTGACGCATCGCATGCGGTAGAAAGGAAAACACCACCATTTTAATTTTCGCCGTTTGTATTGAACTCTGTATTTTCTTAACCGATTATGATGGGATTGGATATGTTGGATGGAAATGGGATTCTTAAATGATTTTTGGAAAAAGTTCTGGAATAAGGTCATTTGGAGCGAAACTCGGCCATTTCCTAACCGATTATGATGGGATTGGGTTTGTGGGATCGAATTGGGATTCTTAAATTGTTTTTGAAGAAGTTCTGGAATATGGCCATCTGGGGGCGGAACTATGTAATTTCTTAACCGGTTATGATAGAATTGGGTATGTTGGATGCAAATGGGATCCTTAAATGATTTTTGAAAGAAGTTCTGGAATATGGCGATCTTGGGGCGGAGCTCGGTAATTTCTTAATCGATTATGATGTGATTAGGTATGTTGGATCGAAACGGGATTCTTAAATTATTTTTGGAATAAGTTCTGGAATATGGCCTCGTCCATTTCTTAACCGATTATGATGGGATTGGTTATGTTGGATGGAAATTGGATCCTTAAACTATTTGTGTACGAGTTCTGGAATATGATGGCCGTCTGGATGAATTGGGTATATTGGATGGAAATGGGGTTCTTAATTCATTTTTGGAAGAAGTTCTAGAATATGGGTATCGGGAGGGCGAATCTCAATTATTTGATAACCGATTATAATGGGATTTGGTATGTAGGATGGAAATGGGATTCTTAATTGATTTTTGGCAGAAGTACTGGAATATGCCTCCCTATGTATCGTATGTGCTATTTCCTCCCCGAAACATTGTATGTATTCACGTCATATGTCCGTCCACGTAGTACAGACACCCTTTTTTTCCAGAACCGGTAGTGCATTTGATTTACTAACTCCCATCTCACGAATATATCGGGAATTTTATCTAACAAACCATTTCTGAGGGAAACTAAAGCAATACCAGTACCACTTGAATGCTAGAAATCAAATAAGTGCTTCATTGACCTATATTTTCGTAGTTGAGACGGGGTAACCCTTGTGTCTGTGTCCTGGGACTCATTACCACAGTGGTCACCACAATGAATCATGGTGGGATGCATAGCGCGTGTTTCTGGTGTAATTTGTTGCGTTTGGATAATTCTCATCTAGGGTTGATGATGAAGGCATCATAATAAATCCGCACGGCCTATAATTTTAAATTAGCATATCTAACCAAAATTAATACACGAATATTTTATTTAGGTCATGATCATTATTACCCTAATATTATTACGATATCATCTCAATTAAATGTATCTCAACTTAAACATAACCTTAGTTTATTACCTTTCAACTTTGCGTTTCGAAACACGATGATATCCATTTAAAATAAACATACATAAACAACCATATACCATATGTGCATGTTCAGCATGGAATGAAAACTAAATTCCATTTAGTTTATGTGTTCCCCATCAAATTTATATTATTGTATGTATTTCGACATTTCGTTATATTCTTGTATACCATAAAGACGACGCTATACTTTGGCAGTACTTATTTGGCATTAACAAATAATTTAAGTCCCCATGAAACCAAATCAAATTGTACGTCGTTAGAAAAGTGTAAAATGTTTATTCCTTTCATCGATTTACTCGTAACATGTTCGTTTTGTATATATTAAAACAATAATGATTCAAAATGATTTACAAAACATGTTCGTTCGTCCTCATATGTAGAATAGATTGTTCTGCCACAAATAACAGAATCAGCAGGGTGAACAGAAATCGGAATTGTTGAAGTTTGAGATTTAATCCACAAATTGTTTTCAGCTATCCGATGATTTGAAAAAAAAAATAATAATTTCTTTGTTACACGAACCGCATAAATTTTATTTAGTATATTATACACCTTGAGAGGTTAAACCAACAATTCGTAAAATAATCCAGTATCGAAATATAATTTCATATGTTTTCGATTACGAGATAACAATCATATATAAAATCATATCATCACTATCTTCAGCGTGCATATATGTTTTCCAGTTTATATCGTAAAAAATTCCTTACGTACGCAAACACCATCGAAAAAATGCCTGGCAGCAAATATAATCAGTTAATCCAACTAACACTAATATTTTCTTTTCATTTACAGTTATGGTCGTGAAGATGAAGAAGTAATGGGATTACGTTTTTGTAATGAAGCTGTTATGTGCCTGACACAAATATGGCCTTCAAATGAAAATAAAACAGATGAAAAAGATACTCTTACACCACTCCAGGTAAATAGAAAATTTGTTTGATCCATTATTTTTTACTTCTTACCCGTGTATATTGTGTTACTTGAAAACCCACCAACAACAACACCAAGAAAATGTAGAATGCTTAACAATACGAAAATTTATATACCTATCTAGTACTTAGGTATCGAGAGTCAATAATACTCGTAATGAAAAAAAAAGTAAATCCACCAACAACAACAACAACAATTAAAAGATTTAAGTCATGCGGAAAAAATCGATTTTCATTGTTAATCTATTACGTTACACACCCAAAGTATTTGATGCAAAAATAAATGAAAACCAATTTGGGTTCCTTTTTGATTAACCCTTAATGTGGTAACGCTCAAGTCATGTGTGCAATATTTTTATAAAATTAGACATACCAGAACCACTCGAACAACCACTAATTACTATTTATGTTCTTTCAGCAACAGTTTATTTTGTATATACAGTTTCTAAGAAAAAATTAAATTTGGTTATAACACCTAACGAAATCAAAAATTCTATCCGATAATTGATGTCTGTTCTTGTCGTTGTAGTATTTAATATTTGTGGCTTACCACTGATGAGGGCTCACAAATAGATTAAATGGTTTTTGTTTTACAACTGAGATGTTTATTAAGTTTTCTTTGATATTTATACATTAATTTTGTTTACTTAAGCATAATTAACAATTATAATTTTATATCTATCTTATAAATTATTATCTGTATGTAATGCATTCAAATACAATAATTGCTTATCAATCAGTATATTACATGTGAATTATCGTGTTACACACATTATATTTAATTGTACAAAAAGAAATATAAAAATTCTTAGAAAGAGAAATATAAAAATGCTTAGAATAAGCAAAATTACTAAATTTGAAAATATCATGTCATTTACGTTGTTGAGTATAAACATTCTCCCGGGCCTCGCTTTCTAAGTTATAGGCTTCGTTCGGTGGAGGTCTCCTTTTGGTTCGGCATTTGTAAATAATAAAGGCGATTATGCTAAAGGCAATAATTGCATAGAGAAGAAAATAATGATGAATGTCATGGTGTGATACTGGGAGCTGCTCTTCTTGTATCTGTTGTATTCGCTTGTGCAGCTCAGTTATGTCATCCACTAAGGTTGAGTTTTCCAATTGAATTGAGTAGTTTGTACGCCTATACATCCACTTCATTGATAGGTTGACTTTCGGTAGATATGACGAGTCAATTACGGTTTCCTTGTAGATTTTATAACTTTTTAGAAAAATTGACCCTTCTTTTAAAGTGCATCCGTCTTTAAGAGAAACTATTCCATTGCGTGGTAGTGATACTGCTACGAAATCTCCATCACAGGCTATAGTAGCCTGCCGCTCCTGGTCAATTGAGAAAATCCACTTATTGTTTCTCAACTTTATCCATGTATCTCTTGGATTTTGCGATATCCTTTTTACAATGTGGCAGTTGAATGGTTGTTGTGAAGCCAATAAGTCTAATTCACATATAGAATTGTTGTTGTATGCGGAATGAATGGGATGTAGCAACATACAAATATACTCACTGTTGCTATGCTTGCAATGGTTGAACTCGTCCCTTGTCATCATGTAATATTCGTCACGATGTATGGAGGTAACCAAATAGTCCATTGATGCTTGAATGAAGACGCCTTCGATTGTAGGAAGAGGTATAGGTTTAAATACTTGATATTTCGCCGTATTCATCAATGGAATCTTTAATCCAAAAATTAAATATTGACCACTTAATTTTCCTCTGCATGATATGATTTGATACAGGCTCAATAATTCATAGTTTTCATTTTGCGAGGGCAGCAGAACGTCTGGAGGCATATGCTGTTTTATATCTTGAAGTGCCTTGTTAAGTTGATTTGGTGGTAGGATTGAAGTGCTCACTGCTTTGTTGTTTGAATTTAAAAGGACATCAATTAGTTTTTGCTGAGTGTCTTTGAAGTCGAGCATCAGAAGAAGTGCATGAAGGGTTAAAGACGTCAATTTTTGACTGTTGTTGATGTCACCTAATGCAGAACTTATTTGTCGTGTAATAGCTTGCCAATGACGTCTATTTTCTTCATCAGTTCGTTTTAAGATGTTTAAAGTTGCGTCAGCAATCGATGTTTGGTTCTTGGCTATCATTAAAAGGTGTTGTTGATTTAATTTAACCTTTTGTATTTCCTCTTCATAGTGCTTCGCATCCCGATCATCTAAAACTCCAAATAGGTCACTTGCCAAATTGCCCACGATATTTAAGATCCCACGTTTTCTTCTCCTTTCTCTGTAGTGAAGTATTGCGTTCTTGTCCTCGATTTCAGTTAGAATATGCATGAGCTGAGTGTTGATTACACAGCATATCTGATGATTGTCTTCAGCTGTTTCCATGCAAAGTTGATCCATGTTCCTTGCCAGACTTCTGTATACCATCAAATCTGAATAGGAGGATGTCAGGTTGAAGTAAACTACTATTTTCCACTGTTGATTGGTGAATCGGAGATTTCCCAAATTTTCTAGATACAGCCCAGGTTGGTGACTAAGAGTGGTGATGTTGTACATCAGCTGTTCGGTCGATGACGCTGGACTCGGCAGCGTAGTGATCGCCCCTAAACATAGTAGAAGTAATGGTAGCACTATGAGATTGGTGGCTTTAGGAACTTTGGTACGGGAGTCATTTGCTGACTTATTTTGCAACTTCTCGGTGTCGAAAGGTAGGACGCTTACTTTGGTAATGGGTCTTTTGAATATGGAACCATTCCCACTCTTTACTGTGACTACCCTAGTCAAACCATCGCTGCCAGGATGTAGATCGATGATCCTTCCCAAAGGCCAGTTTGTTGGCGGTAAGTTGTTGTCTTTTATTAAAACAATGTCGTCTACTTTAACCATCGGTTGTTTGCTGGTCCATTTAGTTCTTTGTTGTAGTTCGGTAAGGTAGTCATTTGACCAGCGTTTCCAATAATCTTGAACCATTTTTTGTAGTAATCTCCACCGATGATTGACAGGAATGTTTTCATTCAGCATATTCGATTCTGGGATAATTATTAGTGAATCACCAACTAAAAAATGTGCCGGTGTTAATATCAACGCATTTGGATCAGATGAAATTGGTGTAAGTGGCCATGAAATGAGGCATGCTGCTATTTGTGATGTAACCGTTGATAACTCTTCAAATGTGAGGGTTGTGTCTCCAAATACCCGGTTTAGATGGAACTTTAGAGATTTCACTGCTGCTTCCCCAAGTCCTCCAAAGTGTGGTGCAGACGGTGGTATGAAGTGCCACTCAATCCCATTGTCAGCTAGCATTTCCTGGAGGTCAAGATTTGCTTGTTGTAGAGCTTGTTGTTTATCATTTTCAATCAGTTCTCGGGCTCCAACAAAATTGGTTCCATTATCGCTGTAAATCCGTTTGCAAAGACCTCTTCGAGCCATAAATCTCTTAAAGGCCGCGATAAAGGCTGCACTGGTCATATCGCTGACAACCTCTATGTGCACTGCTTTGGTCGCAAAGCATACAAATAGTGCTATGTATCCTTTGTATGACTTATTCCCACGTCCTTTAGAAACTCTTACTGAGATTGATCCGGCGTAGTCAACGCCTGTGTTAGTAAATGGACGCGATGACACGACTCGTTCTTTGGGTAAGCTTGCCATTAGTTGGTGTCTTGTTGAAGCATTGAACCGAATACACGTAATGCATTTTGCTATCTCCGTACGTATGTTGCTTCTGTCGTTCGTGATCCAATATTTGTTTCTAAGATATGACAGAGTTAACTGAGTCCCCCCATGCAATGTTTTAACATGAGCATCTTTGATTAGTAGCTTTGTGAATCTATGTTTTGGAGGCAGTATCTTTGGATGACGGGTATCATAGCTCAGGTTACAATTAGTTATTCTTCCTCCTACTCTTAGTATTTTATGTTCATCAATAAATGGATTAAGCGAGAGGAGCTTGCTTTTTCTTGATATTGAGCCTTCTTTGTTAATCTGCATGATTTCGTTCTGGAACTCCGCATGTTGAATTATTCTGACTAGTTTGTTGTAGGATTCATTAAGTTCCTCAGCAGAAAGTAAAGTTGGCGATCCGCTAACCTGTTTTTTCAAACATTTTTTTATAAATCGTCGACAGAAGCCGACAACGCGAATTATTTTGTTCATGTTTGAAAATCGTTCTATAATCTGTGCAAACGGATTGACTGCAGTTGTTGATGTTGCAAGTGTAACCAATTGTTTAGTTTCCAAAGTAGCTTCCTCTTGAGTAGTAGTTTGTTGTGGCCAACATTCGGTTGGAAATTGTAGCCAATCTGGACCCGTCCACCATAAATTGTTGTTCTTTAGTTCTTTCGGACTGGTCCCTCTTGATGCGCAGTCTGCTGGATTGTCGGTTGATCCAACATGATGCCATTGTGATGGACTCGAGTATGTTTGAATTTCCGATATTCGGTTGGCCACGAAAGTTTTATATTTATGAGGACGCCCTCGAATCCAACATAAACTGATCATTGAGTCGGTCCAAAAGAACGAAGTTGTTTCCGGAATTTGCATTGCTTCTTTAATTTGATGCATTAGTTTAGTGAGCAGCAACGCTCCACAAAGCTCAAGACGAGGTAGTGAAAGTAAGCTTTTAATCGGTGCAACCTTTGTTTTTGATGCGAGAAGACTCACTATAGTAATGCCTTCTGAATTTGTGGATTTGATGTAAACGGCAGCAGCATAGGCCTTTTCTGAGGCGTCGCAGAAACCACGAAGTTCTGTTATATTGTTATACTCAAAATGGATCCAACGTGGAATAGATATTTCTTCCAGGAGAGGTAAAGAATTTTTAAATTCCTGCCATTTTGTTGATATGTGTGACGGAAGTTCTTCGTCCCAAGATAGGCCTGCTAGCCAAATTTCTTGCATCATCAGTTTAGCTACAACTGTTATGGGTGCCAGCCAGCCTAATGGATCAAAAAGTTTTGCACTATCCGAAAGTAGGTTTCGTTTGGTAGGCTTGCCAGGCGCGGATTGAGTGACAATGAAACCGAATGTATCTGTTGCTGGATTGCAGTGTAGTCCAAGAGTTTTAATTGTGTCATCAAGCTTGAATTCCAATCGATTTTGATTCCTTAGATGCACTGGTATGGATTTCAAGAGGACTGTGCTGTTTGTTGCCCATTTTCTTAACGTAAATCCACCGCAATTCAGTAAATCAATGGTTTGTTTTTGGCTGAGTAAGGCTTCTTCCAGTGTGTTTTGTCCAGAAATTAGGTCATCCACGTAGAAATCATTTAAAACTACGTTGGACGCTATAGGATAGTTTGGTTGTTCATCGATGGCCAGCTGTCGTAGTGACTTCACCGCTAAATAAGTTGCTGCTGCTGTTCCATATGTGACAGTAGTCAACTTAAACTCCTGAATTTCTTGTTGCGGAGACTCTCTCCATAAAATACGTTGATAGTTCTGGTCATCTTCATCAACGGCGATTTGTCTGAACATTTTTTCGATGTCAGCCGTATGGACGTATTTATGCTGCCGCCACCTTAACAATATGGATAGTAAATCCTGTTGAAGAGTAGGGCCCGTCAACATTACGTCGTTTAACGATATTCCAGTTGTGGTTTTGGCAGAGCCATCGAAAACTACCCTCAATTTTGTAGTTGTGCTCGAATCCTTCAGAACTGCATGATGCGGCAGGTAATAGTAACCAGTCTCAGTAACTGTTTCAGCAACTTTCATGTGTCCCAAAGCGATATATTCATCCATGAACTTCTTGTATTGAGTGCTAAGATTTGGATTTGTAGCAAGTCGTTTTTCTACTTGTATCAAACGCGCCATGGCAACCCTTTTTGAGCATCCCAGTGGGTTGGCAGAATATAACTCAATGTCAAAAGGAATCTTGACTACGTAGCGGCCAGATTTGAGACGTTTGTGACTGGTCGCGAATATTTTTTCACACTCTAGTTCTTCTTTGGTGAATGCTCGTTTACGTGGCACCTCCTCTATTTCCCAGAAGCTTCTCAATTGTTTATCTATATCAACTGCTCTTGTTGTCATTGATTGTATTACTGTTGAATTGTGACAATCGACTGAGGCACGGCCTAAGAATATCCAACCTAGTTTGGTTTGTTGGGCTATCGGTTCGTCAGATGATGCCTTTGCTATATTACTCATTAAAATTTCTCCATAATAGTCCGCGCCCAATAATAAGTCGATTGGGCCAGGACTGTAAAATGTTGGATCCCACATCAGATTTTTGGTGTGTTTCCAGTTCCATGGGTCTAGAGGCTGCTCTGGCATATCCCGCGTTATGTTTTTGAACACTAATGCTTTTATGGCTAAGCTAAATTTGGATGGAAATCTTGGCTTCAAGGTAAATTCGACTTTTGAGTTCGCCACTCCTGCTTCGGTTTTTGCCATGCCTGTGACTTCTGCATACGCTGCGGTTTTTGGTAATTTTAATCTCTGGCAGGCTTCTTCTGTAATGAAGGTTGCTTGAGACCCAGGATCTATTAGCACACGAATCAGTTCATTGCGAGCACCAGAAAACGCATTCACTAAGGCGGTCCCCAGTAAGATGCATTTGCGATTCCATGCATGTGTTACTTGTACGTTTGTATTAGCTGGTTTTATATTTTCTGAAGCAGATCGCATACTATTGTTACTATGCAGTAGGCTGTGATGTGCACCTTTGCATAACTCACAACTTTTATTGCAAGGGAGTTTGTGTTCTGGAAGCAAGCATCGTCGGCACACTGGTTTATAATATACTGCCTTACTTCTTTCGATTTGTGGTAAATTTTGGAACTTTTTACATTCTGGTAGATTGTGCTCTTCCCAGCAAAGGCTTCATTTATCGGGTTTTCTGGCTACTGCAACATTTACCGTCTTAATATATGAATTTGTTTGTTGGTTTACTTCCTTTTTTTTATACGATTTATCTCGGGATAGTGCTCCCAAAGATTGAAACCTTACTTGTAGAAAGGCTAGAAAATCTTTCATGGTTTGAATTTCCTTCGGGTTCTTCAAAGACGTCTCGTATAATCGATGAGTTTCCCTGTCCAATTTTCTTATTAGGATGTTCAACAAGATAGCATCCCAAGAATCTGTATTGATTCCTTGGTTCTTGATGGCATGCAAACATTCCAGTGCATTATCATGTAATAGTTTTAGACCATGAGCGGATTCTGAACTTAAATTTGGTAGTTCTAAAATTGTGTTGATGTAAGTATTGATCAGAAGCCTTTTATCCTCGTATCTGGAGCATAAAATATTCCAAGCTGTAGAATAGTGTTCTTGCGATATATTGAGGTGGTTAATGAGCTTGGCTGGATCTCCTCATATTACTGATAATAGGTAATGCATCTTTTCTTCACTGGATAAATCATCATTGCAATGGATAGTCTTGTTGAAAAGATTTTGGAAGTTTGTCCATTGTTTGTAATCCCCATAGAAGTGTGGTATTTCAATCCTGGGAAGCTTGATGCTGGATCTTTTTTGACTTTGTTTCGAAGAATCTTTGTTGGCAACGTTTTCTATTTGACCTTGAAGATAGATGATTGTAAATTCATAATCTTGCTGTAGGTTCTCGTATGTTTCTTGGCTAAAGTATTCGTTGTCAAGCTCTCCATCAATCGCATTTCCAATAATCTCTTCATGATTGTTGGTAAGAGATATCCATAAATCGGTTAGTAGTTTGATCTTCAACTCGTAATACGTTCTTGAGTGCTGCACCGCATCCTTGATTTGATGTATGGTGTTAATATTTGTTTGAAATATTTTAGCTTTGGCGTGTTGTATTTTATAACGCCTCTGCTGTTGTTGATCGTCTACTTGTACCACCTTATGGTCAGATTCGCCTTGTTGTTGCTCATCTGCTAGTATATATGATGACGCATCTGCGACGTGTTTGTCCCAATCCGTATCCCGATCATCTCCTGCTGTATTTTTTCTGGCTTCTAGTAGTATTTTTTTTGTTTCTTCGAACGCTTGTTTGACTTGATCGAAGAAATGTGGTTTAACATACGGATGATCCTCTGGAAGAGTGACTACTAATGAAGCATCGGTGGTTGAAAATTTATCGAAGAGTAGCTGCAAATTTGTGAGTCTTTGGTCACAATATTGTTTGGTTTTTTTGGCAGCTCCTTCTTTTTTGATGTTTGTTTTTAATTGGTTAATTAATTTACCGGTTTGTGTTTGTTCACACAAAGCTTTTACGTTATCCATGTTTTTTTTTTTAGATTAATTTTAAATTCGTTTTTATGTTGTATGTTATATAAGCGCTGTATCTCTAAGCGCTGTTCTTTTTAGCTCGAAGGACCAATGTTCTTGTCGTTGTAGTATTTAATATTTGTGGCTTACCACTGATGAGGGCTCACAAATAGATTAAATGGTTTTTGTTTTACAACTGAGATGTTTATTAAGTTTTCTTTGATATTTATACATTAATTTTGTTTACTTAAGCATAATTAACAATTATAATTTTATATCTATCTTATAAATTATTATCTGTATGTAATGCATGCAAATACAATAATTGCTTATCAATCAGTATATTACATGTGAATTATCGTGTTACACACATTATATTTAATTGTAGAAAAAGAAATATAAAAATTCCTAGAAAGAGAAATATAAAAATGCTTAGAATAAGCAAAATTACTAAATTTGAAAATATCATGTCATTTACGTTGTTGAGTATAAACGATGCCTATCAAATACTTAAGAAAGAAAATAACATATTTTCTCATATACGTATACGCTTTACATCGCTCACTTGCTGCAATAGTGGCACAATCCCAAATTCACTCATTTCTAAGATATTCGAATCAGACGATACCCAATAATTCATATTTTTATTATTTTGTATCAAAATAATAATAATAACATACTCTCGTATGTAGTTATTTCTAGGAAATTACGTAAAATTGCATAAAAAATCACTCAATTCGCGAAAGAAATTAACATTTTTAATTTTCAGTGATATTTTCAAATCGCTCTACCGTAAAATTTAATTTTTTTAGTTGTGTCATTGTTGCAGCAAATGAGCGATACATCGTCGGTTTGGTGCCACAGTGACAAAACTCAAAGTTTTTAATTTTTCAGTATATGTAGCTTGATTTGAAAGAATCACTCAAAAGTGTTTGTAAAATCGGCTGTTTTGAAAATTAAATAAAAATACATTCTGCTTAGTAAAATATTTTTTTTTCTGTTCTTACATCCTCTATCGGATCTTAATTTTTACAATTCTTTAATATTTTGCAAATTTTTTTAGGATATGTTTAAATATCATAAAATGTTAATTTCTTTCGCGAATTGACTGATTTTTTATATGAAATTTTACCTAATTTGCTAGAAATAACTAGAGTATGTTTTAATACAAAATAATAGCTAACTAGCGCAGGACACGAGCATAGGAAGTGAACAAGAGTCTCCTCTTTTTTGTCCCTGCAGCGTCTATAGAAGTCATTTACATCCAGACCCAGCCTTCTCGCATGATCTCCGAAAAGGCAGTGTGCGGTATGTCCCTCACAATTCTACCTAAATCTTGCTTCCTGAGTGTGATTAGGATGTTGGAGCGATTTAAGTTCAGCTCAAGCCATACTTGTTTTGCTACTCTGCCAGTTGGGCACCACCTAGCATTTGCCAAGGCAACTGATTCTCTATGGCACAGACATAGGTTTTCCTATACATTTTCTCCCTGGTTCCAGTTGGAGAATCGAACCGTACCTGGCTAACTCGTCTGCCCTGCAATTTCCCTTAACGTCAGAATGGCCCGGAACCCAGACCAACTAGATATTGAAATGTTCACTCAGCTCGTTAAGAGACGTGTAACAATTCAACGTCACCCTTGATGCCAGGGAAACTGAATCCAGCGAAAATATGGCTTCCCGATTGTCCACATGATAGTGATATCAGTTAACGATATTACATTATGCTTCAACCAGTTCATGACCTCTTAAATCGGTATAACTTCAGCCTGGTACACACTGCAGTGCTTAGATAGACGAAAATATAAACTTACATTTAATTCCCCACAGAATACACCAGCTCTCACTCTACCACCGAGCTTGGAGCCGTCGGTGTAGAATTTAACTGTCCCGGTCTCCATAATGACACCACTACTCCAATCCTCCCTAGAGGGGAAAATCACCTTAAACAGCTTGCCAAAGCATAACCGGGGTGTTATATAGTCCAAATTCGCCAGGTCATGCCTCACAGAATTGATTATAGTTGAGTGCCCTTTTGAAGGCACTTCCACCCCTAATTGCTGATAGCTGGGCGGTCGTATTGATCGTTATTTGTTTACCGAGGATATTCAACGGAAGAAGGTACAGCATGACCTCTAAGGCACTAGTAGGGGTCGTTTTCATCGCCCCACTAATAAGCAAACAGGCTGCCCGCTGCAACTTCACCATCATGTTTCACTCGTTCCATCGTGTTTGGTTTCCAGCTGAGCTTACTGTCCAGAAGAATCCCTAAGAATCTCGCCTTCTCAGTAAGGGCCAGCCTAGTTGCCGTGGAACCATTGCCGAACTTTTATATTTACTAGTGAAAAGGGATAGCTCTGCTTTAGGTGGGTTAATCCCCATCCACATCTGCTGGCCCAGCTCTGGCGCATTCTGCATCAGATCCCTGATTGTACCCAGGTTTTTACCCGAGACAGCTACGTCATTGGTATAAGCTACCACACTTATTCCTTTCCCCTCCAGCCCCAGTAGTAGTCCATTGATTACTACATTCCAAAGAATGGGAGAGAGTACACCTCAATGAGGTGTTCTTCGAACGACCCGTCTCCTGGCGGAAACTTCCCCCTTCCTCGGTATGACCCTTCTGATTCCTAGCAAGTGATCAATTAGCCTGGTTACTGGGGCTTCGATCTCAAGTAGCAGCAATCCTTCCCTAATTGCCTCCACCTTCACGTTGTTGAAAGCGCCCTCGATATCGAGAAACGCCACCAACAAAAATTATTGAAAATCCAGTGACTTCTCAATTCCCCGAACCAAGGTACGTATACACGTCCAGTAGCCTTTCCATGATTTTCGGCAGAAAGGATGGCATAGATATTGGTCTTAAGTCCTTAGGGTTGCTGTGCAAAATTTTACCCGCTTTCGGGATGAAGATCATAACTTCCAACCAGGGAAGCAAGACCTCCAAGTTCTTCCGAATTTCTGCTGGTACAATCCCATCCGGGCCAGCTGACTTAAAGAGCCTGAGTACTAAACTCCTCTAGAAAAATGTATGGCACTGTTGTCGAGATCCAGAAATTCGAGATATTAAATATCAGTTCACGTCAGTTTTCCATAACTTAAGCATTAATGACGATTCCTCACAAAAAACTGTTTGCAACCAAAATTCGGCCTATCGGCCAAGAATAATTGATTTATCAGAATTAAACTTTATACTTAAACTGTTTACCACTAATTGGGAGATTCAAGTGATTTTTGGCTAAAATCGGTCTACCGGAAGTGACAGTTTCCATAGACGTTTTTTTCGTTTTAACAAATATTTTGAAAATTATATCATTTACCTGAAATTCAGTTAGTGATAAGTATGCAGATTTGCCAATGACGAACTGATAGAATTCGCGGAAGCAAACCAGGCTCTTAATCTGAGTTAAGATAATGATTGAGGATATTGAATTGCGACAAAACTAAGTCACGATACCCTTAATCATAACAATTCTCCAACGTGCCGCAGTAACCAGGAAGATAAATAAATAATAAACTTACATTAATTTGCGCACAGATGACCTGTTAAACTTCAGAAAACCGAAAAGCTTCAGTATGAAGTTTGATTCCAAATAGTCAATCCGCCTGGAGGGAAATGCAGAATTTTGATGAAATAAAGTTTTTTTTTATAAAAGATAAAATCATTTCAGGTAAAAGTTAAAAAAATGATCTAAACAAATTTCGTTTGAAATTTACTTGTTGGTTTTTTTAATTGTTTTTTTCGTAAACGGTATATACTTTCCAAAATAGGGTAGAAGGATTTCTCAATTTATGGAAAAGCCTAAGTCGATCAATTAATCCGTTTGGATACTATTGCTTTGATTTCCACTAATTGCCGAGTTATTTCACTTCTGCCAGCATCGTTCGTTCAGGTACAGCTGGTCTTCAAATTTTCATTTTTCTTTGTGGGCTCCATTTAAATAACTTTTACCAACTTAACTTTTCCATTTACCATTTTTTTAATTTTCGTGCCATACCTGCTTTGTTGGCCCATTGAGTTGATGGCGTTCTAAAATTGTCTTTCAAATATTATCACTAATTTAGGGTAGGCGTCAATATCTTTGTGGAGTGTGTTTGTATCATTTTCGATATATGCGTTTTCGACTTGTTGCCACTGTTGCTCTACACTGATGGCTTCATCATCGTCGGTTTTAAATTTCTTTTCTAAGTTATTGTTGGTCACTATGATTGCTGCACCTCTCATTACCCTGACATCTTGTAATGAGAAAAACATGAAAAATTTCTTGATGATCATTACGTGATCAATTTGGCTCCCTGCTCTGTCATCGGGTGATGTTCATATGTATCTATTTGGGTATTTGTGTGGAAATCCACTGCTACCTATAAATAGCTGGTTTATGAGGCAGCAGTCGATGAGTCGTTCTTCATTATTATTACGCGCAGAGCCTAATGCTTGTTTACCCATGGTTATCAGATCGGTACTATCAGTTGCAATTTTTAGATTGAAATCTCCTTGTATTATCTTGACATTATTTCTGTATGATCTTGCTATTGTGGATTGTAATTGTTTATAGAACTCATAATTGGTTGTTTCATTTGCGTCTCTTTGCTTTAGCCGTGGTTAATATTCCCACGCCTTGTTCATGCATGTCATCTTGTTCAGAGCCTAATTCCTTTCCTTGTGTTTACATCACCCCTGCTCTGATGTTTCAATTTCAGATTTGCGTTATTTAGGTTTGTAGGATTATATTATTTTTTCCAGTATTCGTTTTTGATTTCGGATTAATGACTGATTAGTCCTATTGAATCCTAGCCAGTTCTCTGGGCTGCTGAGTAAAGCGTACTGGCATGCTTAGCGGGTTGATGTGGAGCGATATTGTTGCAAAATTCATTTAGAAACTTTAAGAATCGGTGTTTCTTTCATAGAAGATATTTTTTTTTTTTTTTTGTGTGCAAGTGAAAAAAAATCTGTGAAAGACGCCGGATTGGTGATTCGCTCCACCCGACAGTGTGAGATTTTTACCCACTAAAAAAATCACCTACTCGCCGCGTGTAAGTGAGGCACCAGTTCGGGACCACTTCCGTATTTCTTCGGGCTGGGCCGCGCTTCTTGTCCTTTGGGGCTCCTCAACTTGTTCGTCTATAGATCAATCAGGCATCCTTCCTCCCTCTATCTACGTAGAACCGCATGAACGTACATGGCTATCTCATTGTAGCATGATCTTTGTATGGAGGTAGGTACCGAAGTAACCATGCCCCGTCAGGAATTGGCATAGGAAAAAAATCAATCTCGCCATGCCCATGCTCAATCCAAGGACCAAGTTGCATTATTAACCTTGCCGTCCATCGCCCAGTATCTCCTTCTTCCCATCTACGCTGCCAAGCCTCCAGTGTTTCATTACGTGCTATAGTACTTGCAGCCGGCTTCCACGCTCATCGCTAAGTATGTAGATTTTTTGACGTTCTAGCGCCAATAAGTCTATAGGGATTATCCTAGCAACGACCAGAGCCTGGGACACCCTGCGATACGCACATGCTACTCGTAGTGCAGCACAGCGTTGAGTTGATGCCATCTTCTTCTGATATTTCGCCACTGTCATGGCACTAGCCCATATCTCCGCCCCGTACACTAGAATCGACTGGACTACTGCCATAAGTAGTCTCCTCGTATAGGTTCGCGGTCTACCCACATTTGCCATTAGCCTACCAAGAACTGCCGCCACAGTGGCTGCCTTGTCACACGATTTGCGAATGTGTTCGTAATAGGTGAGCCGACTGTCTATAGTAAGTAGTAACACCTAAATACTTTACCGTTCTACTGTTTCGTATTTCCTCGTTATTGATCGTAAACGGCGTTACGATTGGTATCCTCCGTTACGTAAGCATTACTATCTCCGTCTTTGCAGTTGCTAGTTGCAGCTCGTGATTTTCCATCCAGTGATTAATTCTGCGCATAGCCTGATTAATCCTATACTGGGTAAATTTCGCAGGCCGGGAGATAATTACGATCGACACGTCGTCTGCATACCCTACATTACTAGCTTTAACGGACTATCGTATAACACATTCCATAATTCAGGTCCAAGCACCGAGCCTTGCGCTACCTCGGCTGTAACTTCTCGTTCCTTAATACCACCGACCGTGTTATAGGTTATTTTCCGGTTATTTAAATAATCCCGCAAAATTACCAAGAGATCGCTTCGTATTCCGAAAGGTTGCCCGAGCGCCTCGATAATGTCGTCCCAGCTCGCCGAATTAAAGGTGTTCTTGACATTCTGAGTAACAAGAAAAACAAGTGGACTTGTTTGATGGCATGCTGCTTCTGCTCTCTCAACCGCATTGATCACGTCCATTATGACATTAATCGTCCAATGTCCCTTACGGAAACCGTGCTGTTTTAGTTATAGGTCGCCCGCGGCGCGTATCGCTGTTTCCATCATGGGTTTCAGCCGTTTCTCCAGTAACTTTCCCATCGTGTCCAACATACAAAGAGGTCTGTATGTTGACGGTAAATCAGGGTCACCTTTCGCGTCCTTTTTGACTAGCGTTAGTCTTGCCACTTTTCATCGCATTGGGAACACTCCTGCCAATAAGCACCTGTTAAATATGTCCAGTAGTATATCCCGGTAACTGGCCACAAACTTCAGTACTTCAACAGGGATTCCATCTACACGGCGCAGATCGATTAGCCTACACATGTCTGGAGAACAGACGGTTTCTTATTTACTCTTCCGGATGGCTCTACCAAGATCTTTTTCGCTGCTTTGTGCTCGGTGGATTTGACTAACGTGATCCATGCTTGTCGCTTTCCACTCCATGTTTTTTTTACGCGGCATGGAGGAGTCGCAAGCTCGTTGTAGAAATTGCACTATCCGATCAGCCTTAGCGTCAACAATTTGCCTTGTTGGTGGCTCCCGTGGAGATATAGCCGCACTCGCTCGGTTTCGGTCTAGAAAATCTGTTAGTTTAAACTTATTCATATTCCACCCCCTCTTTTCCGGTGTTATCACTTGCTGCACATGCCGAGTACCGTGTATTTGGAAGGTTATATAGTCATGATTGCTTCCTGAGTAACTATATATTTCTCTCCAGTCTGCTGCAAGAGATGACAGTCGTTTTGTTACCTAGGTTTTATCCGGTATGGAGTTTCCAAATCCCCTGGCCTTTGGTTCGTCGGGGTTGTTCCTCTATTATGAATGTTCAGATCCAGTCTTGACACTATTTCCATTATAGCCCTACCTCTAGAATCTCGTTGTGGCATGCGCCACTCCAAGGCACGTGCATTAAAGTTCCCGGCAACGACTACTTCTCCAGAACAATCTCGAATTGCGTCTTCCAGTTCGTTCAATTTTGTTTTAAATTACAATATGTTGTCGTTTGGCGAAAGGTAAACACTAAATATTGTGATATTCCGACTACCAATCCACACAAAGCCATTACCCAAACTATGACTCCTCACTGGTATTTTATTCTGGTCAACCATCCGTATTGCTGCTGTATTCAGTGGGTCCGAAAATCAATTAGGCGTATTCCGGTTTCGATATTGTTCACTAATCACAGCCAGCTCAACTTTTTCGTCGTATACGAGTTGCGTGAGGATATCGTCCACAACCCTACGCTCATTCAGTGTTTCCCTGAAGGACCCTCATCGGATCATCCTTCTCTGGTCCCTCAGCGCCTCTCTGAATACTCTACAATCACCCGACCCCTGTATGTGGTTAGGGTTGGCGACGCAAAGAAGGCACTTTGACTGGGATGTACATGCCACAGCCCTATGCCCATCGTGCGAGCATCTCCAATAGTTTCCACTGCGATCAGGTCCTTTACAGCCTCCCCTTATATGTCCGTATTCTAGGCATCTATAACATCTCTGAACCTCCACCCTCTTCTTAACGTGGCGGAAGACCCAGCCAACTTTCATTCTCCCTCGCTCCAAGAGCCGCAAGGCGGCTCGTTTATTGGTCTCAACCACTGCCTTCTTCTGACCTCGTCTTTCAAGATGAAATAACGTGATCTTAATCTCTCCAGGTTCCTCCTTGCCATCATCTCGCACAACAGCTGCCGTTACCTCTGCCACTGTTGTAAGGCTATCCAGGTTCATTATTTCGAGCTACATACGTGGTACCAGCCCTCGGATTTCTCAATCTTGCCATATTGCCTCGCGCAGAGATTCTTGGAATTTGCCCGGATCTGCATAGAGGTCCAGCTCTAGCAACACTCCGCTGGTCAAGGTTTTGCGGATCTGCTTTATTTCCACGTCGTTGTCATCTGGACATGCACTGTTGCGGATTACCCTCAGCACATCAGCGTAGGTTTTGCCTTCAGCCGGTTTCACCATAACCGTTTCGTGCTGAGTTTTCCTTCTTTTTCTTCCCTCTTTTTCTTTTAATACTGGGTTTATGGTTCACCAATTGGGTTCTCTCCACGGTATGAATTGTATTAATTATATTGAGAATGCTGTCTCCATGATTACTGAGCTTCCTCTGCCGTTTCCCACCAACATAGACCCAATTGTTTGGTTCACCTGTCGATGCTTGTAGTCTCTGTCTTAATTCTTCCGCAGAGGTACGATATCTGCCTCTCTTTTTTGCCCCTGCGACGTTATTGAAGTAGTACCTTAGTTTGGCTCCATTTCCTTCTGAACCTTCTCGTCTTTCCGATGCCTGCTCCTGGTTCAGAGTATATCCTCCACCACCTCTTCGAGCTGAAGTATCCCATTTTTAAGTCCCATTGAAGTATTCTTTAGTTGGTTTTTCAACTTTTTCATAGATTTAATAATCTCCTGGCACTGTTTCAATCGGAGATCCTGCTTTTCTTCCAAGTCCACTTATGTGTGATAATTTAAGCGCATCCTGTTGCCATGTATATTCTGTTTGGGCAAGGTTTTGTCTTCTGCCGGCTCATTCATATGTTCGTCGCTATCCGCCAGTAGATCGATCATGATCATCAAATCTACCTCTTCCTGGTGTTTTGATGCTGTCTGAGAAGCATAACTCTCATTTATTTTTGGTTTCAAATTGTACTTATTCATTTTTGACATCTATGACAGAGCTCTGTTTTATCGTAGGAAGGTTATGGCTTTAAAACGAATGTCGCCTAATTCGGAGTTCACATACTAACGACCAAGCATCCCCGTAGCCATGCAGCTATCGGCGTATGTAGTACCACCTTAGCTTGGGTGTGCTAGTTTTTGGTCCGCCCCGAGTATTTGATTTCCTCGGTACCTGCCATATCTGGCGGGCTGTCCCCTATCCGCCACCTGGGAAGGTGCCCGATGGGGAACCAGCAAACCCCACACGGGTCATAGAAGATATTACGGGCACACCGTCTGCGGGCTGTGACGAGGACACAGAAAGCTAGTCTGCTTGACATTTGTTTTTATTTCGGCTTATAGCTATAAATCTGCAAAAATGTCGAAGTCGAAAATTTTCATGATTTTTACATTTACATTTTGGCAACTCTAAAGTTATATTTTCATCTCAGCCCAGGATTTTATTAAATTGGTTTAAAATAACATAATTTAACCCAAGAAATAGATTAGAATCCAGACAATTATATTGAGCCAAACATATTCGAGCCTATAGCATCAATCACAACAGTAGGAACGACTTGACTAATATTTGTATGATTGAAATGTTTATAGTACTTTCATATATGTAGCGCACCTGTAGCGCTAATCACAGCTCGTGAGACGAGCTGGTGCTTTCTGGGAAAATAGTTAGACGCCATTTTCCATTTCTTATGTTGCATTGTTCCCGTTCGTTTAGTAAATCATGCTAATTCCGAGTTATTGTATAGCTGTCAACTCCAATGAAATGAAATTCCTGAAATGTCCTAATAGTCCTGGTCCTGGTTTCACAATATCCTCATCATAATCGTCCTCATCAGTAAATTTGCTAATAACGCATGGTGATACGTATAACTTTCTATTTATGTAACAAGTATTTTAGTGGTAAAATTTGATTTAAATTCACTCTCCCGATATTCCCACTTTTACTCGAAACTCTTTTGCGCTATCCTTAATCGTCTTCTCTTTAGCAACGACTCCTAAACGAAGAATATAGCGACAAACTATATAAATTAGAAAAATTGTCGACGCTAGATGAAATGCGAAGTCGTTCGATGGCCAAAACAAAGCACCGCAGACCTAACAGTGAATGAGTCCGGAACTAACTCCGGTAGATTTAGGATTTACCTCCGAACACATTCACAGTTCTATCTGCGGTGCTTCGTTTTGGCGATCGAATCACTAGGCACCTCATCCAGCGTCCGCAATTTGTCGCTATTCTTAGTTGAACTTACAAAACACATTGATATGAAACAGAATTTGCGGTTATTATATAACATCGACAGGTCTTAGGTATAGTTCCTTATCATATTCTCTCCCATAGCCTTCATCTGCGCCAAATCAGTTCAGCATTCCAAACCCATTGTAACATTTCTAATGCATTTAATGTATGTGACTCCTTAAATCTTTGAATTGGGTTAACAAGTTTGACTAAGAAAATAAGCCCAGTCTTTTTTCTGTAATGAAAGCGAAACTTCAAAATATTATAGGTAAATTACTATACTATTTTATGGGAAGGTAAAGCTATGAAAAAATATCTGACTAAGTGCAACAATGTAATCTGGTTTCTTTATCCTTAATCCAATATAGGAAATCACAATAATATCATACTATAGAAAATTGTCGATATTCCAATCAGGTCCGTCCGTAGGGTCTTCAAGTGTAAATAAATAATAATAAAAAAAAATTAACTATTGAAATCCCGTCAGTTCTGTACCGTAATTCTTGTACATCATAACCATAACACAAATCCCTATTCCTAAAAACAGGCAAATTCGAAACCAAAAAAAAAAAAAAAAAAATCAATAACCTCAATTACATATTGACTTGGTTTAGGTTTTTTATTATTCTAGGCTATATACCTCTTACAACCCATTTCCCTTGATTTTCTAATCCCCTCGCCCCTCCCCCTTGCCACTTTCACCTTTTTCGAAATACGAACAACATAGAAATAAACGTAAAATAAGAATTAGGTCAAGTTTATCATAAGTAGCTGAATATTGAATTTATCCTTTTTATGTCAAACAATATACTTGGATATGTTTGACATTGTCTATCTCCGTTCGACATTTATTGCTTTAGGTACAGTTACATATGTAAATACGACTTATTATGGTACACTTCAAAATTATAGCTACATAATACAATGTGGGCGGGGCGACGTTATTAAATTTAATTTTCCTTTCGTTTTCCATGTTACCCGTAGCACACAACAATAAAGCAAATTTGTAACCGTTTTCATACTCTACCATGGTATAAACGGAGATACCACAGGAAGCTATCAATCAATTTCGAGATAATAAGGTTATGGTTGTATTATAGACAGCAAGCACTAGCTGTGCGGAAAGTAAATGTAATGGAAAAAACTATTTCGTACCATAAATTAATTGGTAAACGGAAAGCTTATCGTGGATAAATGAAAGAAAACAAAAGAAAACGAGGGTATTAAGATTTCTATCTTATAGTGAAATGAAATTTAGATTGTACAAGTACAATATATTTGTGTGTTTTACGATAAATAGATGAAAAGAAGAAAAAAAATCCGAAAGAATAAAGATGAATGATATTTTGAATAACCAGTCGGTTGTCTTAATCATAAATTAGGAGTGAAGATTTTATCGTTAATGGAAAGTGTAACGTCACATTTTAAAGGCATTTTACATTTGTTTGGCTTACAAATCATCTAGTAATTTATCTTTCATAATTTATATTCTCGTTTGGAGGGTTGTAGCCCTTTGTCTAGATGTATGTGAAGTTAGCCATCCCAGAAAGTCATCCCAGAAAAATAAAAAAAATATCGGGTAATTTCATTCAATCTCTTCAATTTTAAATATTAAAATCAAAATTAAAAAGCTCGTTAGTACAGAATACATTTTGCTACTGGATGCGAGTAAACATACCGGGCCGAATCCCTATGGATATTACGGAAAAATGATACCACACTGACACCCAACCCGTCTTAGCTCTACATTGCATTTTGTGAAAATGACCTTCAATGTAGAGCTAGTTAATGTGATTTTGTGTTGATTATGTTACACTTCACGGCCGAAACCCATTATATATGATAGAATGTCGATATCATACATACCGGCCCGAACCTTCATTCACAACATACAGATCGGTACATACAACATCGGATGTATTTTATCGCGTGTTTGATTATTTCTTCATTGGCGCAATCCAACTTCAGAGTTGTGTATGGATTTTAAAGTCCGACGCGGTAATTTTAAAACCCGGTTGATACGAAAATTAAAATAAATTGTGCGTGTAATTTTGTTTCAGTATAGTGTTCTAGATAATACGAGTGTTTTATGACCCTTTTTAAATGAGTGCTTTAGTAGCTATATATATATATATATATATATATATATATATATATATATATATATATATATATATATATATATATATATTGTTGTAGTGTAGTGTGTTAATTGTAGTAAAAAAAATGTCGTATATAACAAGTTTCAGACATTACGATGAAATTTTAAGGTAAGCGAGAAATTTTTGATATTTCGAAATGGCAGGAGTTGTAGCGTACTTGTTTCCATTGGTCAGTCATTGACGTATGCGAATATAATACGTCTATTATGGATGGACTCTGTACATTCTGTTTGGTAAAAAAACCGCGTCACTATCGATAAGCATCTTAAAAAATATCTTTCTTTGTTGCGTTAGTACAGTCGCGCTAGTTATAAAGTTCGTTACTTTAGTGACAAAAAATCTATTTTTTTATATTTTGTATTTTAAGAACCTATATTTTGAATAATTTAAACAGATAGATTTGGAATTTTTTTAAATGTTTTAATTCCATAGAAAATTTTAATTTGCAATCAAAAATGTTTTGATGAAATATCTTACATCTGCCGTGACCGATAAATTTTCTATCACATTTCGCATTAATATTAGTGCTGTCGCTTAAAAAATCAATTACACGTCTGTATAAAAATTAAAATAAAATTTCCGGTTTCTCATATACCAATGCATTTATAGGTAAATATAATTGTAACTCGAAGTCGATAACGGGATAAATGTAGCATTTCAAATCAATAATTTTCATGTTTAGTTGTGTATGGATTTTCAAGTGCGACGCGTTAATTTTAAAACCCGGTTGATACGAAAATTAAAATAAGTTGTGCGTGTAATTTTGTTTAAGTATAGTGTTCTAGATAATACGAGTGTTTTATGACCCTTTTTAAATCAGAGCTTTAGTATATTCTTGTAGTGTATGAAATTTTCGTATAGACAACAAGTTTTAGGTAAGCGACAAATTTATGATTTTTCAAAATGGTGGCCAGTTTATGGTGTACTTGTTTCTCTTTGTCAGTTTTTAATGCACGCGAATATTATTAATAATACGTCTATAAGTCTGTTTTTACAGATTATGAAATATGAATGGACTCAATACTTTCTGTGGGGCAAAAAAAAAGAACGAGTAACTTTCGATATTTTTTGTTTTTTTTTTTTTGTTGCGTTAGTCCAGAAGCGCTATTTATAAAATGCGGCAAAGAAATACATTTTTTATTATTGTACTCTAGTATTTATTTTGGATAATTTAATCAGACAAAATTCAAGCATCTGAAAAACTAAATTTGTTTATTGCGTTATTATAGTAGCTTATAAGATACGTTAGTTTAGCTGCAAAGGAATATATTTTTTTTAATAGTGTACTCTAGTACCTATTTTGGATAATTTAATCAGACAAACAACAATTTTTCGCATTAATTTTAGTGTAGTCGTTTAGAAAATCAATCGTCTGTATAAAAATTAAAATAAAATTTCCAGTTTTACATATACCAATACAGGTATAGGTAAAAATAATTGTAATACAAAGTCAATAACGGGATAAATTTGGCATTTTAAATCAATAATTTAATAATTTTCATGTTTAGTTGTATTAATTGAGTTTCAAATTTGAACTTTGGATAAAACTCTAATTTGATTAAATGCTAACTTTCTTTTATTTTAAATTAAACTTTAATTTAATTGTATATAAGTTTTAAGTCGGCTTTATTGGTTGCTTTATTTGGTTATTGGGTTTTCTATACAGCTGTACTTGTTATTGATTCTCTCATCTTACAGATTATTGATTACCTTAATAGTATAATTCTGTTAATTCGTTTCGGCAATGGGATTCTAGAACTGTGTCAAAAATTATGTTTGATGTATTACCTCATCGATTCTAGATTAGCTGCTCTTGAAACCGGATGTTGTTTCACAATATGTTTATTTAAAAAATATGAATTATGGCAGGGATGGCAGTGACTGTTTGTCTTTTACATTATTTTAATTAAAACCATTATTATTCAAATTATTTTATAAGAAATAAATACATTTAGCAGATTTCGAAGCCTGTGGAAGACTGAATGATAATTTGCTCTTTTATTCTTTAATAATATTAGGGAATTTCTGGATTGGATTAAGTTTACATGATTTAATATGTTTTTGGAGAACCAGTTTAATTTAGTTTATGGAAAATTGAACTATTTAGTTTATTGAAAATGCAACTCATAATAATAAAGTTTTATTGCAGGAAATGTATGGGTACTACTATATATGGGTACTTAATTAATTATTACATTTTTTTCAAGATGCTGATTGCCGAACTTTAATACCATAAAACCAAAAATAATTGTGCTGTCTTGTGCTTATCAATTTACTAACTATTGACTACTTAGGTGTCTGTAACCGGGTCAAGTGTATCATATCTAACAACCTTTCCTATCCCTCCATCTTGTTATATGTAAAAGGGGTGTACGGTAGGCCCGGCGTATCCGGGATCCCTGCTTAGTCTTGGCCGTACATTCTAATCAATCAATCAATCAATCAATTTCTTTTTGAATTTTGTAAATATGCTTTTTTTTCGAATATAATTGATTATAGGGGCGGAAGTCGAATATCAAAATTCCACGTATCCAATCAGTGATACATTTTGGTGAAGGAAAATTTAATCAAGCAAACTCATTAATATTTGATAGAAAAACGATATATTTCTTAAAACAAATTAAATCAATTATATTCCCAAAAACGAAAACTAATCCCTTTGACACAATTGGCCCTTCGACACATGCGGCCCTTGGCGACATTCGGCCCTTCGACACATTGGACCCTTCATAATATTGCTCTTTGATTTTCGGTCCTTCAACATTCAGCCTTTAATATCATACCAAATCGTAAAGGCTTCAATAAATGTCGCGAGCACGCGGGAAGTCGCATCGCTTCTCCCCCTCCGTTGAGCCCTCCGAGAGCCTTTAGAAAAAAATTTCACGAGAGCGGGGTTCATTAACATGTCGTGAATAAAAGAGCAGTTTTACTAGTTTTATTATAAGTTAATGATTCGAATTCAAAACTGATTCTTTGATACAGTTCTAAAATACGGTCGATAGGGATGGAACTTGACCATTTATTTACTGATTATGTTAAAACTCTACAAGGTTTAAATGGGATTCTAAAATTATGTTTTGCTTAAAGCTCTAGAATTTGGCCATTAGCGACAGAACTTGGCTATTTCTTGATAGATTATGATTATGATTTCGACATGTCTGATGGAAATAAGATTCTAAAATGATTTTTTCACTAAATTCTGAAATATATCGCCTTTTTTGTCCAGCTACGCAGAGCTTTATCAAGAAATCATTTAATAATCCCATTTTCATCACACGTGACGAATTTCAACATAATCGATTAAGAAATGGCCTAGTTCCATCGCTAATGACAACATTCTAGAACTTTGTCAAACACCATTTTAAAATACCATTTAGATCCCACGTGTCGATTTTCGACATAATCGGTTGAGAAATGGCCAGGTTTCATCCGTATTTACCTTATTTACTTGAACTTTATCAAAAACGCATTTTTTGAATCACCCACATTTGTCACCCACAAACCCACATGTCAAATTTCAACTGAATCGCTTAAAAAATGGCCTAGTTCCATAGCGATGGCCATATTTCAGAACATTATCAAAAAATCATTTTATAAATCCATTCCGATCGCACGTGTAGAATTTTAACAAAATCGGTTTAGAAATGGCCTAGTTCCATCTCTATTGACTGCTTTATCGCAAAATCATTGTCAATCCCGTTTCCATCGCACGTATCGAATTTCAACAAAACCTATTAAGAAATGGCCAAATCCCATCCCTATTAGCTATTTTCTAGAACTTTATCGCATTTTTTTTATACTAAACCGGGATTTTGTAAACCGTGAATTTGAAAACCGTGATTTTGAAAACCGGGATTTTGACAAGCCGGAATTTTGAAAACCGGGATTTCGTTACACACCCATGAAAATTTGCCAGTCTCTAACTAGAAAAGCTTGAAAATAAGCATATCCGAAATATTGTCTTAACACACTATGAGCGGGTAGCCAAATAGACCAAACTGATATGCGTAGCGGGCGAAATTCACAAAAAAAATGATTTCATCTACATGTACCAGAAGTACTGATTCCTGGATCATCAGGATTATTCATCACATTACCACTTATCCATTTAATCTAATGGAATCCATTTAATCTAATGGCCACATCGTGTAAAAAGCTTTTATAACTTTTTTTTTTTAATTGCAATTTAAAGTTTTAAAAACCCTAAAAGCGTTGAAAACAACAACATTTAGCAAGAACATCACTACCCTTTTCGTCCATTTTTTTGTACGTCGTACTATACAATAATATGACAAATATTGATCAGCACGGTCGACACCTTTCATGAATTTATTATAATCAATAACGCATATCGGCTTCCAAATTTTTTCTTTTGTTTTCCAATCAATATTTGCACTTTCTATGATACTGGCTGAATGAATTGTTGATATCATCCGAACGGGTCTTTTTGATTGCCAGCATTGTAAAAGAATATCTTTTCGGCGACGAAATATAGATTCACCTTTTTTTAAATTTGCATTTTGTAAACATACAGGAAGGCCTCTATTTTTACGTATAGTACCACAACTTCGGAATCCATTTTGTAACAAGACTTGACTTTTACCGACACTATTATAATAGTTGTCCATATAGACATGGTGCCACAAGTTTCGATACGGCTGTAGCCGGTGTAGAATTGTCTCCTGAAGTCGACTTCCTTCACCATGATATATTCGGAAATTGCATATATATCCTGTTTTTGCTTCACCAACCATTCGAATAAGAACCCCATATTTGGTAATTTTCGAAGCATTATATACCTTAAATGATAAGCGACCTCTCCATGGCACGATACTTTCATCTAATGACAAATCTCGTTGTGGCTTATATACGTGTTCAAATTTCGTTATAAAATAAGATACGAGTGGACCAATTTTTTTAACGCGATCTCTTTCATGAATGTCATTTTGATTATTAGAAAAATGCCACGAATACCATATTTGGCGGAAACGATCCCTACTCATCACTTGCGCAAAAATCGGGGTTTCAATTGTTCTGTCTGTAGACCAATATTCATCCCTACTATCTTTACGAACTTTGCCCATAAGTAGCAGTAATCCTAACATTTTTTTCAATTCTACCGCAGACACGTCTTTCCATTTCACAGATTTTGCACTACCTTTAAACCTATCAACATTTTGTGAGTGATAACGATTAGTTTCTTCTGCCATGTAGTTAAACAAATCGTTCCCTATGAAAAGTTGAGCCAATTCAACCACACTTTCCGGATTGTTTGGCATCAAAACAACGCCACTTTGTTCTAAAAATTATTCAATATATGGAGGATTATCATATTCTTACCACTCAACTTCTTCATTGTCACTTTGGTCACTTTGTTCAGAATCACTTGACAGTATTGGTAAAACTTTACGTCTTCTAGGATGAAAGAAGTCTTCATCACTTTCACACTCGCTATCAAATTCATCACTTGAAATTTGCTATAAATTATCTACGTAAACTTCACTACTTCATTATCTACGTAAACTTCACAGATGCCATTATTATTATAAATAAAAAAAAAATTAAAAAAGAAATGTTCAACTGTCTAAAACCAACTAACACTCTTTCTAGTAAACTCTGAATATTTATCTAAAAAAATACCTTAAAAGATTCGAGTTTGCTTTGTATTTATATACATTTACATAATGAGTGGTTTGCATAAAAACAAATTGACGGCGAAACATATTTATGGCTCCTTATATTTATTATGTAAACAAACGTTGAAAAAATAAAATTGTTGAATCTAAACAAAAAATAGAAGCTAAATCTTTCAGTTCAGTATGTAAACCGACGAGTAAAAATATATTGCCCCCGTACTCGTGAAATATATGATTTTATTTGGATTCATAATTTTGCATTCCTATTACCCTAGAATTCAAAAGCATCAATAAGTGAATATTTGTAGATATTGGTCAGTTTAAGCCATACAAGAAATTTTAATAAAATATCTTGGTGATTTGGCGGGTAAGATTTGACCAAAACCCAAAGAATAGGATTATAGATCAATCGAATCGTTTTGCATGCATAATTTTGCTTTCCTAAACGGCTTTAGAATTTAACGTCATCAATAAACTAATATTTGTAGATAGATATTGGTCACACAGTAAAAAAATTTGGGGTGTTTTTTAACTAAATCTGATCTCTTAATTTAAGACCACATAATAATGTTTTGTGGTGGTAGTGTCGATCAAATCGAAAAAATATCAAATCCTTCAAAAAATTACAATTTGATTTAAATCAAATCTATCTGTCATTTTTGTGTCGCAAAGAACGTAAAAAATTGATTTCAATCAAATATTTTTGATTTACATCAAATATTTTTTTCCGAAAGAACTTCACATAATTGTTATTAAAGAAAGGAACAACAATAGGCAGCGTTAACAGTTGTTTGGTTTTTTATTGTTTTTTTCATTATTATGTCAAACTTGAGGAAACAAAAAACTCCGTTATTTTCAAAATGTTGTTTCAAGTAATATCATTTTACTTTAAAATCTACTAATTCAAATAATTGAAATGTTTTTTGAAACAATTCATGGTCGAAAGTATGACCATTTATTATGAAAACTAAAATGTAAAATCACATTGAATGATAAAATCAAAGACATTAATAATATTATATAGACTAGTAATAATTAAATGTCAAGTGAGTAAATTTCAAAGAAAAAAAGAGATAGAGAAAAACTAATCAGTGCTGTATTAAGACGTTTTATTAACGAATGCGAATGAAGTTAGTTACTTATTTCGATGTAAATAAACTGTAGAATTATAATTTTACCTATATAAATTACCAGCGTTCAAGTATTTTAAAAAATGTTTTATACGATAAACTTTATATTTTTTACTGTGTAAATTATTTTAATTTTTTTGGATTTTTATTTTAATTATAATAAATTTTTATGTGCTGAGAAGTGAGACAAAACCTTTCTACAAATAAAGTAAAAATTTAATTTTTTTATCATCATCTATTGCCCAACAGCGTTCAATGTCAAAATATATAATTTTTTAAATTATTTATAAAATTAATATTGATAACAAAAATTGAATAATTCAAGTCTGCTAAGTACATGCTCAGTTCCTGTGTTCGATTTTAGCAATGAAAGTTATTTTCACTTTGGTTGTGAGACAGTTTTAATGGTATGTTTGGTATGCTTGTTGTGTCAAAAATTTATTTTTGTATATGTTTTCAACCAACTTACAGATTTGTGCATTCTTTTCAAACTTATTGTCGTCCAAAAAAACACTATCTACACACACAATTGTGTTGGTTGAACTTAAAATCAAGCGGAATTTTTTATCAAAAACGCCATTACATACTATGATAGTTTACTTACACATTTGAATGGTTTGGACTTAAATTGAGCCATTTTTATTTTGGTTGAAAAAGAGATACATATTTACAAGCATTTTTTATTTATTTATTTAAGTTTGACAGCGATGTTTCCAGTCATAACCTTGTTTAAGTCCTAAACTTACCTTATGTGGTCAACAATTTTAAATATTATAAAATAATAAAATAAACTTAAAATATTTTTAAATTTCTTAATCTTATTTTGATATATTTAGGGTCATTTACATTATTAAAAATATTAGTAGTATAGCTTTGCATTAAAAAAATTGCTGGCAGTATTTGTACTCTATAACTAAAATAAATTATGATTTTAACTGGTTCTCTACGCTAATACTTTTTAATCCTTTAATACTTGTATGTACTCATTTCCACACCTCCCACGAGGAAGAGTACGCGGTGCATTTTTTTTAATGTGGTATCCCCAGTAGGTCTAATCCACAATACAATATCCTGCAAAAAAATAAATAACAACCAGTAGTTCGAACAAAATCAAAATACATGGCGACAGCTTACATTCCTTTAAAATGGAGTATTGAAACAAATTTGTTTGTTTGTTAATTTCCTCGACTTCTCGTTGCAAAAATAGTTCAAACGTATGTCGTAATATTTCTCGACAATGGACTGAACTAATAGATGTAAATGTTCTTGACTATGACTATATTGGTATTCATAGTTCTCCGTAAAAATGTTTTCATTTAAAAGATTATGATGAACATTATAACATATTTTCCTAAAAAAAATCAAATTCGATTGAATTTAGGTGATGTTCCTGTAATCTGCTATTCTCAATTCTTGTTTTATAATTGCTTCGGAATACTTGCATATTTTTAAAACCGACGACGAAGGTGTAATAAGACCTCCGTGGTTTTTTAAATTTATCAAAGAGTTTTGAAAATTTGTTTTTTGTATAAGATGGCAACAATCTTCACAGTTGAGTTTTTTTAAAAAGAAATCGAAGTATAAAACCCCCAATATACTCAATCACATTAATTGAAAATTCACTCAAAGTAATTGTATACCCCAAAAATTCTTCCTCATAAATATTGTGTGTGTTATTTTTTTCATTTTCGAAATCGGCTTGTATGTCCGGTGATGAGGGGTTTTTTACCATAGCTAACCTATTTAACGAAGAATTGATAAGCGTATCGGAATTAAAATTAGATACATTTAAAATTGAAATTTCGGTTTGAGGAATGCAATTGCCTATTTTATCGCTAAGTTGTACATGAGTTAGTATGCGTTTGTATGCTGTAAAAATTGTTTTAATGTAGGATTTGAATTTCTTCCTAACCTTGAACGAATAATAAAGAAAAAAAAAAAAGTTCAACATGATCTTGACTAAGTTTATAATATGAAATATATTTAAGTGAGCCTGTTAGCAAATAATTATCATGAAGTATTTGTATATTTTTTAGGCAACCTATTATACCAATAAATCCACATTTACTTCTTGAATGAATTATTTTGGTACCATCTGAAAATTTTAAATTAGAAATATATTCTACCGAACTGTTAATATAATTTTCAACAAATTTAAAATTACTAGAATTTATAGGTTTTTTATAGCCATAGTCTTGAAAACATTTACTATTCAAAACATCAAATAAATTGTTAAATATTCTAATAAATTTTATCGTTGCCTTCAAATTGGGGTAATTTTAAAGTAACATCACAAAACTCCAAGGCACTTGCTACAGAATTACTCAATTTTTGAACCGCTAATCGAACTTTCATTTTTTGATTGGTAAAATAGATGTGCGCTTTGCGTAATTTATTAGCTAGATGGAAACCTTCCTGGCTTTGAATTTTATGAAGTTCTTCCAAGTAACCCCATGAAATTATTTTACCATCTATGTCAATTAATGGACTATTAGATGCTAACACATTTCTAACCAATTTGAACATGTGACAAGGATCAAAAAATATTAAAAATTGATGAGAGATATCTGGAAGATGAAATGCTAGATGCATATTTTCAATTGTAGTATCACACCCTAGTTCTCGAGCAACTGTAAAATTTTATGATAAACCATCAAAGGTTATTCCAATGGTAATCACTCCAACGTTGTGTAATAATCGCAGACAATTTTCGATCAAACTTTTCTTCTGAAAGGAAGTTAAACTTCGTATAGGAAAATAGCCAATTAGAATTTTCCAACAGCCATTACAACATACAAACATAAACACAATTACCTGGGTAGCTAGAGAGTTATCACTTTCGTTGTTGCCCTCAAACTCAACACATCCCCATAAATTTTTTGTATTAAAATCGTATTCGTATTTTGGATGAATAAACATCTCGTCCACACGTACATTCCCTACAACAATCTCTCCATGCTCCTTTTTAGAACGAACCAACAACTCTAACGTATGGAACGATTCCGCTGTAAAACCAGGAAGTGCATTTACTACTTTGTACCAATTACTAAGAGTACGAGGATGAGGTAAACAATTATTAAATTGTTTACGAACATAATCGTAAGCCCTTGGGGAATAAAAGTTTAAATTTAATGCAAATTTCTTGATATCTTCTGGATATTTTTTTGTTAATTTTAATTTCGAATTTTTATTGATATATCTATCAATAAAATTAAAATTGGGATCACATACGTTCAAAAATTTATCTTTTTGACAAGAAGTAATCAAATTTTTCTCTACTAACTCTTCTAATAACTGTCCCAAATTGTTTATTTTCCTTCTTTGTCTGTATACAGTTTGTCGAAGGTTTTTGGTTTTTCTATTTAATTTGATGCATCTTTCTCTCAAAAATCTTAGTTTTTGATTTCTTAGCTCAATTCTAGGGCTTGTAGAAAGGTCGGTACCAGAAGATTTCATTGCTCGTTTTACTAAAATTCTTGTGCTTGTATGTAGTTTTGATAATTTTTCGAGCAACAGAATGACCACACTGCTATTACTACTAATACTACCGCCACTGAAAAATGGAGAATTTGATGCTTTGGTGTCATGAAAAGTTAAATCTAAAGTTTCACACGTATTTCGTGAAGGCCTTTTGCATAATTTTTGAATATCGTATTGTTGGATTTCGGGTAAAATATCGAAACGTTTGTCAATTAATGGTAATATAGTTTTTGTGTCCGAAGGAATTTCATCACGACAAATAGAACTATTATTATCAAAATTTACTTGAGCAACATTGTCAAGATCAATATAACCATAATATTCGGAAGAATATAGCGGAAGTTCTATTGCATAATCATGCTCAACATTCGATTTAGTTTCAGCTCGATTTTCGATGTTGTTATTATTAGAATCTGAATAATTATGCGCCATAGAAAACGGAACTTCACAATAAGCAGCAATACATGTGTCCGTGTTAAAATAATCATCTAATAAATCACTTTTTGGGAAACTATTCTTCAAATTATCGGAATCTGAATGATTCAACAGCAAAGTCGGAATTGCCATCGTGTTTAAAATTCGCCTTGCTTTATTAACCCGAAAACACTTTTCATCGAAATGAACGGAACAAACTACAGCGAAGGGAGTAATAGATTTTCCCTCGTTGAAATTTAACATTTTCAGCCAGCGTCGCTTCAACTCCGGTAATTTTGGTAATCTGAAAGCAATATACCTTTTAAATAATATGATGGATATTAAGATGTAAATAATGATTTAAAAAATAAAACTAATATTAAATATACAGTGGTACGTCGCTTAACGAGCACCTCGCATAATGAGTAATTTACATAACGAGCAAACAAATTGTATAAAATGACTCGCATAACGAGCGACATTGCGCATAACGATCCCGGTTTGTAAAAAAAAATTAACGTAAACATAAAAATTTCAAAACAAAAAATATTATGTACATATACATATATGTACGATATATATATATACATAAAAAATTTTGAATATTTTTTTCGGCATGGAACACATTATTGTATTTTACATTAATTTATTTGGGAGACGTTGTTTCGCTTAATGAGTTCTGAAACGAATTATGCTCGTTAAGCGAGGTACCACTGCAAATTGATTTTTCATTTTAAGGTAGTTTAAGGAAGTTACTCAAAAGTTACCATAGGATATTTCCGAACACGTCTAACACATGTATTTCTTTGGTAAACTTTCTAAATTTACAATAATTGAATGTATATAAATTGAAAAAAAATCTAAATATTTGTCGTCTACTTTCGTAAATTTACAAAAAACCCATATATTCTATTCCAAATTGGAATAGTTTTCAACCAATTTTTTGCTGGTATAGAATAATTCTATTGTACCTGTAGTTTTAATGTTCGCCACCATGACAGTTTTATTGAATACTTTTATTTTTAATTGTTGGCAATAAAAATATAAAAGTGATTTTTTTATTTTGGCATCGCATTTTTCTAAACAAGACGAGAAATTAGTTACGATTTGTAATAATATTTAATAATGTTGTAGCACATTACTATTTAATTGAATATATTTGGTTGCCACTTGGAGATAGTTGCCACTTGGAGATAATTTTAAGATTTTTGGTTGGTAACCATTAAATGTATATATATTAAAATTCTTAATAATAAATAAAATAAATAAAATAATTGAATTCTTAATAAATATTGTTAAAAGTTCAAAAAATAAAACTAATTTTTATTTATAATTAATTTTAAAAAAATACGTCATTACGATGTTGCCAACACATAAAACCTAAAATGTTTACTGTTTCTTTGGTAAAATTCTAAATTCGCTAAATTCCCTAAATTTTTGTTTACCAAAGAAATACAGCAAACAACTACAAGTTTTGTTTTGTTAAGAAAACTATCTAAAAAATGACAAATTATTTATCAAAATAAAAGTTAAATAAACAAAGTTAACGAGGAGTGTGAATTTTTTTTTCTCATATTTATTAGATATAAATAAATAAATTCAAAAACACTAAACAAAAATAATCTCCGTAGAATTTGTAAAGAATTTTTTTTCGAGTGTACGTTTTTTGGGCCTGCATACATACAAAGTTCATATATTGTAATGTGACCGCCGTATGCACACATTGGCACTGATAGTTATTATAATCTTTGCCATTTTGTAATGAATTTTTTCTTTTAACCTGTTTAACTGTTCCATATCGCTTTTCCGGCCAGAATTTTTTTTTTTTGCTTTTATTTGGGTCAACCGTACACAAATGTGTATGTAAATAATGTCACGTTGTAATGTCTTCCGGATTTTAACGGATCTTAGTTAAATCGGAATTCGTTTCGTCGGAAAAAATCATAATAATTTGATAACATATAAATTATATAACATAACTAATGTTTACTTTATATCGTTCTCGTTCGTTCGTATATAAATTTTTCTGATTTGAAGAAGTGTGACATTGAAATTCGTTTAGTAGTCCAATCAGCAAGGTTACGGATAAATTCAATGGTAAAATATTTTATACATATGAAGGATATCTGGATATTACCACGCATATTCCCATTAGAAGAAACCTGTATAATAAGAGGTTGCATTGGTTTCCAAAATAAAAAATTAAAATTATTCTTGCATTAATTTACGGAGCGATCTTACTCTTAAGGAGAATCTAAGGTAAGCCTTTAATAATATTTTAATTTTATCCTACATAAAATGCATATATGAACCGAGTGAACCTGCTAAAGAGCCATCCTTGAAATGGATGATGTGTCAAAAGATCCAAAGAAAAAAAACCAGTTCGATTTATGCTCAAAAATAGTTAAACGTCACCATTTTTTTTACTATAAATTTATGCGGCATTATATTAGCGCAATTACAAATTTCCAACAATACGACGCCCATACACCGAAGAAACATCAGTTCGATTTGTTGACCATTGAATCGAAAGATTTTTGTATATAGAATCCAGTTCTAGGTGTATGTTAACACCGCTTGTTAATATTCTACGGAAATACACTATCTGATAGATGGATGTGCTAAATGTAAAACGAACAAAATTAGTTATTTTAAACAATGGTGATTTATCAATACGAGCGTTTATTTATTCAAAATACATACGTAAATTTTGGTACTCATTTGAAAATGAAAATGAGAAAATGCTTGACGCTTGAACTTATTTTTGAGTTACAAAATCATTTTTAACAAATGGTTAAATATTTAATATTAATATACATACATGGGGGGGAGGAACGCTGTGGCACTCCGCATGCCCGTTAGAGTTATCGACGCGTCAGTCTCTAGTTATCAAGACTTTAGAACTAGAAGAAAAGAAAACCGGGATTTTGAAAACCGGAATTTATAAAACCGGGAAGTGCACCCTTACTGTAAGTAAATTCCGGTTCGACGGAATTATTTTTTGGAACGGAATTTTAGGGTAAACGAGATTTTTATATTCCGGTTCAGTGGAACGAGAAAATAAATTCCAATTTTGTGGAATGAAATGTCAAATTTTCTCGTGGTGGAATTTGTATGTGAGACGGAACAAAATATCAAACACTATTACAAAAATAATACAAATACCAAAATACTAAAATATAAATAATAATAACGGAGAAAAATATTAAAAAATTGGGAAAAAAGTGTCCATTAATCAAAAAGAGCTCTTGGTTACATTCCTCGAGCAAAATTTGGATTTGGCAAGAGGAAGGTGGGTTTATATTACATTATTTTAAAATAATGTACACCTTAATGATAATGATTTGTTTATAATTTACCTCAGATTTGAGAGTGTAGATGGCAATCAGGACATGAGGAATAAGTGGGATGAGGTGGCAGAATTGCTGAATGCAGCCGGTGGAGCGAACAAAGACGGCGAAAAATGGAAAAGAACATGGACCGATTTGAGGTATGTGAAACAATGTTATAATAATTTCTCTAATCATAACAATTGCTGCTTTATTTATAGACTTTATGTAAAAAATAGAGCTGCTGAAATAAAAAGTGTCGCCAATAAAAGTGGGATTAATGGTTTTAGCCGACAAAAAACTTTAAGCGACATAGAAGAATATTATAAGTTGGAATGCGGTAGTGGGAGAGCATAATTCAGCACCAGAATCTGGGTTGCCAAAAGTAATTTGCATTAATTTAACTTCACAGCAATATTGATCAACTGTTTTCTTCTTTAGAATTTATCTAATATGAATTCGTGCCCTGTCCCTTCAACCTCAACGGCCACAGATGGGACTATTGAAATAATAGTTGGACCAATCGAACATGATACAACTATCAACATAAATGCATCAGCACTAACGCCCCCAAGAATACCTAGAGTGCAAACCACAGATCCACCAACACTTCCGACACGACGAAGAAAACGATCTCTGGAAGACATAATGGAGGATTCTTTATTGCAAGAAAAAAGGAGAAATAACTTATTAGAAAAGCAGTTGGAAATAGATAGGGAGAAGATAGCTGTAGAACGATTAAAGGTCGCAGCTTTAAATGAAATAGCCGAAGCCATTAACCGGCAAAGTAATAATAATAATAATTTATATCTAAATGAAGAATATTTAGATTAATAAAAATTTATTACAAAATATTAATAATATACGGAGTACAAATTTTATTTTGTTTTAAAAATATTCTTCCACTAATTCTTGGCAGATTCTTCTGCCTTCAGTTAAATGATGAGATTGTTGTGTGGTATATTCTTCATCATCCAGCGGTTCACATATATTTTCATCAAAAACAATTTCGTCTTCAACTAAAGCTATTCTATTCTTAACAAACATGTTGTGTAGAACACTGCATGCGTTTATAATGACCCCACATTCTGACGGTGAGTAACATAAAAATCGTTCTCGTGAAAGGCAACGAAATCGTCCCTTCAAGACACCAATGCATCGTTCAACACAATTTCGCGTTGATTTATGAACCACATTGTAATGGTCTTCCTTTTCGTTCGCTGAACTCAGTATTGGTGTCATTAGCCATGGTTGCTGAGGGTAACCACTGTCTCCTAAAACGAAAACCAGAGATTCATAATGCATAATTTAACATTTAATGTTTTTAAAAATTTACCTAGCAACCAAAAATTCCTTTCGCCTTTTTGGTATAATTGAAATAAATGTATTTGTAGCATAGATGATTTCCAAACAAAAGCATCATGGGCGGTTCCACCAAATTTTGGATTTCAAGATAGAATCAATAAATCGGCATCGCATATCTATAATAGAAACTTTTGTAATTATCCCATGTTTACTAATACACAAATTAATTTACTATTTGGATGTTTTTAGAATGACCACCTTTTCGACACACGTACACATGTTCGGTTTTTTCTGGTTTTTTAATAAGTACATGGGTTCCATCGATGCATCCTATAACTCCTGGAAAGCCTTGTTGATAAAATCTAAAAAACATAGTATACAAATTATTATTATTATACAAATAAACTGTACAATGTTTGTATATTAATACATACTTAGACTTTTTTTCGTTTAATTGAGCAGTGGTTTGATTTCCTCTACATATTTTTGCAACCTCTTTAATGTATCGACTAACAGATGTTTGGCTAACTGAGAGTAAAAAACCATCTCCTACAATCCGCTGATAAGACCTTAAAACGACAATTACGATTTTATAAAAATTGTAAAACCCGGATAAGTAAAAAATTTAATTCTCACCAGTGGCATAAAATCGAATCGCAACAAAAATTCTAAGAATAATTGGCAACCCATGTATCTTCTGGTGTTGGCTCATGTGCGGAGATAATTCAGTAATCAAGTCGTACGCCAAATGCTTAGGAAATCGAAATAATTCCTGAAATCTAGCATCAGCAATATTAAATGGGTTGCTGCAATCCCTCAACTCTCGACGGCGTCTCAATAACCCTAGCCTTTCTTGCTTCCTTTTTGCTGCTATAAAGCGAATTTTTAGAGAAATATCCATTTTCTTTTTAATGATCTAACAATAAACTTTTTATAGATGTACACAGACATACCACGTATTTTAATTTACGTGAAATATGTCCTAATCTGTCCTAAAACACAACAACAAATATTTAGAAAAACTTCACATCTCTATATCGCACTATGAAGTTTTTCTTAAATCCTAAATATGTTTGAAAGTTTAGTGAAAATAATAAAATATCGTTTAAATTCAATTTGAGTTGCCGGAATGTTGGCCATTTTGAAATATAAACACATGCGAACACTACGGCAAAATAAATTTAAACTCCCATGCAAATTATTAAGAAATAACAGTGTATAAAAACCGAATCAGAATTAAAGTTATATTCAAAAACTAAGTAGCTATGACAATATTTTCATGTCTATGCTGGGATGTTCTAACATCGTCTTTAACTCATCTCTATCTCCATCGTTTTATTTATCGAAGTTTATGTTTCGTTTCTGTATCTTATCTCTGATTCAAATATTATATCATTTACCAGCCTGAGATTGAAATATGGTGATGTTAAATATAACTATTTTTGATACTAAAATGAAATTGGTGAAACAGGTATTGTTCAAATGTATTCTAGTAGGTTGTGATAGCAATGGGAAGAAATAGTTGACAAAAGAAACAGAATTTAAATTATTTCTAGCACAAAGACAAGTTGACAAATTTTCCAAAAAATAAGGTAAAGTAACGCGAAGGTCTGTTGAAAAATTTTGAAAGTGATATTCATTAACTATAAGATTAAATTAAAATAATTTAAAAAACCATGATTTTTCTTTGAATTATTGCTGAGAACTACCACAACTGGAATGCATATTTTTTAAAACACAAAGGGTATTAATAAGCTAAAACGTAACGGTTCTTTGAAAAATCCAAGCTATAAAAACGATAGCGAGGAGAAGGGGGGTTAGTATTCAATGTTTTTGATTCCTCTGGATTTTTCAAAGAACTGTTATTTTTCGAGTAATTCAGGCTTTCTACTATACGAATATTTCAATTCCAGGTGTGGTAGCCGTCTGCGTTTATTCAAAGAAAATTCATGAAAATTTCCTGTTGCAATCGTAGTCAATTGGTCAATCAAAAACATTGAATACTAACCCTCTTCTCCTCTGGATTTTTCAAAGAACTGTTATTTTTCGAGTAATTCAGGCTTTCTACTATAATAATATTTCAATTCCAGGTGTGGTAGCCGTCTGCGTTTATTCAAAGAAAATTCATGAAAATTTCCAGCTTCAATCGTAGTCAATTGGTCAATCAAAAACATTGAATACTAACCCCTTCTCCTCTGGATTTTTCAAAGAACTGTTATTTTTCGAGTAATTCAGGCTTTCTACTATAAGAATATTTCAATTCCAGATGTGGTAGCCGTCTGCGTTTATTCAAAGAAAATTCATGAAAATTTCCTGTTTCAATCGTAGTCAATTGGTCAATCAAAAACATTGAATACTAACCCCCTTCTCCTCTGGATTTTTCAAAGAACTGTTATTTTTCGAGTAATCGAGACCCTCTACTATATGTGTTTTGTAGTTTCAGGTTGTTTGCAGTATTGCTTTCTCTTTTACTTTTGTATTTTATGCATACTTTTTTTTTTGTAAAAATATATACGTATTTGAATTACCAAAATTTCATAATATAAAATATATCAGAACACAAATCTCATTATCCCATTTTCAATGTCGCCTAAATGTAGAGTTTTTTGTTTTACAACACTATTATTAATACATTCTCACTATAAATTTTTTTGTTGTTGGTTTAGGAAAGTTAGGACAAACTTCCATTCCGTGTATTTTATGATTTTTTTTCCTTATTTGAATACACGTATATGTAGTATATATAAATATATATAATATATTATTATTTTATGTTATTAATAAAACACGAACAATATGACAGACAAATTCCAAACAGACAGAAATTTTGACAGTTTTCGTACTAAAAATTAGTACTAAAAAGTTTATCTCGGAAAGAGAACGAGAATGAACATTTGTGGAACGAAATTATTCAGAGAGAAATCGAAATTTGAGAAAAATAAAAATTCCGTTCCAATCAAAATAATTCCGTCGAACCGGAATGCTTTGATTTATTCAAAAAATTCTGGTATGCAACGCTATACATCGCTACATTTCAATGTTATTAGTTTTATTTAGAATTGCTCTGAAATCAATGTTAGCCAATAGATTATTGATTTTATCAAAATCAGCTTTACGAAAATTTAAAGGTGGTGGAGAGTCGAAAGTGGCATTAACACTCCGTTGTTCATAGTAAAAGAAGATTGAGATTAGAGGATGGTATTGATGATTTATGGTGGATAACACTAGATTAGCTTCTGTAACGACAATGTTAACAGAGTTCGAATAAAAAACCAAATCAAATCGTGATTTCCTTAAAGTTTCCTTTAATGTGTGTGCATTCGTAGTAAATGTAAATGTAATGGGTGGTTCTGACCTCTGAGCGCGACCACATGACATACAGCAAATTAAAATCGCCAACGATAAAAAAGCCATCGTTATAATGACTATTATAATGTTAAACACAAATAAGTGTTTCAAAGTTCACTAGCTCAATGTGTCGCATTTGTTTGGACGATATTTTTCAATTCCAACTGCAAAAACGTCAAAGTAGAAATAAAGAATAAAATGCAATCTGCATTTTAAATCAAAAATACCTGTTTTATGGATTACTTCAAACCGTAAATCGAAATAAATAAAAAAAACTAGAAAGCAAGAATTTTCTATCATAAACAATTTTCAAAATCTACAGATGAAAAACATTTAAATTGCAAACACTTATCTGCCTGATTGTACGATAAAATCAAAAATTATCATTCATGCTAATTTTTATTTTCATTTTTGTTATCCTCATGAATAATAAATAAATTTTCTTTATACACATTTTCAATGCAATGTGCCTTTTCCCCGCGTACCTATATCTTGTAAATAAAAAAGGATACACGGGTTATAATGCGTCAGATAAAACACGCCGATGTTACGTTGTTTACGAACCGTGTTGAATTAAATATGATAATAATATTAAATCGTGGTAAACATTGTATTTAATAATTTACAATTTTATTTGTACATGAGATGCGAATATACTATAAATCTGAAAACTTAAACTACAAAGCTTTTTCTGGTTATCCTTAAGATCCTATAAAAGTATGTCAGAGTAATAAAAATTAAATTCATATTTTTAAAATTCGGGTTGTGCCATGTTATCATAAATACAAAGCAACAACACTGAATATAAAAATCAATGAAACCCAAACCAGATAAAAAAATATTATTTAAACGAAAAACTGTATTTTTCTCGGTACGAGTATTCAGAAGATGTGTATTAGATATTCATTCAACTTTTCTTTTGTGTTGTGCATCTGCATACTAAAAGCAATACAGCACGAATAACAATGAAAACTGCAAATAATATATTTAATATTTATAAAATAGCAACTTGAAGCTATTTTAATTATGTTTAAAATGGTAACATAAAGCATTAAATGAAAAACTTTTTTTTTTAAAGTAAGCATACAGATTTCAATAACAGATCTAGAAGGGGCACACACAGCAAACTTTCTATAAAAGCTCATAGATAAATAAAGATAAGATGTAACCGTAGCACAGTGTCGTAATTTACATTAACGTTTTTTTTTTAATTTTTTCATTCCAGGATGCACTAATGAAAAGACTGGGCGAAGGTGCTTTCCCCTTCACAATGGAAGTAACACCACAAGCCCCACCAAGTGTTCAACTAGTACCAGCAAAACGATATTATGGCGCCCCAATAGGAACAAGCTACGATATACGATGTTTCGTTGCCGATCGTTCCGATGAAAAATTACACAGGCGCTCTACCGTACGAATGGGTGTCCGCCTAATACACAAAACCAATATAAATAATTTACATACGAATAAAGCACCAGAAAATTTTACAACAATTATTAATAATCAGACTGATTCATCGACTTCACCCCCACCAGCATCATCAGCATCGACCAGTGTAACAACACCAACACCACCACAATCGGGACGCACATGTAAAACGGATCGTTACGATTCATTTTCGAAATTGAAATTATCGCCGAAAGCGTTTCGATTTACCGGGAAATTGTGTCGCAGTAAAAGTGAAATAGAAAAAAGTTCAAATGATTTTTATGAAGGGATTACGAACGATGTAAGTAAAATAACATTTAATTTACATTCTAAATACTTGGACACATGATAGTCAGTTACAAACGGCTTACTTCCACCTCCCAGTTACTCATGCTGCCAGTACAGGGTTGTACACGGAGCTGGTGTACTAAGTTTTTATCTGTTACTAAAGATAATATTAAATATTTATAACCAAGAACGGATTTATATTGATTTTATGTACAATTGACCCACAATTAAATAACAAGTGAGAAACAAATTCTAAATTGCATATATTTTTGGGCGACAGTTTATGGTACGAAAAGTTTAATTTGACTAACGAGATATTTTAACTTCCCTTGTTCGTTTGTTATGTTTCGTACGTTTTCTACCTCCCAACTATATTATGTAATATCAAGAAGTAAATTATTGCTGGGTAAAAAGTCATTCACATTTACATTTTAAGTTGTAAATTAGTCATTAATTAAATTAAAAAACGGCTGGCATTCAGCACCTGCTAGAGTTCACTAATCGAGTACATATCCAAATAATATCTACAGCCCCGTTATAATAATTAGCATGAATATTTATTTAGCACTCTATATTCCGGTTCAGTCGAACGAAACAAAAACAGATTAAATTTTATATCAATAAATATTTTAATTTAAACAGTATTCAAATGTTTTTTTTTTATAAAATTTCATTATTCTAATATTTATTTTTACTGGTGGATGAGTAAAATACACAGAATCGTTTAAAACTCAATTAAAATCGGTGCGCCAAAATTTGAAATATTACCTGATACACAAATTCAATTCCTATTCAAATCAATCAGATTGATTTGAAAATATTTTTTATAATTACTTTTAATAATTTATGCAATGTTTTTTTTTTCTCTAACACTTTCTGTCTAGTTTGAATCAACAAGAGGACCACAAGGATCTGTAGATAAACCGTTTTTATTGCAAGAAGGGAAAGTATGTTTAAGAGCATCATTAGACAAGTCAGTGTACGCCCATGGCGAAAATGTTGACGTTACCGTGGATATTAAAAATGATAGCCGCAAAACTGTGCGGAGGATAAGGGTGAGTAAAACTTATAAATAGTCGCTTAAAACAAAATTATTTCAGTATCAAAGGGTGGGCATGATGTGGAATACAAATAGATAATATTTTTGTTGTTATTCTAACTTCTACACATTACTACATGCTAATGAAAAGGTGTGGCGATTTTAGTTGCCCTTTTGTGTATAGAAAAATGGCATTGGAAATTTTTATTTGCCAAAAAATAAATTTACGAGTGTATAATGGTGTAGATTAGTTATTTTAGGATTTCCTATTTTATGTTTAGCTTTTCTCTGTCGTTGTGCTTTTGGATAACCAATTAACTTTAAAACGTACACGAACTGATGTCATAATTGCGTATATGTACATATTACATACTTAATAAACACATTTTATTAAACACTTGTTTTTTATTTCGCAGAATTAGATTTTTGAATATTTTAATTAAAAAATTCGTTCAAAAAGTTTAGAAAATCACTCGATCGATTTCGTTAGGTCATCATCGGAGTATCTACTGATCGATGATGACCTAACAAGTCGAAATCGATCGAGTGATTTTTTAAACTTTTTGAACGAATTTTTTAACTAAAATATTCAAAAATCTAATTCTCAAATAAAAAACAAGAGTTTAATAAAATGTCTTTATTAAGTATAAGTGTGTTTCGCCAAGTGCCTACGGCAAATAGCGTAAAAAGTACATATTACAGTTGTTAAATGTACTACTTAAAATTCCCGGTGCACCAAAATCAGCCGTTTAAGAAATAGCTTCAGAAATGATAGCGAAATAATTCACCGAGAATAACCAAATTCTTTACGAATTGTTTAGCAAAACTTTTAGTAAAAAATTTCTCGTATAAGACGGAATTACAATGTTTTGAGTATAAATTTTATTTTATTTTAAAAACCCGTTAAACATGATTTTAAAAACATCAATGATTAAAAAATGTAAAAACAAATTTCAAAAATTGTAAGTGTCGTCATTATTAAATATGTACATTAAATTTTCAAACCCACAGTACTAAAACCCATCAAAAATACCGTGTAACAAACCCTTAAAATATATGCCAATAAACCATCTAACAGTGGTTATATTCACACTATTGAATAAAACAAAGCCGCAACTTAGAGCTTTATTTTATCTTACATAGCAATCTGCATAGTGTAATATGCGAAAGCAAAATTATTTCGACAAGATACCAAAATATCTATAAGGATCAGCGGGATGCTTCATCATTGTCCGCTATTTTAATTAACATATAACAAAAATTTCAAAAACATTTTTAATGCAATCGATTAAAGATATCCAACAAAGCGAAAATACGTCGCATGTCTATGCGGATTGTCTGGTGTCACTACACATTGATCCAATCCTTCCGATCCTTTTATCATAATTAGTATGGACAACATAGAAATTCAATGAATCGAATCCTGGAGATTTTGTCACATAGTCACATATATAGTGCAAGGCAATATATTAAGGCTCACTTCGCAAAAATACGAACATGTCTGCGCAGATCGCCAGGGTGCCCGATTTTGGCTCCTTGATTTTATCATAATTAGAACGAAAAAGTGTGAAAATGCAAAGTCTGTGAAGCGAATCCGGAGATTTTGACACATAGTGCAATAGATTTAAGCTGTTCCACTGCACAAAAATACACCACATGTCTATGCGAATCGTCAGGGTTCCTCATTTTGGTCCCTTGATTTTATCATAATTAGAACGAAAAAGTCCGAAAATGCAAAGTCTGTGAAGCGAATCCGGAGATTTTGACACATAGTGCGATAGATTTAAGCTGTTCCACTGCACAAAAATACACCACATGTCTATGCGAATCGTCAGGGTTCCTCATTTTGGTCCCTTGATTTTATCATAATTAGAACGAAAAAGTCCGAAAATGAAAATTCTGTGGAGCTAATCCTGGAGATTTTGGCACATAGCCACATGCATAGGGCAATAGATTAAAGATTTGTGGCTCTACAGAATTTCTATTTTCGGACTTTTTCGTACTAAATATGAAAGTCTAGCCAAGGTGGTGCACGCTGACGATTCACAAAGACTTGTTGCTTATTTTGTGAAATTGGACAGCTCTTATCTATTGCACTATTATTTCATTATTTTTTTTTTGTTTATCTGGTATAATCTTAATTAGAGTTCATATCAATTAAATATTAATTATTTATTATATTAAATACATAATATGACTAATTATATCATTTGAGGTTTGAAATATCCGCTTATTGCGATAGTTATGTTTTTTTTTTGTTTAATTCTATATGTAATTTGTACCATTTTTTGTTTAAATTTCTCGAGTTAACTCAGATTTCGTCTTATACAGGTAATAAATCCAGGATGTGAATTGACATCGTTTTTAAGCGCTATGAATGAATTCGTTAGTGATATCTAAACAATTATCGTATATTTCTTTCCATTCCACGATATAACGCCACAGAAAGGGTGCACACGCAACTAAACTAATTTTATGTGAAACAACATCTAATAAACCTATTCTGAATTCTGTAATTTTTTCAAATCAATACATATTTTATGAATTTGATCAATCATCTCTAACCATCATAAATCGGTCTGAAAGAGTAATTGAGCTGTTTGAAGTAGAGAAGCAAACAATCGACCACCAACTAAATTTTATTTCGTTGGATCCATTTATTTGGTCCCACTGCTGCCGTTGTAGGATAATTATATCACTTGTTTTAATGAAAATATTCACTCAAAGCACTTCTGGAAGTTTTTAAATTCTAAATGTGAAGTAAATGGTTTCCGTGTGCTCATACATATTTTAATTTTATCAATTTTCTTCTATTTGGTACTAAAAATGAAGTATTCAAGATTCAAACTAAGAGGGTAGCCATATAGCACATAACGTGCAAACTTTATCTTCACAAACATTTCTTGGATGGTATACCAGAACTTAATCTAACTAATAACAAGCGAGCGATACAAAATTCTTTCCTAAAAAAAAAATCAAGGTGGAAAGTGTCTTATAGAAGAAGAAAAAGTTCCTTTATATTTTTCATCTATGTAGCATGTTGCCAAGCATACTCAGCGCACTATTTAAGTAATGTAGCAGATTATTTAACTCCTCAAGACTGGCCACGTTTCCCTCGAACCAACCTCGTCAATGACGTAATTCACTAAATGTGAAAAGAAGTTTTGTTTAAACAAATTAGGTGGTGTTGAAATGAGTTGACTTTAGCCAGAAAACTTTTAATTCTGCTAATCCTTCCCCATTATTTTTAAACTATCCGTTCATGAAGATTCATTTTTTCTCCACAACCACCCACTGCCACTCACTCACCAACACAATCGTGTTGTAAATAGCACTTTGTTTCCCAAAAATAATAAGAGAGTTTGGTTAATCTGATTTTACTCTGATTTTTTTGGTTAATCTGTATAACTCAGTAACCATTTGTCCCGTTTCTGAAAACCACATAGCGTTGTACGTAGAATTTCCTTTCATATAACATAGCACACGACCCCCAATGGTATTTAGGAACAATTAGTCCCATCTCTAGAGCTGATGGGAGCAAATCTACAATTTTGATATCAAAATTGATATTCAAGGGTTTCATTCTAAATGGAACACTATTTCTAAAAAAAAACAATTCGTGTCTAAGTTTTTAATTATAGATAATTATATGCAATTCATTTTGCCATCAATGTTCACCGAAAATCCGCGTCAAAAATGCAAAACATCCGGCCGACCCGAAGATCTGCCCTAACATAAAAATTTCCGAAAATAAAGTTTTGGGAGACCGATGATGAAATTCTAACCAAACGGTTAAAAGCTGGGAGTTTAAAGACAACGACGAAGTGAACGTCATAAACACTGCATTCAGTGAAGCACGAAAAGATAATAGAAGAAAACACCATCGTTGAAACTCCTAATTCATTCGTAGCATATATAAACAGTTGTATTGTCGAAAATATCCGTGTCCGTTACCGTAACGCCAGCCGGTACCATATCAGTCGGGCTCAAACCAACTATGACACTAGTAGCACGATGCATTGTGCACTATATATATACCTTATAAATCCAGTGCTATATGATTTTTCAGGCAGGAACTTATAATTCCAGCCAACTCCTAATAAAGGCAGCCATGACCATACTACAACCAAACCAACTATGACATAAGTAGCTGAAACCTTATAAATTCAGCACTATATGATTTTTCTGTAGATACCATACCCTCCATTGTCAATTGTCAATGTCAATTGCTCGTACTTGCACCTCTGCTCACACTTTAACTTCTGCTCGTGCTTGCACCTCTGCTCGTATTTGCACCTGTGTTCGTACTTCGTTCGCGCATCGTGCTACTAGTGCCATAGTTGGTTTGGCTGTAGTATGGTTCTAGCCGACTTTGTCAGCTTATGGCTGGAATTTTAAGGTTCCGGTTAAAAAGTCATATAGTACACAATGATGCAATTATAAGGTTTCTTTCACAAAATCGTATTGTGATGGATTTATGAGGCTCAAAAATTAATAGCGCACAATGATGCACAATACGTCGTACTATACTAGTGTCATAGTTTGTTTGTCTGTAGAAGGTATTGTTCTGGCTGGCATTATAAAGAAAGATCGTTTATCTAAATTATTGCCGACAAATTATCAGGCAGAACAGTACCAAAAGATCGTTTATCAGGCTTTATTGGAATTATTGGGTTTTAGTTGGAATAATAAAGTTCTGGCATTTCTCAGCCGAGAGTGTACAATTATGCACAATCCATTGAGATTCTTGTGTTATAGTTTGTTTGGCTGTATATAACCATACCATCGTTTCTGGAATTATAAGGTTCCACCGAAAAATCATATTGTGCTGGATTATAAGGTTACGGCTGAAAAATTAAATAGTGCACAATGATGCACAATGCATCGTGCTATTTGTGTCATAAATGGTTTGGTTCCGGCTGATATGGTTCCGGCGTCAAAAAAGTTATCATCGACAATTAAGAGGTCCGCCTTAAAAAAAATTTACATGTCCATCGACACCACGACCGATGAAAACCAAAATGAAATCTTTCCAGCAAATTTTTGAAAATGTTTAATGTGACTCGAGAGAAAACTCGGCAGTAATTACGATGGAAAATTTTAATTTACTGGAATTGTGGAATGGCATAAGACTCATTAGTGAAGCTGCCATACAATCTACAGTACGCCGGAAAATGGAATTTACAGCACGAACAAGAAAACTCTAAATTTAGCGTATGAAGGTTCATTTGGCATTTAAATCCTATAAATGGATGTTGTCCATTGCCAGTCCATTGCCTCCGCGTAGGTTCGGCTTTCCCCCACCATACACACCTTGTGGTTGCTATTGGAACCCTTTTTTGCTGTAAAATATGAACAAGAAGTAAATTGAGAAAAATTAAAACAGTGGATGTGTTAAATGTTAAAAGCTATTTGGTTTACCTTATACCTCTCTTCCAATACAAACATAATTGCCACATTATTTAAAAAAAGAAAACACATTTTTTCGCGGGAGTTCTTATTAAGGCTAGGGACCTTAATATAACATTTTGTTTTGCTTGAACGATTTTGATAAAATTTGAAGGGAAAAAGTTTTCGATTACAAAAATTTCTGATTTTTCAAAAATTTATTTACGAATCGTCCTCCAAAGAGGCCGACATGTTGCACCATGTCGTGAACTAAGGTTTTGCACTATGTCGAAGAAATCTGTTCAGCGGATCGTCGGTGGGTTCCGGGTTCGTTTCTTTAATTTTTTTCGGCTCACGATTTTTAAATAATTCCTGAGGGGCGTTTTCGAGTACTAGGAACCGGTAGGCCTTGATTTCTGTGAATCGAGAGGATTTCAAAGAGTCTGGGTGTTGCCTTGAGTGAGGTCCGAATTAGATTCAATAATTGCCTCAACCTTGACTAAAATTGATAAAATGGTTGTTTCGAGCGACAAATTTAATTGTGTTCTGATTTTGGGAAAATTTGTTAAACGGTACCGACAGGTTTCGGGTTCCCGTTTTAGATTTTTCTCGTTTTAAACAACTTTGATGGATATTACTGTAAAGGGGCTTCTAGTACCAGAAATGGATTGCGGTGAGACCGTGTTTCTTTATACTGTCCTCCGGTTTAGCAATCATATTGCGTCTTGTTCCTCAATAGGAATAAATGATTTCGCAATCAAATAGTTTGGAACTCAGACTACATGATGAAAATGGGAATCTAATATACATTTTGGTGATGTTTTTCCAACTGTAAATTTAAATTAACCTATAAGCAAGCTTCTTAACTGATTGTATACCATTTTCTTATTTTAAGCAAAAAAATTCCAAACTGAGTACCTACCGAATGTGACTTTTGAAAATGAGTAAATTTGATGTAGCGAAGACTTTTCTCAAATTGTAAGTTTCCGCTCGGACGGTGGGTCGGCGCTGAATTCTGCACTCCATGTCTCCATCATAGGGTCTTAGTTGTGTTTATTAACATCACCGATTGTAATCGATGATGAAAATTCGATTTGCATCTAGCCTCTGATGGGATTCGAACCCAGTACCTCCCGGTCCAAGTGCCGAAGCTTTAACCACTGCACCACTTGTCCGGTAAATTGTTAGTTAGAACCTTTTCATTTTTGGTTCGCGATTTGTCAAAGAACATATTCGTGTTTCCAGCAAATCTCTACTTCCTTTTCTATTTCCTTTTAGATATTTTTATTATTGTCACCGTAATTTGTTCGATCCAATACCTAGGTATGCATATGATAAAAAAAAATAAAAATAAAAATGACAACTAAATGATAAAACCTGGTGGCTAATAGCATGACTACTCATTAATTTATTTTAGTCGACAATTTAGTCGGAAAAATCGCTCTCAGGCGCACAGTCTACATGGGAAAATATTTTTCGCTATAAAATTTTTGTGGAACAACAATTTCCCAATTAACTCATTTTTGAAAATTTTTGCACTAAACTTACTCCTTCAGTAGGCCAGATTAATACAATTTAGACAAAAATGCTATGAAATTTTTTTTCCCAATTCCCTATTCCCACGGAAAGTCAGAGTAGTGCCACTGGTGGTTATTGTGTGGGAATTTGATGTTCCAAAACTTTCCAACTATTCCAAAACCATCCCGAAAAGACTTTTTTATGTGGTGAGTTTCCATGATAAATTCAAATGACAGCCCGAAAAAAGTAAAAAAAAAATTATGAAAATGTGAGTTTCATCGCGAAATTTTTTTTCTAGCCAGAAAAAATATTTATCAACAAAAAAATTTTTAGCATAAAATTTTATTTCATCCTGAAAAAAATTATTTTTTTAAAATTACGCAAAACTTTTTTGAAAGATTTCAATGATATAAATACATATATTCACAAATTACGATATCATGGGGAATAGTGATCTGTACCACTATTCCCCATGATATTGAATCATTCTACCACCCGAGTATTATGAATTTTTATAAATTTCTGCAATTTGGAATTTTTCAGCTCCGATCTAAGAACTGTCTGGACCAAATGGGTGGTGGTTTCAGACTTCTGAATCATTAGATGATACGACAGCAAAATCTCATTACGATATCATGGGGAATATTAGTAGAAATTATTTATTAAATTTCGAGCTGAAAAGGCTTCTCGCAGGAAGTTCTCATACGTCCTCAAAATTTTCAAAGAAATGGAATTTTCAAAACTATTTTTAAAAATATTGGATTCTTTGTTGAAGTGATACAAACCATAAGCTTTGAATTTATTTATAATGGTAGCGTTGCGTAAATGACTTGTTGACTGGGGATGGCTTTTTGTAAAATTGGAGTTACGTCATTATATCATCCGTTTCTAGATTTGCGGTCTCAAATTCCAAAATGACGTTTCTCCATCTTGCTTTTACCTGTTTAAACACATCTACATTAGTAAAAAAACTACAAAATTCTTGTACTTCAAAATTCTTGTTGCCTTTAGAAAAGGGAAACTAAATTGAGTTTTAAATGTTGGCAAAATTCTGTTATCCCTAATGTTAAATGAGGGTATGCCCGTCCAAAACTAGGATAATTGGAAATTCCACATTATTGTGTACGAAATGAGGATGTAAAACCTTTTTATAAAGTTGAAAAAATGATGAAGCTGAAAAAATACCTTTAAGCCATGTCTCATCCTGTGGCCCTATTCTGGTAATTCCCGGGGAATGGAAATTTTAAATTTTGTAGCAGTTTTATTCCCTTTTCCCCAAAAGTGTATTCCGGCTTTTGGGAAAACATTTTGGGAAAAAATTATTCCCCATTATAGCAGTTTTGACGTTTATTATTCCATACCAATTTTAGGAAAGAAATAACTGGGAATAGAATTTAACGGAAATTTATTGTATTTACGTAATTTATGTATTATGGCTGTAAATTTATACTAAAAACTGATAATATCAATTGGAAATATCAATATCCAATTTTTTATTTTAATAAACAAACTATTTTTTAAGTAAAATTCTATTAAAATATTAATAAAAACAAAGTAAACGTAGTAAACTATTTTTAGACATTTGTTTTCTTGTTTTATTGCGGTCGCGTGTGAACGAGAGTAATTAAATTATTTATATAACTTTAATTATTATTTTAATTTTATTTATTTAAATTTATTCCCCAATCGCCAGAATTAACTTTTGGAAAACAGGGAATTGGGGAAATGTCTGGGGAATTGGAGAAATGTCTGGGGAATAGCTGCTACAAAAATAAATTATTCCCTATTCCCGGGGAATTACCAGAATAGGGCCACTGATTGATTAAATTTTGTGTTCGTTCTTATTTATTTTGTTAACTAACCAATTTCTTGTTTGATTTGACTAATTTCAGGTAACGGCAATCCAACATGTGGACGTATGTATGTTTAGTAATGGAAAATTTAAAAACGTGGTAGCAGAAAGTGACTCAAGCTTGTCGGATGTTGCGGTGAAACCTGGCAGCACACTACACACCATATATTCACTTCATCCGCAGAGAGGTAAGACATTTTTTCTTACGAGCAACTTAATAATATTTTCTGCATAAATTAAATTGTTAACGTAATGCATGAATATTTTATTTTAGTGCTTACAAGTTCCGCGCTCCACTTCTGTGGACGCGGATATATGTCCAATCCATTATATGTAAAATAGGAATTTTATCTCGTATATGGCGATATCAATTTTTATGATGTCGAAATAAAATGTTACGACCATCATGCCAAATTCAAACCAAAATGCTAAATTTGACATTTTTTTGTATACAAATATACGAATATGTCTGTTTGTTTATTTGTCGGCTGAAAAATTGAAACTCAACAATTCCAATAAAATATATTATTTTTTTGGCTGCTTTTTGTGGAATTAATCCCTCGACAATTTTATTAAAAAAAAATTACAATTCGGATGTTCAAAGAGAGAGACATTTTTTTTGTTGTTCAGTGCTGGACATATTTTTTGAAAATTTTATTAACTTTTGCTTTTTGTACACAAAACATCGTTAAATATGTTGGAAAATTGCATGGTCCATAAATAAATACTACGGGGAGATGATATTTAAATTTGGTGGAAAAAGCTTTTTATGGTATACGCTTAACCATGTTTATACCTTTCCGTTATAGGTGGAAAATTTCTTTTTTTATGAGTTTTGTTGAATATTGTGCTGCCTGAATAATATACCTTTCTGAAAAAAAAATATGTATCTTTGAAGTTTAGTGGATATGGTCAGCAAAATTTTCCACGAACGGACAGATTAGCTGAAGTTCTAATGTGTGAAAATATTTAACCACGCTCGCCTTGCATAAAATTTTTAATTTTAAAAGAATTATTGTCGTTTGTAATAAGAAATTGGATGTGGTGTGCATTGTGAATTGGGTGTGCTAGAGGTTTTACCTCAAAACTCCTTTTCCTAAGTGGCAGTAGCTCAAAAACCATAGAGCTGTGTATCATGTCAGCTTTTATTTGATACATTCCATTCGACACCGGAACTCAAAAATTCGACTGCACGGATATCGTAAGCTTCAAATTATATACTTAACATCTATTAATTTTTTGCAACAAATATTTAATTTATCAATTTTGAAAAAAATTACCGTTTGTTTCGAATCACAAAATTCGACATCGAAATATTTGATTTTTTCAATATTGAAAGAATTTGTCTTTAATATGTTGTTGTTCTCATGCTAAGTGGCAATAGCTTAAAAATCAAACTGCTGTTTACTTGGACACAGTACGTACACATATCGTGACCTCGTCTATATACCACTACCACATTTGGCAAAGAAATATTCCCCGATCTTGTCCGATAACAATAAGAAACAACTTCTAGTTTTCATGAAGGGGTAAGTAGCTAAAAACTTAAGCTGAACGTATTATGAGGTCAAAATTATATACTCCACTTGTAAATTTTTTTAGCACTGCGGTAAAAATAATTTATTGTATGATTCTACCAGTTGCTGCGTATTATGAGTTTTTGCGAATTTCTGTAATTTTAGAATACCAAACGTCATTTAGTTTATCGGTTTTTGTTAAACAAAGATGTTGATAGTTTTAATGCCGTTTTTGATGAGTTGAAACGTCAGGTAATTTAAGAATACCAATAACCGATTTTTGTGCAAGTGGTAGAATAATAAAGTTATTTATTTCTACCATTAATCCGTATAAATAGTACAATATGATTTTACTGTGTAACAGGATTTACTTTCCAATGGATATTTTTGACATTTGTCGATATTTTCTAGTGTTCTGTAAATTTTAAGAACATTTGTGATCACCAAGGTCAAAATCCAAGGACCAATATGTGATACTCGTGCTACCCCTGAAGTAGCTTAAATTAATTTCGATTTCCTATTTCCCAGATCAATTGAATTTAGTCATTTAAATATAACTTAAACTAAGCTACAAGCTGCTAGGCAAGCCAAGCTACAAACCGGCTTCACTAACTCGAATTTGCATAACCGCTCTTAAGTTTTGCAAGTAATTGACTACTTACATTACTGGATTTCTGCCTAAAATCATTGGGACCTCCCGGTTTGTGGAAAAAGCTTAAGTTTGAAGTGTTATCACGATCGGTCAAAATTCGTCTGAGCTGAAGAGAGAATACAAACATTTCGTTACTATACAAAAAATGGGGGGAGTAATTATTATTGCCAACACCCGACTTTCTTTTAAGAAAAATGTACATAGATCTCGAATACACCACACTTATCTTCTAAAGCGGAAAATTGAACCTACCGGATGTGTGATAAAAATTGCCTTGATAATCAAAATGCAATATTCCGGCTTAAATTTCAGAAAACCGTTGACTGTAATATTCCGCCTGTCATCGTTTTTGAAGATATATGGACGAATGATTCTGCCGGTCCATAAAGCGCCACCAAACAGTGTTTTTCTCTAGATGTAATGGTGTTTCAGCACTGACTTGTGAATTATCTTCATTCCATATCCGACAATTCTGTTTATTAACGTAACCCATTCAACCAAAAGTGAGCTTCATCGCGGAACAAAATTTTGTTTGGAAAGTCAACATCAATATCACTTTATGCTTCAGCCCATTGGCCGAATTGCCTAGCGTTGCTCTGGCAGTAATCTATTCATTATGAAATGGTAAATCAAATTAATGACAAAGCAAATGTCAGCTGTCAAACCGGTTGTCAAACAAAACAGTGTTGCCAACTTAAAGATATGAATCACTAAAAAACCACCCTTTATAATTCAAATGAATGAATACAGCATTATTTTGAGAGATGTTTGGCAAATATATAATAATTCGCTAAGTCATTGTGTTTCTATTTTATATTTAAGGATAAAGTATTTTTTTTTCACTTTTTGTTTGTTTGAGCCAGATCTTACAATCTATTTGCTCTTATGTTTTACTTTACGTTTATGACAGTAGTTTCTATATTTGTTGTTTTACTAAAATGGCTTCTTTTTTTTTAAATGGTCTAAAACTTGTTTTTACACTACTTGTTATCTCCTTACTGTGTTTTTTTTTGTTTTTATTTTTTTTTCACTAGTTTTTTATTTTATATTTTGATATTATTATATATTTTTTTTTAAATCTTTTATTCTTTAGTTTCTTTTCCTTTAGCTATTAATTTTTTGTATTCGTTTCTATAAAGAATTTCGCTAGTTCATTTAACTCTTCTGTTTTACCACTTTTTAGAATATCTATTAAATTTTTATTATATATCTTTTTATATTTTCTTTTACTCTTATATTTTTTGCAATGGTCTATTATATGTATGTTTGTCTCTCTTATATTGCACGTATTACAATTGTCACTATCTTCCACTTTGATTAGGAATTTAAATATTTTATTATAGGTATGTGCCGATCGTAATTTGTTTATTGTTTTTATCCTTTTTGTTTTCATGTTGCTTTTTTGAACCATGGTTCTTTTGGTGATTTGCTGCTATTTATTACCCTATTGTATATACCTTTATTTCTTGTGAACAGTTCGTATTCCTCCTCCCAATCTGACTGAATCTTATTCTTTATTTTGTTTAGCACCTCTGCAGCTGGTATCTTACTTTCCATGCAATTTATATTATCTAATTCTACTGCTATCTTTGCCAGACAGTCTGCGTTTTCATTTTCTTTAATACCTGCATGTCCCGGTATCCACTGGATGTAAATCTGTTTATCTGGGTTTTCTTCTGCAATTTCTATGATCTTGTTTTCATAATATTTGTTTGTCTTGTTTTTTTTGCAATTTTTGATTGATGTGCAGCAACTTTTTGAGTCCGTATATATTATTATTCTATCATATCCTTTGTTTAGCTGGTTTAATACTGCTATGTATATTCCTATCGCTTCTGTTGTCTTACTCACTTCTTGATTCAGCTTTATGGATGTATTTGTGTTATCCTCACTATATATTCCTATTCCACAGATGTTACCCCTTTTTGATCCGTCAGCGTATATACTTTTATATTCTTTCATTCTATCTTTTATTATGTTAAATTCCGTTTTTATTTGTATCATATTATTCGCTTCTTTTTTCCCCATTTCTCCCAGGTTTTTCATTATTTTTAGATTGTTATTATTTCTTTCTAAGCTCTTTGGTCTTCCTATGTTTGATATTAGAGGGTACTTTATTTTTAGTTTATTAAATTTTGTCAAGGATTTATCTTTTAGTATTTGTTTTCCAATTGTTGAATTGTTTTCTATTTGTTTGCATATGTATTTCATGGTCCTGTATTCTATTTGCTTGCCATATTCTATTTCTCCTGCTTCAGCTATACTTACTTTAACTGGCGTTGTTCTTGTTAGTCCTAGGCAAATACGGAGACATGCATTGTGGGTTGTTTGTATTTGTTTTAATGAAGTTTTTGTCAGTTCTGCAAATATTTCAGCGTTCACTGTTTGTGCTAAGATCAATGCTTTGTAGAAATTTAACATTTTTTGGGGATGTGCTCCTCCGTTTTTATAAGCAAATGCTTTCAGGGTGTTCATTTTTCTTAGTATTTTTTTCTTGATTTCCCCGAAGTGTAGTTTCCATTTTAGTTGGTTTGTAATTATTATCCCCAATAGCTTCATATTTTTTAGTTCTTCAATTCTATTATCTTCATATTTTATAAGGATGGTGTTTCTTATAGAATTATTAAAGTTTAGATATTTAGTTTTTTCCATATTCACACTGAGCTCGATTTCCGCCAATGCTAATACCAAATTGTTGATTGCCTTATTCGCTTCCTCTTCTAAATCGTTATGTTCATTCGCGGTCACTATTATTCCAATATCGTCAGCGTATTGAATTATTCTACACGTCGAGGAGTTTAAATTATGTAGCGATGCGGTGTATAAATTAAATAAAAGTGGGCTCAATGCACAGCCCTGCGGAATTCCTTTATTTGTCATTCTCTTTATATTTTCACTTTTCTTTTCTATCACTATTTGTCTGTTTGTTAGGTATTTATAGATCCAATTAATTATTTTTTTATTTATATTCATGAGTTTTAGTTTTTGTATTAATATCTTCTTATTTATGTTATCAAATGCCTTACTTATGTCTGTTACTATTAAAATTGACTTTTTTTTTAGTTCTGTTTTCATTTATTTTTGTTATCAACGCTACATAAAAATCTATGATGCCCTTCTTTTCCACAAACCCGTATTGGTGGCTTGGTATTACATTTTTATTTTTAATTTGTTCATTTATTCTGTTTTTGATTACTTTGTTTATTATTTTCGTGAATGTTGGCATGAGGGAGATTGGCCTGTAGTTTTCTGGATTGTCTAATATTTTATTGTGTTTCTTTATTGCTACCACTTTTATTGTGTTCATACTATCTGGGAATCTGTCACTTTTCCAAAACTCGTTGAAATGATTTGTTAAAATATTCAGCTGATTTCGGTTTAATTTCTTTAGCATTTCATTCGATATTTTATTTGTCCCAGGAGCTGTATTTCTGCTTTTCTTAATCATTCGTTCGATTTCCATTAGTGTAAATTCCTCATCCTGTATTTCGACCAATTCGCTTTTGTTGTATGGGGTTTCTATTGTTTCTAACAGTTGTGGGAAATTAAGGTCTAGAAATTTCGTTGCACTTTCTTTGTCTTGCAATATGTTATATGATGGCGCCTTTCTCTTGTTTAGTGAGTTTATCATTCTCCATGCTTTTTTATTGTCCGTTGTATTTTTTATTTTCTCAGTTCTTCTATTTTGTCATTCCACCAATGTTTGCTTGGGTATTTTTGCTGAGATGTTTTGATTTCGTATGTGTTTTCTTTAATTAGTTTTATTAATATCCCTTCGAATTGTTCGATATTTTTTGTGTTATCAAATTTTAATTTTTCAATTTGTTTCAATATGTTCTTTTTGTTTATTTTTGTTATCGTATCACTTTCCTCTTCTTCCCTTTGATCCCTTTCTTGTATCGTTATTTTTAGAATTGTATGGTCTGACTCCACATTATCTTCTGTGTTCTCCCATATTGTCTTGTTAATTAAATCCGGCGTCGCTAGTGTGATATCTATTGCATAATTATTATGATTATATAGGTTTTGATGCGTTGCTGTTCCATCGTTTAGAAGTATGTATAAATTGATGCGAAGTAATTATGCCCGTAATATTTTGTCCTAGACTATCCATTTTATTTGAATTACACCACAATGGACTATGTGCATTCATATCTCCTCCAATTATCACATTTTTCGCATTTTCGTAGTGTTTAATAATCTTTTCAAACTGTCTACATACTTCCCTATTGTTATTTCTTGTTGAATTATATATGGCAATTAATGTATATATTATGTTTTTTTTTTTACTTTAATTTCCATTGCTTCTAGGGGGTCTTTTTCAATTATTTTTGAATCTACCACTTGTATGTTCTTGTCTATTAGAAATCCACATCCCTCATATCCATCACTCCTATTGTTTAAGAAGGTTTTGTAGTTTTTGATAAACGGAATTCTTTTGTCTGACGTCCAGGTTTCGCTTAAAATCACTATTTCTATTTTATTTTTTGTAAGGTAAACTTCTAGTTCACTTTTTTTGTTCATTATGCTTTGTATGTTACTTTGTATGATTATCATGATTATTCGATATAATAGGTATGTCCACTTAAGCGGACATCCGCATTTGCTTTGTATAATTCAATTACGATTTCGTCCATCCTTTGATTCACTTCCTCTTCTAAACTATTTGATTTTAACAATGGGTTTAAGATCTCGCATATCGTTTTAAATTGTTGTAGTACTTTCTTCAATGAGTTAGTTTTTGTCTCAAATTCTTCTTCTTGTATTCGGATTTCTTCTACTTTTCTTTTTATTTCTTCCTTCTTCTCCTGATTTTTCTTCATTTCCTCCCAATGTGTCTCCTTTTCCCTCCACCTTCCTATCTCTCTATTCACCTGTTTTGATTCGGTCAGTCTTGGAAATTGCCTCTCTTGGTATTGGTAATCCTCATCTTCGAATTCCTCATAATATATTCTTTTCGCTTTTCTATAGGATATTCTTTTCTTCACTTTAATTTCTTGTATCTGCATTTCCATTTTTTTTTGTTGCAGTCCCTTGAGTTTGTTCTATGTTTGTCCTGGCAGTATAGGCAGTGTGGATCTTTTTCGCACGCTTGCTTTTCGTCCATTTTGTGATCCTGGGAGCAGTTACCGCATCTTGCCTCTTCACGTTTGCAGTATTTTTTCAAGTGCCCATATTTCAAACACTTTTTGCAGTATAGTGGTGGAGGAATATAAAAATCCACTCTGTGGTTTATTCCGTAAATTTTGATGTTATCCGGTTTTCTATTTGTTTTGAAAACGATTCCGTTTCTTTTACCTCTTTCTCTTTATGGTCGAAACGTTTGAGTCTCTCTATTTCACTTATTTTTGTATTACATTCCATGTTGTCCGTTATTTCTTTCAGTTGAGCGTCCACCGGGACTCCTCTGATTATACCAGTCGAATGATTGAAGCTTTTAGGGATGTAACACTCGTATCCATTATTTTTTAAAAACTCACTTTTCACTATTCTATTAGCTGAACCCACATTTTTACATAAAACGATGAATCTTTTGCTCTTGATCGATTGTATGATATTGTCAAAATCGTTCATGTTTAACTGATTTAATATTTTAGCTATATTAAATAAGTTAGCACCTTCTTTTTCTATTATTAATGCAAACGGACCTCTATCTTTATTAGAGTATGTATGTAGAGTATGTGTTGACTTACTGATTGACTTTGGTAAATTCTTTCCGTTCGTTTCATACGAATTTGTGTCCATTTCTACACTCAAAATATCATCCATTTTATTTTTCGACGTATTATTTAATTCATTCGAAATTTCTATTAGATTTTCTTTGTTATTCAATATTTGTGTCTTTTTTTTATCACTTATGTGTTTGAAAGGACAGCTTCACTTTTTCTTTTTTTCATTTTAATATCATTTTTCACTTTTTCTGTAATTTTTTCAACCACATTTATTCCTTACTTGTGGATATTTTACCGTTATTTTTTTCAACTTCACATTTCTGTTTTTTTTTTGCAATTTTAATTAATGTCTAACTTATACCTATATTTATAATTCACCTTTTACCCCTTATGCTATATAAATATATTTACACTTAACTATATCTTATTAATTATTTTGTAATTAATTTAAACTGTTTTATTTAGCGAAATTTTAGAAAGCCAACTTGTGTACGCACTAGAAAATTCTATAAAAAAAGGATAAAGTATTTGCGATATGTTTACAGTTTAGTAACAGTTCACAGTTTCACACTGCCGTCTGATGAGATGATCGAATCTTTTAAATAAAGTATTCAAAAATCTTGTTGGTTCAAAACCAAAGTGCCGAAGCCAAACTCTTGGTATTTTCGACTGATTTAATAAAATCACACGATCACTAATGTATAAAATATATTTTAATATCACTTTGGACGGCAGTCCAAACGAGTGACGAAAGCACCTACTGTGCTGGAAGTCGAACGAAGTATATTTTACAGCAAGTTTCGAACTTTTTCACTTTGAGGCCGCCAGGATTATGTTATAAACCATTGGAAAGGTCTTGAAAAATAAACCTAAATAATGTATAAAAGCATGAATTTTTACCAACATTGAGTGGAGATATGACATTCCAAAAATTGCCCCAAAAAATCAATTTTCGCGTATAACTGCCCCAAAAAATGCCCCAATTATTTTCTAACTGGCACATTATAATTGTAGACATCAGTACCAATTCAACGACACCTCAAACGTCCAAAACGGATGATTTTGACCAAAGTTATGACAATTTTAAATTTTTCTATGACGTCACCATATAATCTTGCTTTGGTATATATGTTTGTTTGTCCGTACCTCTTTTATTTGATCTCATATTTTCAGGGGTTGTAGTACTTAAAAAACTAAGCATTTTTTGTTCTACAACTTTTTGATTTGGCCGCCATGTTGGCCGCGGCCGGCCTTTGAACGGCCATTTTTGGCCATTTTGCCACGTCCACAGTGCTGAATTTATTTCAAGGTATTGACGCCAGCTATCAAATAGCAAAAAAAAGAATTCAAAAAATTAGGTTGGAGGGTCATTTTGGCCAAAAAACTGAAAAATGTGAAATCGGCCGGCCACATTAGGCCGAATTGCTAAAAAATGAGCCCAAGACTTTTGGTTCATATTTTCAGGATTGTTAGCCACAAATCTCACCTACAATATGACATCAACCGTTTGTCCCAGAAAACTCGTATATTTTAGATATTGACCTCCATATCTTAAAAGCCACCTTAATTTTTTGCAAAATTTCATTTTTTGGCTCAAATGCACCCTAATATCGGTCCGTTGCGGTTCATAATGATAGTGAATCAACGTATTACAATGAAACAAATCGTCGCCTCAGTATTATCTTGTCGTAAGTCCAAATATATCATTTTTGGGAAATTGAGTTTTAAGTTTGAAAGCTATTTAGATAGTATAACATCGAGAAGTGTTTAATTTAATAGAATAATTCCAAACCTATCATACCATATATTGATTACCACTTCCTACACTTTAGATAAATCCACTAGTTTTTTCGGAAAATCACGAACAGTTTTCCAATTTGTCGTATAATTTTCGAAGTTGTACCAAACGATGGACTTACGATAAAAAATTTGCTCATACGACAAACACCTTCTGACTAACAAATACATAAATCACATTAAAATATATGGACTTACGATAAAATTTGTAAAAATCTTAGGAGACGTAAGATTATTTTATAAAAATGAACGTTTGACTGTTAATGGTACAAATTAGAAAGCAACTAAAACATTCGTAAACATCGTCTGAATGTATCTTTTATTTTCAAAAACAAATATTCAGTTGTTTCAAAATAAAATAACATATTAAAAAAAAAATTCAAAATAAACAATAGGAAATAAAAAATAACCGCGATTTGCACCATTCAATAATAACCAGGATACTGAATTATAATTGCGATTAACCTTTATATATATTCCGCTCACGTGGTGGAGTACTGTGATCTTATTATTTTATTTTGTGACAAAAAAATTGGACGTATATCAAAATATTTGTTTATGCTGGACATACGACATTTGTATTATAAATGTGTGTTAGCGACTTTGTCGTATCTCCAGAATTTGTGCCATACGATACAAATATAAAGTTTATGATGTTGTGTGGATTTACGATAAATAAATTCTCTGTAACTCAGAAACCATATAACCTAGGATAAAATGGATTGTAGATTTAGAAAGAGGAAGAAAAACTTAAAATACTAGTATAAAAAACTGAAAAACGACATTTTGGTACTTACGACAAGATAATACTGAGCCGACGAAATATAAATACATCATATTATTATCATTGCTAAGAGAATTTTTACCAGTGACTCTTTTTTCATAACAAAAAAAAATGAAAAAACTGATAAATTGATGTGATCGAAAAAATCACCAAAAACATTGAACATTTGAGTCTCTTTGCATAAAATCGATATTTTTTTATCATTATGATGATTTCTTTGAAAAATAGATCTTATCACCCCTCCCATCGCATGAAGATGGAATATCAGCGAGAGGCTAGCTACCATTAACTTTTATTTCCAACTAACACACTAAAATATGTATATTTTATCGTATTGTTTAAGGAATGAAAAATGAATGGAAGCCGCATGCAGTTAGTGACAAAACAGCAAGAAACATGCAAAAAAAATTGTTGGATTACTCAATCGAATTTCTACCAAAAACACATGCATCTGGTCTAAATTTTTACTACTCTGTAACATACACTAAAAACTAAACTACAAATGTTCAGCCGATAGCCTACGAGAACCGGGTGTGTAATAAGATCACACCCGACATGACCTGTTTGTGGCATGTGGTAAAGGATTCTGAAATAAAATCTACTAAAAGACTACAAAATGAAGATTGAAAAATTGCATGCAAAATAAAGAAATAGAATCGTCTTCCAGACACTAGAAACAGTACACCAGAACGTAGGTTATTGTGCTGAACATAATAAAAAAAACTACCTACCTGAACCTAATCATGAGACCTGACCCTACTTTTCAACATAAAAAAGATAATATAAGTCTTTACTATTTCGAGGCCAGGAGCATATACTTTCCAAACATAAATCGTATTGAACCATTCTTCAATAGAAACAATTTTGTTTTATTGTTTTCCATTTTTTTATTGAAACAGTTTCGTTCTATTGTTTTACGTTCTATTGTGCCTCATACACAGACTCAGGCTACTGGAGTGACGAATATTGAGAGAAGAAGAACGAATCATTCGCACTCCGTAACACACAGCCGGCAGCTGTGTGAGAGTATGCGTAATTCGTTTTTCGCGAAACGAACAACAATTAAGCTCTGAACAAAGTCTGAAACGCAGATGCCAATATTCAACAAACTGCAGAAGATTGTATTGGTTACACTAACAATCTCATGTTAATTTTTTTCTTTCGCACCACTACTTATTAAACTAGTGCCCACATACGATGTACACATATTATTCTAATACAACTATCTATAGTGTAGTTTTTTCTGTATTTGTTGCATTAGCATGGCTTTGTTGTTCGTTTTGGTCATTTCAATGCCGCGCATCTGTGTATGAGGCACAATAACACGTAGCGGCCACTTGTGTGCTATCGTGTGTGTGTGAACTCAAAGTCGAAGTCAAAACGACTGACAACAATAAAACGAATCGCAATCCAATTCATTTTCAATTTGCCTTGCCAAAATCATTGATATCAAATAAAAAACCTCTTAACGAGGTAAATGTTCGAGTGACGAAAGCCGAATTCAATTCACAAAATTTCTGATATCAAATTTGTGCCGAAAAAAACAATTGTATTCGATTTGTCAACGATTTTTCGGAATGTTAGTGCATTCGGCGCGTTTGTTTACATTTTTCTTTCTAGCTGTCAAAAACAACAACTTGTCAACGGTTTTTTGAATGTTAAACAACAACGCGCTGAATGCACTAACATTCCGAAAAAATCGTTGACAAATCGAATACAATTGTTTTTTTCGGCACAAATTTGATATCAGAAATTTTGTGAATTGAATTCGGCTTTCGTCACTCGAACATTTACCTCGTTAAGAGGTTTTTTATTTGATTTATATATTCAAGCAATTATTTTTTATAATTTCTTTAGAAATTTATGCAAATCAGTAAAAAAATTAATAAAATAATTGTTTTATTTAATGATTTATTTAATTTACCTAATTAATTTATTAATCACTAACTTTTTGATAATAAATAAAACAAATATATTAGATTAAATTTTTTAGTTGAAACATTTATTTTAAAGTTTGGTTGAAATTATTTAATCACATTAAATGGCTAAAAAATCAATCCTCATCGAATCGAATAGACAATCTGCCTGGTCCGCGGAGATGCTGAATTTTGGTAAAATAATTTTTTTGATCGAAACGCTTCATTTCCGGTAAAATTTAAAATATATTCAGAACTAATTTTGTTTTAAATTAAATTTAGAATCTTTTAATTTTTAATCGTTTTTACGAAAATACTATACACTTTTCAAAATATTTGCAAAAAAACTAAAAGCTACTTTGGAAGATGCCACTTCTGGTGAACCTATTTCGGCCAAAATTCACTGAGATCTCCCAATTTGTGCAAAAACCGTAGGTATGAATTTTCATCCCGATCAATCTGTGCACCTGGGCTGTACAAGGGCCTAATTTTGGTTAAAAACAGTTTTTTTTTGTCAAAAATCTTCATTTCCGGTTAAATTTTAAAAAAATTGATCTAGAACGGTATTGTTGCACAATTAATTTATAGTTTTTAGTTTATGATCAATTTTCTTGTAAATGATATAATTTCTTGCAAAATATTTTCAAAAAAAAAGAAAAAATCTATGGAAGCTGCCACTTTCGATGGACAGATTTCATGTTTTGACAGGATTGATTTCGTTTCTCTCGAATTTTTACTTGTTCACAACGTTGATGGAAGAGCTTATCACGAAAGTGTTTCCGGGTATCCGCCTTAATTATACGAATCACGATTGTCTCAGCGAACGAGCGATTTTGGCAGCGAAGAACAAAGATGTAGACAGTCTTAGTTACTTGATCCAAATCACTGGGGAAATGCATTGTTACAAATCCGTTAACTGTGTGACCAATCAAGACGATCCAACCAACTATCCGACCGAGTTTTTGAAGGCGTTTGATTTGCTGGAAAACCACCGCATAATTTGATGCTCAAAGTCGAATCTGTGATAATCATGTTGCGCGCAATCTGAACCATCCGAGATTGTGTAACGGGACGCGATTGGTTGTAAAGAAACTGATGAACAACCTGATTCAAGCGACAGTCATCAAGGGGAAATTCAAAGGAAAGGATGTTCTAATTCCGAGAATTCCTCTGATTCCAACTAACATTTCGTTCGAGTAGATTTTTTGCCACGGTATCACTTTTGTCGTTTTTTACGCACTTCGAAAATTGTTCTCTTATCCTATCGCATTTTCCGTAATTAGATCTTTTGCCGTTTTTTTCGCACTTTTCGAAATTTTCGAAGTAGATCAAATACTGTTCAAAAGTTCAGGATTTTTGGTTTGGTTGTCAAAGTGTGAATAAAGGAACCAAATTGGGCTTTATCCGGATCATATATCATTTATATACAGAAAAAAGATGCAGAAACCGTTGAATGGTTTCCCGAATTGACTTACTATCCCAGGTGGGAAAATGAATTTCCGAATCCTCCAGTAACGTGCCGAATTGTTAGGTCTTCCGGTTGGCCCGCAGGTGGTTGCAAACAGTATTTTAGACGTTGTGATTAAGGGTTACACAATAATACCAATGGAACGTTATAAATGATCGTCTCCAAGAAATAATATCGTTACCACAAATGTTGAAATGGACCTGAAGAAAATGATTGTCTTTTAAAATGCTGGAGTATTATTTTAGATAGCGACACACTACACTTCAACAAATGCTAATGTCAATTGCACGTTAGTAATGGCTGCTTATATTGGATCACACCGCCTTGTTCTATTGTCCCGATATACAACGTTAATACACACTTGATTATAACCAGACCGAATAGTATTAATGGAGATTTAATGTACGTAAATAATTAATATTAACCAAATTTTTGATGGTTTACTATTCGTCTGGTTTATTTTTAGAAATATATATGTTATTACAACTTATTTTACAGTATTTAATTTATTACAACATTTTTTACAATATATAATGTATTACAATTTTTAACTTGATTTTCCGTTCCCTGTTTTACTTAGACTGCCGCTTACGAAAGGTATTCGCCTTAACCTATCCAAAATTTCCCTTCTGTTTTTTGTCTTCAATTGTTGGCAACACGTCATTCGTTAAAATCAGCAAAATATCGTTACCGTAATGCAGTTTTCTATATTATTAAAAGTTTCGACTAGACTAAATTACGTGAAAATATTTGATCGACATTTAAGCGCAGAGTGATAACGATACAATATGAAACTTTGACTTCGATTTGAGATGTTTAGTTAGGTTGTCATTTTTGGTTTGGCGAACCTATTTTCAACATACTCCGCACCTTGAAAGAATATCTTTCAATCTATTGGTAGTTTGGCAAGTTTATGGATAGGACGCTTGAATGCACCATGAGCAGATTTAATTGTAACTACTCTCACTAGACCATCGGTCCCGGGATGTACTTCACTGACTCTGGCGACATGCCATTTGGTTGGTGGTAAATCCTTCTCTATTACTACCACCAGACCTCCAGGTTTAAAATTGGCTTCAACTGAATGCCACTTACGACGTTGCTGCAATGTATTAAGATAATCCGATGAGAATGTCTTCCAAAATTTCTGTGCGATTTGTTGAATCATCTGCCATTTGTCTAATCGATGTGTATTAATCCCTTCTAGGTTTGGTTCAGGGATGGCTATCAATGTTTCTCCGATTAAAAAATGGCCTGGAGTCAAATAATTTAAACTGGTTACATCGTCCGATTCGCCACACAACGGTCTAGAATTAAGCACTGCCTCCACTTGACATAGTAAGGTATTATGTTGTTCGTACGTAAGTATCGACGAACCAATGCATTTATGGATGTGCGACTTCGTAGATTTTATTCCGGCTTCGTATAAACCACCCATATGACTTGCAGTTGGACACATGAATCTCCATTGTGTGAAATGTGTTAACAAGTGACTGGCTACTTGATCGTTGTGTTGCTGTGAGATGAATAGTTTCGCCAACTGTTGCAATTCTACATGTGCTCCTTTGAAATTGCTCCCGTTGTCACTGTAAATGGTTACTTGGTATCCTCTTCTTGCGGTAAATCGTCGGAGTGCTGCGATGAATGCATTTGTTGTGAAATGCATTTGCTGTGACTAGCTCCAAATGCACCGCTTTGCTAGCCATGTAAATTTTTGCGTTCCGCACGAGGGATGTTTTCAGCGACACTGGTCCTGCATAATCTACTCCAACGTTCTCAAATGCGCGCTTAGGTGTCACAACTCTGGCTGGTGGTAAGCTGCCCATTAGTTGCTTGGATGCCTTTGCCTTGAATTTGAAGCAAGTTATGCACTAATGGATACAACGCTTGACGTGGTTTCGAGAATTTAAGATCCAATGCCGTTGCCTGAGGTGAAATAGCATGATCAAGATGTCACCATGCAATGTATATCGATGTACATCAGTGATCAACAACGTTGTGAGGTGATGATCCCCTGGTAGAATGATTGGATGTTTTCGATTGTGCGGAATGTCAGCGTTTTGCAATCTGCCTCCAACTCTTAGGATTTGATGATCGTCTAAGGGTACAGCGAAGCGAGTTTACTTTGGGATGACACTTGTTGCTTGGCTCTAAATTGTTTAATCTCTGCGTTGAATGATTGCTGTTGTGCTATTTTACACAACTGAAAATGAGCTTCCTTCATTTCGATGGCAGTGATGTTTGTTCCTTGACTTGCTCTTGAACATCTGACCTTGTTCTTGCATCCGTGAATGAACCTAAGAATAAAAACAAAAAATCTTAACAATTTGTGCCAAGACGAGATTTTTAGTATAATGGCGGAGAGATGGTCGTACGGAGTGACTTGTGCCGCAAGTGATTGGATTAATTTTTCTTCAACCCCAGCTTCAGTGGCTTCGTACGCGGTTTTTGGATTAGGCCAAGTATCCTCAGATGATTTTAAAAATTCTGGACCGTTCCACCAAATATCAAGCTCTTTTAGTTTTGACGGATGAACTCCTCGTGATGCATGATCGGCTGGATTTTCTTTTGAACTAACGTGCCGCCACTTGCATTTCGGTAAGATCGTAAGAATTTGTGATGTTCGATTACTGACGAATGATTTCCATTTTCGTGGACTCGTTGTTAACCACTGTAAGACGACAGTTGAATCGGTCCATGCGAACACTTCAACTTGCGAAATATACATTGCCTCTATGATCGTTTTCATTAGTTTGGTCAAGAGCAGAGCTCCACTTAGTTCTAAACGGGGTACAGACAGTTGTTTGATAGGGGCGACCTTCGTTTTAGCCGCGATTAAACGTGTATGGTACATCCGGTTGTCTCCTTTCGTTCTAAAATAAACTGCGGCCGCATACGCTTTCTCGGACGCGTCACTAAATCCATGAATCTGTATATGTGGGTTGTACACATTAACTAAACGAGGTATTTTGATGTCGGCTAAATAGTTAAGGGCTCTTCCGAAATCCATCCATTGCCTTGTAATATGTAGAGGTAGCTGATCGTCCCAGTTGAGTTTCGACAGCCATAGACTTTGGTACAAAATTTTGATTATTATAATGGAAGGTGCCAATAATCCAAGGGGGTTGAATAATCGTGCAGACTCCGATAGTAATTGTCGCTTTGTTGCTGTGTTGTTCTTCGGTAAATTGATTTTATAATAGAGACAGTCTTCCGTTGGATCCCACGTCAGTCCTAGCACTTTAATACATTTTTGTTCATCAATGGTTAACGGACTAATTTCTTGATGTTCTGGTTTGATTTCCTTCAAAAACTCCGAAGAATTCGACTTCCATTTCTTGAGGATGAACCCGCCTTGTTTCATCAGATCAATCAACTGATCTTGACACTCGATGGCTTCTGATAATTTGCTAGCTCCTGACATCACATCATCGACGTAAAAATCGGTGTCAACAATCGCTGCAGCTTTCGGATGCAGTGTGCGGTAATCGCTGGCCAATTGCTTTAATGATCGGATAGCTTGAAACGGAGAAGACGCTAGACCATATGTGACGGTTTGTAATGCGTAATGCTGTATTGGTTCTTCCTTGGAATTTCGCCATACTATTCTTTGATAATCCTGATCTTTGTCTGCTATGAGAATTTGGCGGTACATTTTTTCGATGTCCGCTACGAAAGCTATTGAGTTTTTACGGAATGTGAGAACGTTCGAAAATAGTGTGTTTTGTATGGTAGGACCTACTAATAATTTGTCGTTGAGTGATACTCCTGTGCTTGTTTTCGAGGAGCCGTCGAATACAACACGAAGTTTAAGTTTTCCCTGACAAATTTTAGTCACTGCATGGTGAGGAAGATAATAGATTTTATGATTATCTTTTGGTACTTCAGATTTCAGGATGTGCTTCATATGATTTAACTGAATATATTCATTCATAAACTGTAATTACTGCTGTTTCAGTTCCGGGTTGGTTTCAAATTTTCGCTCCATTGCCATCAAACGAGATATCGCCGAAGGTAAAGAACTGCCGAGAGGTAACGAATCGGGTTTAAAGGGTAAATGTACCACATATCGTCCTTCGCTGGTGCGGGAATGCGTCGTTGCAAAGTGGTTCTCCATTTGCTGCTCCTCATCTGAAAGTGGGTTGGTCGATATTAGTTCTTCTACTTCCCAGAACCTTTGCAGTAAAACATCAATCTCAGTAGTTGCCAGATTTGAAGTGATCAGGTTGAGTGTTGGATGCGTTTTAATCGTTCCACAAATAATCCAACCGAATATCGTGTTTTGCGCTATTGTTTCCGGCAAGAGTACTTCAAAAAATTCACCTGCTCCTAGTATTACATCAATAGCAGAAGAGGTGTGAAAGTTAGGATCGGCTAACGTTAGGTTTCTGATGCGCGGATCAATATCATCACTAACTTCGTACTCTGGAGTCGCTTGAGTTAGTTTTGATAAAATTAAAGCTTGACATTCTAGTTTCTTTTTATTCGGAAGTCTAGACGTTATATGTAACTGAATGCTGCCTCGGGTATATCCAGCTCCGGCTTGTGCGATACCAGTGATCGGTATTTTGGCATGTCTTCGTGGTATTTGTAATCTTTGAGCTAAGGCCTCAGTGATTAAAGTGACCTGAGAACCTGAATTAAGTAAGGCTCGACAGGGATATGAGTATCCGTGTTTGTTTTGAATCAAAATGATGGCGGTAGGCAACAATGATGATTTTCTGCTTGCTGAGTTTCTAGACGTATTAGTTGGCTGAGTGACTAGAGAACTGGAACCTTGCTGTAATTGCTTTCCTTGGAGTGGATTGTCAGATTTGAGTGCTTGATGAACGGTTGATGGTTTACATGCAGCATCAGTGGGTACGGAATTCGTTGAAATATTGTTAGAAATGGTTGTAATGTTTGTAAGTGCTGGATTGATTTGACTGGTTGATGATTGAATTACGCTGGATGTGCCTGGATGATGGTATAAGAAGTACAACATGATGATAATGGTTGATCGTTCAGATTCTTTTGTGTGATTGCATTTAAATGAAGCAGGGTGTGATGTTTTAAAGAACATTTATGGTATCGTTGTGGTGAAAAACATCGACTGGATGAATGTCCGGGGTTTAAACAATTAAAACATAAAAACTTCTCTGCTACAAAATCACGTCTCGGCTGAATATCCATTGCTTGAAATGAAGGGCATTTAAAAAGTTTATGATCTTTGTCGCATTTTGTACACTTGAGTGTCACTCCTGTCGATGCGGTATGAGTTCTAAAATTAGTGGTTGTTCTTAACAAGTTATTTTTGTCCATTGTTATCTTTGGCTGTGACATCTCCAGTGAATCACATCTCCTTGTGAGAAAATCTATAAACTCCTTCTCAGTCGGGAACTCCTTGCCTGTGGTATGTTCAGCCCACATTCTCCTAGTGTAGCGAGATTGTAGCGAGATTTTTGTTTCGAAACCTGACATGTTTTTGCTGGTAGCTCTAGTCGTTGCAGGGTGTGTTGGTTTCGAATCTCGTACTGTAATTTACATGTCAATCCAATAAGGGGTATTTGCGATCAATTCTTACCGTTACTATTTTCACACCTCACATCATCCTCCTGTATGTTCACTTAATACCACATTATTTCAAATTTTCCCAATTAATTACTTTTATTAAATTCATCTATAAGTTTATTATAATTTCAATTGTATAGAATGTAAACTATGATTTAACTAAATCTAACATGCCCGCCACGCTACGTAAGCTAAAGTAAAATAGTTGAACATAATCATAATACCGCACGCGACCGTGTTGTATCTGAAGTCATACGATATTCTATGCACACCACCCCCTATAAAGGAAGGGCGTGGTTGTATCAATGTTATGTATGCTCAAATCCCCGTAAATAGTTACCAGTTTTAAGAAGGCAAAAAAAAAAGTTCCGGTTCAAAAACTCACCCGTTTATTTTTATCCGCTGTTTTCCGTTCCTTCCAGGAGCGCTCGTGGATGTACTGAACTGCGTCTATGCTATATGGAATTCAATTTACGAAAATACGAACTTCTCTTTTTTTTTCTTAACACTGTAATCGGCCGTGTATGGCCTTGTTATTCGGTCGATTTAATTAGTACAACCGATTTATATTTTTCACACGATATAGGGAGACAAACTAATTATTATGATTTTTAACTATTTTACCCAAACTTGAAAATAATTTTTTTTTTTTTTTTTTTTTTTTTTTTGTTTTAACAGATTGACACTAACTTATTTACACTAGATTTTATAATTTTGGTTATAGTAATGTTCAGTAAATCGCTTAAAGACACGGACGAATTAAATGGATATTCCCAACACCAATTAGACTACCCACTCTAATATTTATCTATTATATTCGGATTCAGGGATGGCATTGTTTTGCATGTCTAACAAAAATACCGGCAATGTGGTGGATCTGAAGGGCAACTCTCACCCTCGCGTTAACCGAGGGTTGGTATAATGGTGAGTATTTGCGGACTTCTATGTTTTCCCCCATCCACCTCGGTAGTATATTCCACCCGTTGAAAGTTAATCGATGGCCTATTAACCCTAGTGAAATAGTAACATTTAATGAGGTGAGCGACTACCAAAACCGATGCTTACCTTAATTTTAATCTTTCCGAATAAGTAGGGATAAGTGGTCAGCTTGTATGCGCCGCTACCGTGTGATTTTTTTACTTTTAATTTCGTTTTTTAATTTTTGTACTTGTTGTTGCTATGCTTGCCAAGTCAAATGCGAATGACAAATAATATATTTTTTTTACAGCTTTTGCCGCAAACAAGATGAAACCGCAATTTTGTTTGGCGGCTAAAGCGAACCCTAATGTACTGGAAACGAAAATTATTATGGGTATCCATGACTCAAACCACGGTGATAAAGCAGATTAGCGATTATGAAATTTTATGGTCATCCATAACTCCAATCTACTTCGGTAAGGTAGGACAATAATCTTCATTGTAAATTACGGTTTGGAGCTCGAATATTATAGCACCGTCAACCAACTTTTAAAATTTGATTGTAAAAAAAGATTATCCAATCGTTACACTAGTCTCAAGATCAAGCTTCTGCAACAGAATAAAAATTATTAATGGATCACGAGATAGAGTCGATTCGTCCAGAGCAGTTAAGCCACGAAGGATTTCGTCTGATGTGTCGCACAGCTTCCTCATTTGCTCAACAGACCCTTTGTTTGCAGCTGGTTGATCCATAAACGTCTGGAAATAAGCATGCGCGATATGACCCCTCTTTTCAAAACGACTGCACAGTTTCTCCCATGCTTGCTCATAATTTTTGTCAGTTATCGGGATATGTTCAATTGTTTTAGCCGCTTTATCCGCTAAGAACCCTTTAAGGTAGTGAAATTTAGATGCCTTTGAGATAAGTCCTTGAACGACGCCCAATCTTAGTAGTCTCCACGGAATACTGGGATATTGACTCTCGGTAATCTTACTTCTTGGTTTGAACCCATTTGTATATGTGAAAATTCTTTCAAAAATGATTTCTGGTGAGCTACGAGTTCGTCCATAGTATCGTTTAAGTGCGCATCGCCACGATTGTCCGATTGTGTTGTAACTGGTGTATTAATACGTAGAAATTTCTTAAATGCTGACATTGCCAGGTAATACGATGTTTCCGCCAACACGTATTCACTTTCCTTACCAAGTTCAAACACCTTTTCATCCGCTTCGTTGAAATGAGTCCAACTGTCATGGAGAACTTCCAGTTTGGTTTGAACCAAATCGATGCTTGATTTATCGTCCAGTGTTTCAGCATGCTTTGCTAATCCTTCTATGATCATCAATTCCCGTTTGCGAATACTAATGTACGCGGCTTTGTCTGCTTTAGGACCCATGGTTTAATTTGCGGGTACGTGGTGGTTTAAACACTATCAAAAGCTCTAGAATATTCACTTTTCAACCCGATATAATTTCTCAAATTTTACCGTATAATATATCATACGTTATACTAAAGTTTAATTCGTTTCGATAATTCACTAGCACAAACAAAACACTGTTTTCGATTATTGTGTGTAACTGTAAACGTTAATTTCTCGATATCGTGCTAGTACCGTTATTAGAAATTTTTATTGTTCTGCACTCATTAACAGTGCTACTGGTTTCCGGAACAAGTAATAATATTAAAGCGGTAAACTTAAAACATGCGATACTTTACTGTTGGTTGAAGTGTGGTAACGCCATCCGGCTCGAAGGACCAAATGAAGAATATGATTGCCTTTTAAAATGCTGGAGTATTATTTTAGATAGCGACACACTACACTTCAACAAATGCTAATGTCAATTGCACGTTAGTAATGGCTACTTATATTGGATCACACCGCCTTGTTCTATTGCCCCGATATACAATGTTAAGAATGGCTGATCGCACCGCACTATTCTATTGTCCCGATATACAACGTTAATACACACTTGATTATAACCACACCGAATAGTATTAATGGAGATTTAATGTACGTAAATAAATTAATATTAACCAAATTTTTGATAGTTTACTATTCGTCTGGTTTATTTTTAGAAATATATATGTTATTACAACTTATTTTACAGTATTTAATTTATTACAACATTTTTTACAATATATAATGTATTACAATTTTTAACTTGATTTTCCGTTCCCTGTTTTACTTAGACTGCCGCTTACGAAAGGTATTCGCCTTAACCTATCCAAAATTTCCCTTCTGTTTTTTGTCTTCAATTGTTGGCAACACGTCATTCGTTAAAATCAGCAAAATATCGTTACCGTAATGCAGTTTTCTATATTATTAAAAGTTTCGACTAGACTAAATTACGTGAAAATATTTGATCGACATTTAAGCGCAGAGTGATAACGATACAATATGAAACTTTGACTTCGATTTGAGATGTTTAGTTAGGTTGTCATTTTTGATTTGGCGAACCTATTTTCAACAGGACCTACATTCCCCGTTCGAATGTTTAATTTTAAATTAGTTAAAGAGGCGTTGTTATGTCATTGACCATGACTCATTCTATACTGCATCACTTTGGCGCAATAATATCACAAATATGTTGTATGAAATAATTGGAGAGGTGAATAAAAGTCTGGTACCATCCCAATGGTTGTACTTGGATAAAATATGTGATCTGATCTATCACACCAAATAAAACCGGATTTGAAAGGATTGATTTGGCGGATAAGACCGGCATTACAAAGATGGTTGAGATTTATTACGCATTTAAATATCAACGTAATTGGTGAGGAACAAATGATGTGTCCATCTCAACAACCGCCGCAGCAGCAACCACAGTTATGTGCAGCTGAACTGTTAGCCAATCTATTTCATCGTGTCACTTCAGAGCTAGATTATAACTTCGAAAGGATGTGTTGCTGGACTGATTCGGAAATTGTTTTGAATTGGCTTGCTGCACACCCATCAAATTGGACAACGTTTGTGTCTAATCATGTATCGATTATCCAGGGATTAACTGAAAAATATGTATGGAATCATGTAGATATAAAACGTAATTCAGCCGATGTTGTACCTCGAGGTGTGTTGCCTAAACAATTATCAAAGGACAATATCTGGTTCGTAGGACCGGATGTTTTAACTGATCCTACCGCGTGCTGACTAAACCAACGTATACAGGTCGATATCAAAAACGTACCAGTAGTTTCGACGTCTAGGCAGAAAGAAGGTACGCTTAAAATACAACATGTAAAGGTGCCAAATGCACACGTATTGACGTAATTCTCGCCAGTAATACTACCTTTTTTAAAAAACACTTGCTTGAATTTTGCTTCACTTTGCTAAGATGTTTATCCAATTTTGTAGATAAATTTACAGATTTTGGTAATTTCTTGAAGTTTTTTGCATTAGTTATAGCTGTTTCCAACAGAACAGTTCGAATTTGTAGAGGTGTTAAAGCGTTTAAGGATTTTTTATTTTACTGGTCGAAATTACTTCTCCGTTTTGGAGTTGCAGGCGAATACAGTTTATTTTTTTAGCCCAGCCTTCTTCGACTGAAAGCAGTAACACCAAAGTTCGATTGTCTTCTGTTTTACTTTGCTCATCCTTATTTTTTTTTTGACTTGGCAGGTTTTTGGGAATGTTAAGTATGAACCTTTGAAACAAATGAATATTCCGTTTATTTATTTCGTTAACAAACCTCAATGCTTTCGTTGGTAGCTTTCCTAAAGCTAAATTGACCGTTGTTCTACGTTTTATCGTAGCGAAATAATTCTCCACTTGACTATTGCATTGCATCTTTTATGAAATACTTGAGACCAAAATAGTAAATATGTCATGTATTTTTGAGTCAACGTTTCAAGTAATTGCGGGTTAAAATAGGAATTGGTAGTGTAAGTTTGCTTCGTTATTAAACACTGATTCGCGTGGTAACGGAATCTTATCCGGAACAGAAATTTTAATTATTGTTTCAAGTGAGTTTAATACGTTCGTAGTCACATATTTTGATTTTGAAATAACTGAGAAATGTTTCCAAATTATTTTTAATTAAGCAAATACTTCTTTTAATAGTTTAACATTTTTTCGGGTTTTATATATGACATATTAAAATCTTTTGCTATATTGTGCATCAAATGAGAAACACACAACGATAGTTTTACAAATTCATTGTGTTTATTGGTATTAATTGTAGAGCTATGCATAACGTTTAAATATTTTACAATGTCCATATTATTAAATACCTCTAAGACGGAATTGATTTCGGCGAATTTGCCATCGGTTACGATAGTTTCAAATACAGGCCAAACTTTTAATTGGTGTTCAATTTCAATTCTATAGAATCGGAGCCACCCTCCAATCGTTTCCCGGGTATGACTTGCACTTACCATGTCTGTTAATGGAAATGGATCTGTGGGTTCAGAGTCGTTAATACATACTGGAACTATTAGGCGGTCTTACCAAGCCAACCCGTTGCATCCAAATAGCCAATTAATTTCTTAGTCGGGCCACATTAAAGGAGACCTCGCAGCATATTAAACTGAATTTCAGTCAATGATATAACAAAAAACGGCTTAATTGAAAATCTTTGAAATTTGTTCGGATTGATTAATAATTCCTTTTCCAAATTCAAAATATCATCGGAATCATTATCTTGCTCTTTCAACATATCTGAACGCGCTTTTCTCAGGACGTTCATAGATTTTTTTTTTATTCTATGCAATCGGGTCTGGGGCCTTAGCACTCCCAACTCATTCGCAGTTCACTTTTCACGTCCTATCTTACGCATTGCTTACCAAATCGAGGACGTACGGCTATAGGTCCGATTTAAGTAGAACGTGACATGGAAGATGTGCCGGCCCATGAGTTGTGCACTGCGACAGAGGGTCATACGAGTAGTTGTGTTCATTTCCATCACCGACCGTAATCAGATGATGAAAAATCCCTTTTGCATCCTACCCCTATCGGGATTCGAACCCGACACCTCCCGATCCAAATGCCAAAGCTTTAACCACTGTGCCATTTGGTCGGTGTTCATAGATTTAACGTCAGTAGTTTTATACTTTTCCAAATATTGTCTATCTTCGTGATCTACCAATGTTTCAAAAACTGTTTCAACTTTGTGGACGGATAGTTTAGTTTTCAATTCGTCTCTCTTAGACCCTCTCAATTGTCTCGTTCTTAACGATGCATGACTTTGTTCTTCTACCGAGTGATAGATTTTAAAAATGTCTAACTTTTTTTTTGTTAATAAGTTTATATCTCCTAAATCCCGTATGTTCACAATATGATCTGATACCAATATCGCTCTTTTTGTAATCGCACTATTTAATATTAATTTGGCATCCAGTTTTCTTTGACAATAATTCGGATAAAATGTTTAGATACGTTTTTTTTTATTTAACATTCGGGAATTTTCACAGTATATACATCGAACCATCGATTAATAACAACTTCTCCGAATTCTGTGTCGTAACTCTTTAACCTACGATATTTTTCTTTTTGGTTTTGCGCTGTTCGTTTATTAGGTTTTAATTGTTTGACAACAAAATCCTCCATACGTGAATCAACGTCATTGTTTGTAGGAATGTTCATTGATATTTCTTGTTCTATTAAAGGCACATTTTGTTCGATTTTCAATTCACATTCTTTCTAAAAGTAAGGTATGAGTGTGACGATCTGAGTAACACACAGCCTTTTAATACGCCAAATTTATACTTTTAACGTGCTAAGTACCTTTATCATGTCTAATGTAATTTTATTTCGTACAAAACTTGTTCTGTTGATATAACCTGGCTAAAATTCTCATTATTTATAAGTAGTAACGACTTTTATTTTTGTTTTTAACGTGATTTTTAATAAATTCTGGGCTGGGCTAACTTCACACAAGAGCAAATGGGGTTTTTATATTGATTAGTGTTGCCTGATGATTTTTATTTTTATTTTCTGGGATAGAATCGTGAGATAACTTCACATACGTGCATTTTTGACTTTTTCCTCGCCCTCGATTAGAATAATCGTTTCCAGACGAACCGCCGTCATTCAAATTCGATATACGTACAAACTGTAATAATTACGCTATCCGACTCCAGTTCTGCGCAAAATTCAACGTATTCACTAATTACAAACTATTAAATTGTTCATGATAATTAAGAATAATTTGATTTCGAATCATCAATGGCGATTGTGATTTTATAATCACATAACCAAATTTTATTTTGGGTAGCATAATTGGGTAGCATTGTATGGAATAATTTGGATCATCTCTCTCATCGTGTGAGATAAAAATTCCGTCTCAAATTGTCCAGTCAATAAAAAAAATAGGAGATACGTCATTGGTTTCTCAACATCATTGTATGCAGATCAGCATACGTTCAATTTTCAATATTATCAGAAGAATGACTGATAATTTTACATAAGAACTTGTTGATAAATTATTATTATCGACTGTGCAATTGAAATAGGGTTATTTAGTTTAAGGAAACAAATACACGTTCGTTCTGATCAATTACACAATAGCAAGTGAACATAGTCACAGTATTTATTTAATATAGTGTTAGTGGTTAGTTTTAGTACATATATAGGGCGGCGCTAAAAGTAAAAATATTTAGAACACCCTCACTCATTTAAATATTAAATTTAATTTGAATACATTTCATTTTTGAGTTAGTAAAAAAAAATTCATGTTTGTTTAATTTTCAATGCATCTCTATTAACCCCATTTTTACCGAACACAGTTTCGTCTTGGCACCACTAACAGCTTTTGTTAAAATATCCGCTGCATTTCCTTCCGGTGCCTACGGTTAAAATATCCGCTGCATTTCCTTCCGTAGGCACGTACTCGAGTTGAATTGTACCATCTTCAATCTTCTCACGTAGATGATGGTAACGCACACCAATATGTTTTGTACGTTGATTATAGCCATCCGTCTCTGACAATTTAATTGCACTTTGATTGTCAACCCAAATTTTGATTGACTTGGCTACCTTTTTATCAAGTTCTTGAACGAAATTTTGTAACCATATTGCTTCACGAATCGACCAGGATACAGCAATATATTCTGCTTCTGTACTTGATAAAGCAACGGTATCTTGTCGTTTACTATTCCATGAGATAGCACCGTTGCTTAATTGGAAAACATATCCAGTGCATGAACGTCTTTTGTCGACGTCAGATGCCCAATCAGCATCACAATAACCAAATAATTCATCGTCGACATTGGATTTCTTGAACCTTAATTTATAGTCCAACGTTCCCTTTAAATAACGAAGAATTCGTTTTACTGCAACCCAGTGAGGCCGACCGAAATTAGTGTTGAATCGGCTCACATCATTCACTGCGAATGCAATGTCAGGCCTTGTGCCCTCAGCAATAAACAATAAGCAGCCAACCAATGACTGATATGGTATCTCAAAAACATCTTGTTTTTCTTCAGCAGATACCGGACACATTGACACTGACAATTTTTGATTTGTGTCACTCGGAGTTGCACTTGGATTTGCATGTTTCATGCCAAAACGTTCGATCACCTCTGATATATAAGCTTTTTGATCAAGAGCAATGCCCCCATCAATATATGTGATATGCAGACCAATGCATGACGTCGCAACACCCAAGTCTTTCATTTTAAATGCATTACACGACGCCACTTTCAAACTCTTGAAAGTTTCTTGATTTTTCCAAAATATTAAAAAATCGTCGACGTAGATCGTAATGATTAATGATAGATCACTTTTGAAAAATACACATGGGTCACTTGATGACTTCTTCAAACCGTATGATTTCAGCATTTGCGTTAGCTTAATGTTCCACACTCGTCCACTTTGTTTTAAACCATATATAGCCTTTTTTAAATGGCAAACTTTTGTGAACTATCTGTGAAACCCTCTCGCTGGACCATGTAAATGTCTTCGTTTAAATCACCCTGCAAGAATGCAGTCACAGCATCCATTTGTTCAATTTTAAGTCCATTTTTAACTGCCAACGCCACAATGAACCGAATTGACGAATATCGAACTACCGGTGAATACACTTCTTGATAATCAATCCCGTATATTTGAGAACAACCTTTGGCTACTAATCTGGCTTTGTAACGAACAGGATTACCGGATTCATCACGTTTGATTTTGTAGACCCACTTAGACTTTATTGGTTTACGTTTTGCCGGTAATTCAACCAACTGCCAGGTCTCATTTTCCACCAAGAAATTGATTTCTTCACTCATAGCCGCCTTCCACTTTGAATTTTCTTCATGTTTAATTGCATCATTATATGAAGACGGTTCTTCAACAGCAAGAAAACCATAGGCCTTATACATAACATACCCATCAAAATTTCGCGGCTTCGGTACTCGTTCGGATCGTCGTAATTTTTGAACTGCTTCAACATCGTCGTCTGGAACAAACGTTGTATCGTTAGCATCCTCATACGTAGTTTCAGTTTCATTTATTGTCAGATCAGCATCACTGAAATTTTCATCTTTTGACGAATCATCCCGACCTGAAGCTTTTGCTGGAGTACTCGTAACGTTTTTTTTGTCGTTGTTTGATAATGTTAAAACATTATCCCTCACTTCAGCTGATACCACTGATTCATCGACTGCAACTGGATCTTTCCATGAAACACTCTTCTCGAAACCATTTTCGTAAAGAAAAACAACATCACGACTGATTTGAATTTCTTTTGTCTCTGGATCAATGCAACGATAACCTTTAACGCCTTCTTGGAAACCAACAAAGACCATCTTCTTTGACTTCTTGTCCCACTTACGGCGTTTTTATTTTGGTACGTGGACCATTACTTTACTTCCGAACAATTCTAGATGACCAATATCGACCCTCTTGCCAAACCAAACTTCTTCTGGTGTAACATTATCCAAAGTTACATTGGCAGATCGATTTAAAATGTATGCGGCCATATTGACAGCTTCGGCCCAATATGATACGTCTAACTTTGCATCAAATAGCATACATTTAGCTTTCTCGACTAACTTGCGGTTGGCTCGTTTTGCAATACCATTTTGTTCTGGAGTATATACAACGGATTTTTGATGTTTTATTCCGTGTTTCTTGAAATACTCTTCAAACGATTTATTTATGTATTCGGTGCCATTGTCTGACCGTAAAGCCTTCAGATTTCTGCCTGTTTCGTTTTCAACCATCGCTTTGAATTCAACAAAACGATTAAACACTTCGGATTTTTCCTTCAAAAAATACACATAAATTTTTCTGGAGCGGTCATCAATAAATGTTAGGATATATTTAGCACCTCCGATCGAACGATTTTCCATGGTTCCATTAAGGTCAGAATGGATGAGATCCAATATATGATCGGAACGCGTTGTGCTAATCGGAAATGGTCGACGCGTTTGCTTTCCTTCCTTGCAAACCTCGCAATTCTTTATTTCAATTTCATTTCGTTCGTTGAAAATTATACCGTTTACGAGACCGTTTTTCATTTTACACATGTCGGCGAAATTAATATGGCCTAATTTACGATGCCACATTAAACCACTCTTCGATTGAGCCATCGTCGCAAAACATTTCGAATGTTGAACGTTAAACTTGTATACACCATTTATTTCGTTGGTTTCAGCGACCAATTGTTTCTTCTCGTTGTAAATATGGCAGCCTGATTGATTAAACGTGACCGTATTCCTGTTTTTAACAATTTGCGCCACTGACAATAGGTTTGCAGTCAAGTCAGGGACACACAAAACTTCTTTAAAGTCAATTTCACGGTCACCAATTACTACCGGCACATTATCGACTCCTTTGACTGCAATTTTATTCGAACTTGCCAACGAAATCTGCTTAATTGGCGTTGACTTTAATTCTGCAAATAATGTTTCAAACCGTGACATATGTTGGGAAGCCCCGCTGTCAATAAACCATTCGTCCTCATGACAGTGTTTGGTGTAATACGCTGTATTAATATTCGTTTCAGCAGTTACAATGAATGCTGATTTTTCTGTAGCATTACCTTTTTTATTGTCTTTACCGTTCTTGTTAGGATTTTTACCGTTTTTCTTGGAACCGGATTTCTGTGGACACTGCTTTATGACCACGTTTATTACACGAAAAACATTTTATATTATTGTTCGTTTTTCCACCGTTTCCAAAAAATGCCGAACCACTACCGTTTGATTTTGCGTTATCGGAGTAATTTAGATTTAATTAGATCTGCCGTAATCTTAGCACCACTACTTTCGAGTCCCATAATCATTGGAGCAAATTCATTAGGCAAACCGGCCAATAAAATACTACCAAGCCATTCATCATCAACTGGAAACCCGATACCGTTTAATTTATTTGCAGTTTCAAACATTTGAGAAATATATTGATTCATGGAGTCACTACTTTCCAATCGAATCGTCACCAATTGTCCTGAAACAATTCTTGTAATTTTGTCCATGTTTCAGCAGCTGTTGTTGATTTTTCTATGTGAACATATACTGATGGATCAACACTCAACTCAATTCTAGCCTTCGCCCGACGTAATTTAGATTCATCAGTTTCTGCACCAGTACCGGACACAATACACTTTTCATAATCATTTAATTTTAACAAGTTTCTGATTGTGTATTGCCACGTATGATAGTTTTCACTATCCTTGAGTTTTTCAATTCTATTCCACGCACTGTCATTCGACATATTTAATTAATTTTCTTGTTTTAAATCGACACAGAAATTTAGAACGATAATTAACTTTGAGTTTCTTTTATGTATTTAAATCAATTTTTAACTATTGATTTCCAAAGCGACACACGTTTTTTTGGTTCGAAACACAATTTCACAACTCGATTGAATGATTCAACACCAAAAAAGATGATGAAATATATAAAAAAAAAAGTTCTCGAACAATGCTGTTGGACGTCAGTTGAAAAAAAAAAACTTTATATATACCGAATATTCACTATTTTCTTTTTTATTTGCTTTAATGTAAAACTTATTTTACTTTTAAACTTGCTTGAGCGTTCCTGGGCCCATAACCTGTTGATAAATTATTATTATCGACTGTGCAATTGAAATAGGGTTATTTAGTTTAAGGAAACAAATACACGTTCGTTCTGATCAATTACACAATAGCAAGTGAACATAGTCACAGTATTTATTTAATATAGTGTTTGTGGTTAGTTTTAGTACATATATAGGGCGGCGCTAAAAGTAAAAATATTTAGAACAGAACTGATCATTTTCGAACTATTATGTCGGTTAGGTTTCTGACATTTCTCTTGTGTGGCAGGCAATACTAAAATATAACAAACCAAAATTTATTGAGAATTGGTTAAATCATAACGAATCAATTAAATTACATAACGGTTCTTGGAGATTACGTGCCCCTCCTAACATATACAGTTCGTTAAAAGCAAATGTATTATGAACAGCACAGCACGGACACGATAATTTTCGGAACGAGAAAATTCCAGATCAGCATACGATAATTTTTAATACATATCAGAAAAATAACATAATTTTACATAAAAATTGATCACGTGCTATATCGAGTGCTGTTTTTTAAATATCACAAAATCTCATCATACAGTACCTCGATTTTCAGTACAAAACGGTTGGGCTGGTGAAAGGGCACAGACGTTTAGTCTGCACGGAACCTCGCACACACATACATACATACACACAGAAATCTTCTAAAAATCAATTGTTTTAACTACGGTTACATACCGCGAAAGGTAAATCAGCAAAATCTCGAAATCGAAAAATGTTTTATGATTTCTGTACTTTGTTTGACTACGTAATAGAAAACAAACGCAGATTTTTGTTAAAAATCGACCTGTCCGTTGGACAAATTTTGGAAAATTGATCTGGACCGATAGTAATGGAAAGTTAATTTAGAATCTTTTAGTTCAAAGTCAATTTTCTCGTATAATTGATATACATTTCAAAAAACGAGAAACCCTCCTATGGAAGGTGCCAAGGTCCTGTGGACCGATTTTGGTCGAATATCACTGGAATCTCCAAATTTGTAAAAAATCTTAAGTACGAAGTTTCATCCCGATCAATCAATCCATCTGGGCTGTACAGAGGCCGAATTGCTCAAAAATAGTGTTTTTTTGTCAAAAATCGTCATTTTCGCTTAAGTTTTCGAAAATTGGTCTGGACCAGTATAGTTGCAATGCAAAATTAATTTAGAATTTAGTTCATAGCCCCATTTTCTTGTAAACGATATAATTTTCACAATAATTGCAAAAAATAAAACTGCAATGGAAGCTAAGCTGCACCTACGACTTCCGGTGGACTGATTTAATCAAATCATGAGCAACAAACTTTTATTTTGCGCAGATCAGCCAAAAAATGAAGCTTTGTTCAAACTTAATCTTTTTTAATTAATTGAAATCGGTAAACCGGAAGTGACAGCTTCTTTATGAACTTCACGTTTTTTTAAATATTTTGGAAAGTATAGCATTTACGAGATAAACGATTATGCACTAAAAGATTCTTAATTAAATTTTTGATTGATTGATCGGGATGAAACTTCATACTTCAGCTCTTTTCACAAATTGGAAGATCCCAGTGAATTTTGGCCGACATTAGTCTATTGAAAGTGGCAGCTTTCAAAGGTGCTTTCTCGGTTTTTGCAAAATATTTTGAAAGGTACGTACAAAAATTCGGCCTCTGTACAACAATTCTTCACAAAAAGATTGTAAATTAAATTTCAAACAAAATTAGATCATATTTTAAATTTAACCGAAAATGACTAGTTTTGATAAAAAAAACATATTTCACCAAAATACGTCATCTATACGGGACTATTTGGAAAAAACGTCAAACTTTTTCCATTGGGATAGCTATACAAAATTGTGGCGGACGCATCTGCGTACCAAAGGTAGCAGCTTCCTTAGTAGCTTTTTCAATTTTTGCAATGAAGATTAAATTTTCATACAAGGGTTGGATTGGATTTGTTAGTTTTGTGAGTTTAAATTTCGGAGGTGACGAGAAACGATTTTTGATTACATTAGACAATTTTACCAAAATTCCGATAAGTTTATTTTGCACTTTAGAAATCAAGAGTGGTGTATTCGAGAATACTGCTGATGTGATTACAGTATTTTGTCTGAAAACAACTTTCGAATTATTGGAATTGAAAAGCACCTTTAATCTCCCGTATCCTTCCTATTCTCTAAATAAATGAGCTTATCATCATGTAGTATAAGTGTTTGTCTAATTAGTGCAACTATAGAAGGTGGTGAGCTCTTTAAAAGTTAATTTTTCTGGCAATAATTTGACAATGCCACGAGACCTAGACGAGATGAGATTAAATTATGCGGTATTTTGTTCACATGACGTCATTGATACTTTGAGATGCAATTTTACTTTTTATGAACGCCCAAAATTCGTAACAGTAATTTGTAACAGTTTTCGGTTGGTCGTGGCATATTCATTACTTTGTCAGCTAACTTTGAAACGTAGAATTTTCGAACACACCCCTTAGCAAAATATACTATCGTCCAATATAAAACTATTCTCGCAAGATTGCCTTTCACTAATGTATCGACTGAAACTGATAAAATTCCTATTTTGCATTTCAGTTAAAAAAAAACTTTGCCTTCAACAAATCTGTTGCTAAATATTTTCCTTTTTCTTAAAACAAATAAAAAATTACTTGTGAAAAATAATAATAAATAGAAAAACAGATTATTATTCTTTGTTTGCAGGACCAACAAAAAATTGGATAGCACTGGAGGATTCACTGCAGCGATGTAACGAGCCAAATTCCATAACAGCTCTAATCGCCTCATCAGCATTACGCAATCCGGCTACCGTAAGCAATCCCGATGACCGGAATGTATTTGCGATTTATGTATCGTACTATGTAAAAGTGAAACTAACGCTTAGTGGTATGGGCGGTGAATTATCACTTAAACTACCATTCACCTTAGCGCATATCGAAACGAATAATTCAACTAAATGTGATACCGAACAATTTGTAGAACATGCACCAAATAATAATAAATGTGCCCTCCACGACAATGACAGCAAATTAAATTTAAATTTAGACTCCATAGTGAGCAGTAGCAACACAACAATAACTAGTAGTAATTTACAAAGTAATCAGATCGCATCGACTAGCACAACTGGAAATCAAAAATCGGCTGAACAACATGCCGCCTCGCTTACATCATCTTTCCGCAACTGTAACATTAGTTTTAGTAATAAAAGTAAATTGTTACAGCAACAGCAATCGACACTGGACCAAGACGTGGAAGCACTTGATAAAATTGAACAAATCTCAACCGAGGATATAACGGTGGGCCAGGAGTTGAATAATGTTAAGCGAAAATCGTCGATGGTTATGCTGAAACATACACGTCAAAATACATTACAAATATCTTCAATCGATGATGATAAGGATGAGGACGACGATGATTGTATCGTCGGTACAACTGCAAATGATTTATTGAATAGTCCCGACTATGATATGAGGAAAAATACGGAAACGACATGTGTTGAAGTTCATGCATCATCATCCTAACATTAAATTAGTGGAATATTAAAATTTTTATTTTTATGTATCGAAAATTTTAAAGGTTCATTGGCATCGAGCGCACCGCATAACATGTAAGATATAATTATTTCATCTCCTTAATTACCGTTTGCTATTTAGGAATCTAAATTATATTTAATTTTGCACAATATTTTTCGTTTAGTATACATAAAACAAAATGATTCATGAACAATTTTAACGGAAATTGAATTTCCTATTTAGTTTTCGGTGGGAAATGATTTATCCTCTAATAAGCAAACTTGTCCGTCATTATATAGAATTCATTTTACAAAAAGTTTATAGTTTTCCTTCCAATGGAAAACTAGTTGGTATAGCTTTTTGTGTGCAATGATTAGCAAGATTTTTTTTTTTTGAATTTACAATGTTTAATTGGACGGAAAATTGTTTTTTAACGATTTACTAAGCCGTGATTTTACCCCAAGGTCAAAATGTTACCGATATCATATCGTGGATTTTATATTACTGACATATCAGAATAATATGATTTCCACAATATGCGTGTTACTCGTTAACGAGATTTTTACAAAAGTCGCAATATTTATTGATGTGTAAACTTTATCACGCGTGGCTCTACACAAAACACCAAAGTGAGTAAAGAAAAATAATGTTTAAAAAATCTAAGTTCAAATTCAATGAAAACATGCCAAACGTATCATTACGACTTACATCTCGAATTTAAAAATATGTACAACTAAACCAACAAGAAAAAGACACAACTAAGACAACCCAAATTGCGTTGCGACAACCCAAAAATAACTCAGTGAGTGGTAGCACTGTGTAAATCGGAATTTGAGGCCTTTTCACTTTCCGTGTATGAAGCGCACCATATCATAAAATCGTCATAATTGCCTTGAATTTAAAAATGTGTACATTTAAACCAACACCAAAAAGACACAATTTTCGTAAAAAGCCTTTTGACGTCATTAGTCGAAAAATCAATATGTGGTAGCAGCGCAAGGTGTAAACCGGAAATTGAAGCCTTTTCACACATGTATGAAGCACTACATACCATAAAAACCAAAAAGGTGCATTTACTAAATTTCGTTAGATAAAAAGCCTGTTGACGTCATTTGTCGTAGCTTTTGTTTTACTGAATTAACTTTCTAAGAGAAATTCTATCCAAAGGTTCTATAATCCATTCGACAAAGTTTCACATAATAGTAGTGTAGGAAAGAGCAGCGGAAGTTTACATATAGCTTTTACAATTTTATTCTACTTTCTGTTCCGTAAACGATAATATCATAGGTCATTTGAGAATGTACAAAAGAGAAATACATATATAATCTTTCAAACGTATTTCGGCACAAAATATGCGAATAATAAATAAAGCTAAAATATGCTCATTCTAGGACATACAACCTTATTCATTACAGTATCATTCGTAACAAAAGCGAACAGAACTCCAATATTTTTTAGTGCGACTGAAAAATCATAAGTATTTCGTTTTGGTTAAATTAAGTGAAATCATATTTCATTTCAAATAATCTATTTTGATGTTCATATCTTCTTTCATATTAGTTTTTAAGTAATTCTCAATTACACTGTATGCTAACACACGAATTCCAGAGCAGCATAATTTTTTAAGAAACAAACTATGATCAATGTTATCGAAAGCCTTTTTTAAATCCATAACGCTCCAACATATTCACCCCTATCAAAATCATTGTAAAGCAGGTTTATCCTTTCAACCAAAGCTACTAAAGTACTAGCGCCTTTTCTAAATTCGTATTAATAAGAAACGAAAAAATTTGATTGGTTTGTGTGTTAACCGAAATTTGAGATCTTTTTACACGTATCATATAAAAAGCACAAAAGAGCACGAGAAGCACAAAATATAAAAATCAAAAAGGTGCATTTAAACGAGTGTCATATATGTCTCGAATTAGAAAAATATGTACAACCATCAACAAAAACACACAGTTACGACAACCAAATTGCATTAAATAAAAAGCCTTTTGACGTCATTTGTCGTAATTCGAGATCGCAATGCGAGTTTTATGCCTTTTCACACATGTATGAAGCACAACATATTGTAAAAACCAAAAAGGTACATTTAAATGAGTGTCATATATTTATGTCTCGCATTTAAAAATATATACAACTCCAAATATATACAATCTTATACAAAATATATACAATCTCTTCAAATATATACAAAAATACACAGTTACGTTACGACAACCAAATTGCGTTAAATCACACAAGCACAGGGCGCGTATTCTAGAAATCGGCGTAAATTTCCACATGTGGAATATAATTTGGTTTAAAATTATTTATATTAATCGAGTTTTTCGCCGGCTACCTTAGTCGATTTTTCAAATTTGTATGCAAGTTTTCTATTGTTTATTTCCCTACTAAGGGAATAATTCCGGTCGGAATTTTTCCCTTAGTAGGGAAATAAATAATAGAAAACTGCAAACAAATTTGTTGTACGTGTAATGTACAACTAAACTAACAACAAAAATACACAATTACAACAACCGAAACTGCGTTAAATAAAAAGCCTTTTGACGTCATTTGTCGTAATTCGAAATCGTTATATGATTACATGTTCCACCTACTGGTAAGACGAAGAAAAACTCAGGGTGTGATAGCACTGTGTACAGGCCCGGTTCTAGTAGTTTTCTGTGTGTAGGTGCAATGCGAATTTGCCGCTACAAAAATAAAAAATGTAATTTTTAAATTCAAGAAAAATAGAAAAACACTGAATTTCTGATCTTAATACATATACATATTTGAAAAAAAGGGAATTTTTCTCGCTTTTAACTCTCCAAAATCCTTAACCCAAATCCTCCATGTCTATTTGATCAGCAATTACTTTTTCTATGGAAGTCGTTGCTAGACCAACTAAACGATCTTGACATATCTGTGATTTGAAATATGATTTTATTATTTTCAGCTTTGAAAAACTTCTTTCAGCACTATCACTAGTGACTGGTAACGTTAACAGTATTCGAAGTGCTATCGATAGATTGGCGACTACTTCAACAAATTTAGACGTATAAATATTTTTAACACACTTTTCGAAGTATCAAGTCTTCTTCCTATAGCTTTAATTTCATCCCAAAGTTTGACCCCATTGATGACTGATTGGCCATCGGATGTAAGCGCTAACTAAATCTCTCACTGCCGATATTGCAAAGAATTCCAAATAACTCGCTATATTCCGATAATTGGGTAAATCTTTCATTTGTTGCTTGAATTGCAATGTCCAATATTGTAACGGTTTTCCTCCACATTAAATGTTTAAAAACCCGTTTCAGACTCTCCTGTTGTACAATGGTTGAGGGGTGGTTCTTCCTGGACCCCAGGAGAGCTTGAATTGTTGCAGATAGTGGGGTAGACTTCCTTTTACAATTGACGTGCGCTACAGTTCATCTCCAGCGAAACCAATTTTAGAACAAATTTACTTACTCATAATTGTTGTACCTCATAAAAATTAACAAAAAAACAAGAAAACAACAAATTGAAAAAAATGATTCAGTTAAAAATTATGTAAGATTTTTACACACTACATCACACGTACAAAAAAATGTCACCAAAAAAAATTAATGCAAAAATTAATAAAAATGTTCAAACGATTTATTAACATCAAAAAATTTACGGAATCCGATGTGACATTTTTGTTTAATACAGTTCCTTATCCCCGATCCTAATCCTAATGTTGGTAACCTTAAATTAAAGTATAAAAAAAACAAAGAAAAGAAAAAAATTAAATTTAATAATGAAAAATTTATAAGATATATAGAAAACCCAAAATTAAGCTCTGTATTCCCCGTTGCGGATCCGTTACAGCCGTTGATAAATCTACGTTGATGCTAGTTATCTGGGACTTATTATGACTTTATCGGATTTTTTTTTACTCGTTATAACTTTAGTTTTTATTTAGATCACAACTCAGGTTCATCCCATTCGTTCGTTCATCGCATAAACTAAAGAATGCGACAGCCTGTATACAACTATTAGCTGCATCGTTCAATACCAAGTTGAGAGAGTGAGCACTACAAGGTTCGAAAAAAGCTCGAGGGTTTAGTTGACGAATTCTGGCTTGAACACCATTATATGTTCCGCGCATGTTGGCTTCATTATCTTACTCTTCTCCTCTCACGTCATCAAGATTTACGCATAATTCCTGCAACTTATCGATTACAATTTTTGTCATATTTGCTCCAGTTGTATCATGTAATTCAAGAAACGTTACGAAGTGTTCAGAAACTATGACTTCAGCTGCTTTTTCTGAAGATGATTCAGTTGCACTGAAAAAAACTAAAAACAACTGTTATCTGCTCCTTGTGGCTTATATCGGGGGTACAATCTAAAATAATTGAGTTGTACTCTGCTTGTTTTAGTTTTGTTAAGACGTGATCTTTGATTTTGTTGGCAAACAATGCAACGATTTCATTTTGAATCGTTTTTCCGAGATAGGTGGTGTGAATTTCACTTGTCGTTATTCGTCGAATATGTTTACTCATAATATGATCATAGTTTCCTTAGAATTCAATAAATTTCAAAAAAAAAATCCGTTATTTGGCTCGAAAAGCTTTACACAGGTTTCTCTTAATGCTCGATTTTGTCCAGCAAGAGTCCTAATTAAGGTTATTATTCTTTCAGTAACTTTTCGCCAATGTTGCGTTTCATATTGAATTATTTTTTGATTAAAGGTTTTTCCAATCTCGGCATCCGTCGTTCGATGACAAGGAGAATTTATTCGGACTGAATATTTTCCAGCAAAAGCAAAATACAGTGTTTTTGTACTGGAGTATACAAGCCAAGTGCATTTAATTTTATCGCCGTTTTACATTCGGCGATAAAAATGGAAGCAGGAAAATTTTCAACCTTCTTCATCCTCGGGAAGTGATACCGGAATTTTCTGAATCAGGCCATCCTTTACTAGGAATGGCCAGCAAATGTACCGTCTATTATATGCCAGTTTGCCGGATCATTAAAATTAAAAGGCAAATTTTTATTATTTTTGGGATCTTCATCACTTTGATCTTCATTATTTTTCTTTTGTGCTATACCATCGACGTTCTGTGCAACAACCTCGTTTAAATTGGAAATAACTTCTACCTCTTCTAAATTTCCTGGTTATTTAGCAGTATTTTCTTAGTCAGAATCGGAATCGCTATCTTCAATAACATTCCGCATACTTTATTTCTCCGCCGCTTTCGATTTCAATTTCGCTTTCATTTTGGTTTGAAGCTACTATGGGGTACATGCTCGATCAGCTAGCAAGCAAGCAATATGCTAGCACAAAACCTGGCTACTCAATTAATTTTACCAACCAAATTTGAATTTGAATTAATTTTTTTATACGTTTTTTGTTTATTTTTGCGATGGCACAGTAAAATAATATAAAAATTTGCTAGATAGCTAGTTTTCTAAGTCGCAAAGTTTACTGTGCAATCGCAAAAAAATAAAAAAATTGTAAAAAAGTTGTAAAATTGTAAAATTCAAATTTAAATTTGCTTGGTAAAATTGATTGAGTAGGCAGGTTTTGCACTAGCATATTGCTTGCTTGCTAGCTGATCGAGCATGTACCCCGTAAAGTAGAAATATACGAAAAGACTGCTACGCTTTTTCCGAGATCGCAGTCTTTTCATGTATTTCTACTTTCAAATCGCAAAACAAATTTAAATTTAAAAAAGATGTGACAATTGGCATGGCCATATAAATCTAGTATTAATTGATACTGTTGGCATTGCTAGTTGAGTTAAGTCAATACCACTACAATAATAGGCCACTTTTGTTATAATTTTGTTGGTATATGTAAATCCAAAAAGAAATGAGAATTCCATACAAAACGAAAAAAAAATACATGGCAACAAAAAAAAAATTAGAAAATGCCACAAATTACAAAAGTACGAAAAGTGCCGCCGTCTGCGGTCGCCGACGTCACCTACACTTAAATCCAGGCCCGGTTACTGGGTATACCGGAATATGAGGCTTTTTCACACGTGTAAGAAACACGACATATTATAAAAACCAAAAAGGTGCATTTAAACGAGTGCCATGTATGTCTCGAACTTAAAAATTTGTACAACTAAACCAACAACAAAAAAACTCAATTACGACAACCAAACTGCTTTAAATAAAAAGAGCTTGACGTCATTTGTCGTCTTTTGCATTAAATAAAAAGCAAGCAGCACTTGCCTTTTCACATCTCAAGTGGCTATACACGTGCCGTATGTGTAAAAACACTTATGAAATTGTTTTTCAACATTCAGGTTGCATTCACCACTTATTATATTATGTTTTATATAGCTTTATAACATAAGCTTTTGGTATGACACTAGCGCAGTTAAATAATTGTCGTGTCACCAGATAAATTTCACCACATAGCTTGAGTGCAACTCAAACACACTACACTTTCTACCCAGCGAATGTTTATCGTTTTTTTTTTTATTTATCTTTATCTTGTTGTACACTAAGAAAAGATTTTATACTCTGGCCCAACAGTATTCGTGCACATATCACAATTTACAGGTTTTTTTTTTTTTGTATCCACTATTCACGATATTCGATTTTTATTTTTAATCGTTTTTGACTAGAGTCTATTAGTTTTTTATTATTATTATTTTACTTTTAAATATAATTTAATACCGAACTCAATATTAATTAAATTTTCATATTGAGTTTTTTTTCTTGTTGAAATAAAATTTCCGGTTTCTCATATACCAATGCATTTATAGGTAAATATAATTGTAACTCGAAGTCGATAACGGGATAAATGTAGCATTTCAAATCAATAATTTTCATGTTTAGTTGTGTATGGATTTTCAAGTGCGATGCGTTAATTTTAAAACCCAGTTGATACGAAAATTAAAATAAATTGTGCGTGTAATTTTGTTTCAGTATAGTGTTCTAGACAATACGAGTGTTTTATGACCCTTTTTAAATGAGTGCTTTAGTAGCTATATATATATTTATATATTGTTGTAGTGTAGTGTGTTAATTGTAGTAAAAAAAATGTCGTATATAACAAGTTTCAGACATTACGATGAAATTTTAAGGTAAGCGAGAAATTTTTGATATTTCGAAATGGCAGGAGTAGCGTACTTGTTTCCATTGGTCAGTCCTTGACGTATGCGAATATAATACGTCTATTATGGATGGACTCAGTACATTCTGTTTGGTAAAAAAACCACGTCACTATCGATAAGCATCTTAAAAAATATCTTTCTTTGTTGCGTTAGTACAGTCGCGCTAGTTATAAGGTTCGTTACTTTAGTGACAAAAAATCTATTTTTTTATATTTTGTATTTTAAGAACCTATATTTTGAATAATTTAAACAGATAGATTTGGAATTTTTTTAAATGTTTTAATTCCATAGAAAATTTTAATTTGCAATCAAAAATGTTTTGATGAAATATCTTACATCTGCCGTGACCGTTAAATTTTCTATCACATTTCGCATTAATATTAGTGCTGTCGCTTAAAAAATCAATTACACGTCTGTATAAAAATTAAAATAAAATTTCCGGTTTCTCATATACCAATGCATTTATAGGTAAATATAATTGTAGCTCGAAGTTGATAACGGGATAAATGTAGCATTTCAAATCAATAATTTTCATGTTTAGTTGTGTATGGATTTTCAAGTGCGACGCGTTAATTTTAAAACCCAGTTGATACGAAAATTAAAATAAATTGTGCGTGTAATTTTGTTTCAGTATAGTGTTCTAGATAATACGAGTGTTTTATGACCCTTTTTAAATCAGAGCTTTAGTATATTCTTGTAGTGTATGAAATTTTCGTATAGACAACAAGTTTTAGGTAAGCGACAAATTTATGATTTTTCAAAATGGTGGCCAGTTTATGGTGTACTTGTTTCTCTTTGTCAGTTTTTAATGCACGCGAATATTAATAATAATACGTCTATAAGTCTGTTTTTACAGATTATGAAATATGAATGGAAGAACGCGTAACTTCCGATAATTTTTTTTTTTTGTTGTGTTAGTCCAGAAGCGCTATTTATAAAATGCGGCAAAGAAATACATTTTTTATTATTGTACTCTAGTATTTATTTTGGATAATTTAATCAGACAAAATTCAAGCATCTGAAAAACTAAATTTGTTTATTGCGTTATTATAGTAGCTTATAAGATACGTTAGTTTAGCTGCAAAGGAATATATTTTTTTTAATAGTGTACTCTAGTACCTATTTTGGATAATTTAATCAGACAAACAACAATTTTTCGCATTAATTTTAGTGTAGTCGTTTAGAAAATCAATCGTCTGTATAAAAATTAAAATAAAATTTCCAGTTTTACATATACCAATACAGGTATAGGTAAAAATAATTGTAATACAAAGTCAATAACGGGATAAATTTGGCATTTTAAATCAATAATTTAATAATTTTCATGTTTAGTTGTATTAATTGAATTGAGTTTCAAATTTGAACTTTGGATAAAACTCTAATTTGATTAAATGCTAACTTTCTTTTATTTTAAATTAAACTTTAATTTAATTGTATATAAGTTTTAAGTCGGCTTTATTTGTTGCTTTATTTGGTTATTGGGTTTTCTATACAGCTGTACTTGTTACTGTTTCTCTCATCTTACAGATTATTGATTACCTTAATAGTATAATTCTGTTAATTCGTTTCGGCAATGGGATTCTAGAACTGTGTCAAAAATTATGTTTGATGTATTACCTCATCGATTCTAGATTAGCTGCTCTTGAAACCGGATGTTGTTTCACAATATGTTTATTTAAAGAATATGCATAATTATGGCAGGGGTGGCAGTGACTGTTTGTCTTTTACATTATTTTAATTAAAACCATTATTATTCAAATTATTTTATTAGAAATAAATACATTTAGCAGATTTCGAAGCCTGTGGAAGACTGAATGATAATTTGCTCTTTTATTCTTTAATAATATTAGGGGATTTCTGGATTGGATTAAGTTTACATGATTTAATATGTTTTTGGAGAACCAGTTTAATTTAGTTTATGGAAAATTGAACTATTTAGTTAATTGAAAATGCAACTCATAATAATAAAGTTTTATTGCAGGAAATGTATGGGTACTACTATATATGGGTACTTAATTAATTATTACATTTTTTTCAAGATGCTGATTGCCGAACTTTAATACCATAAAACCAAAAATAATTGTGCTGTCTTGTGCTTATCAATTTACTAACTATTGACTACTTAGGTGTCTGTAACCGGGTCAAGTGTATCATATCTAACAACCTTTCCTATCCCTCCATCTTGTTATATGTAAAAGGAGTGTACGGTAGGCCCGGCGTATCCGGGATCCCTGCTTAGTCTTGGCCGTACATTCTAATCAATCAATCAATCAATATTGAGTTTTTTTTCTTGTATATCTTAATTTACCTTATTCGGTCGATCGTGGTTTAACACGAAACCCAAACTGATTTTTGTCAACTCATGTTATCAACCACAACATCTCTCATCATCTCCCCTACATGATCAAGTTCTATATTTTCCCCTCACCCGTTCTCTGTATTGTTCAAATATCACCAAGCTTAATCAATCTCTCCTCCCGGAATTACAATTGGACTCACATTTTATATAAGCACATAGTACATACAGATAAAGGGTGATTTTTTAAGAGCTTGAGAACTTTTTTTTAAAAAAAAACGCATAAAATTTGCAAAATCTCATCGGTTCTTTATTTGAAACGTTAGATTGGTCCATGACATTTACTTTTTGAAGATAATTTCATTTAAATGTTGACCGCGGCTGCGTCTTAGGTGGTCCATTCGGAAAGTCCAATTTTGGGCAACTTTTTCGAGCATTTCGGCCGGAATAGCCCGAATTTCTTCGGAAATGTTGTCTTCCAAAACTGGAATAGTTGCTGGCTTATTTCTGTAGACTTTAGACTTGACGTAGCCCCACAAAAAATAGTCTAAAGGCGTCAAATCGCATGATCTTGGTGGCCAACTTACCGGGCCATTTCTTGAGATGAATTGTTCTCCGAAGTTTTCCCTCAAAATGGCCATAGAATCGCGAGCTGTGTGGCATGTAGCGCCATCTTGTTGAAACCACATGTCAACTAAGTTCAGTTCTTCCATTTTTGGCAACAAAAAGTTTGTTAGCATCGAACGATAGCGATCGCCATTCACCGTAACGTTGCGTCCAACAGCATCTTTGAAAAAATACGGTCCAATGATTCCACCAGCGTACAAACCACACCAAACAGTGCATTTTTCGGGATGCATGGGCAGTTCTTGAACGGCTTCTGGTTGCTCTTCACTCCAAATTAAAAATTATAAATTATTCTCTCCAAAACAATCAAATTATAGGTAAATAGATAATGGTACAGTCAAACATTGTATAAATCTTCTGCAAAATACAGACTGTGATATACGATCGTTTGCTAATTGAATACATTTAGTTAAAATTATATCAACATATTATAATATTGTCGAATACATAATTGTATACTGCTGGAAGTAGCAAATAATTTACTGTATAGAGGATAAGTGTGCGCAGTATGATAACTTTTGTGATTCATTGTGAACTCATACTTGAACGAGATATACCTATCGATTTTGATCCCCAATCAATTGATTCCTGTTGCTATAGCCCTTATATTAGTAAGCCTTAACCGCTACACACCCCATCCAAAGGTGTTGAATGTTGATACAAATGATGACTCTAATCGTTTGATCAGGATTGGGCATTTACCTTTTAAACGGTAAATAAATAATGAACATTTGAAGAAAAACAATCCCGGGTAGCACTTCATTGCAAAAAAACATACCGTTTTCATTCAATTTCGTTAGGTATGCGTAGATCGACGTTTGGTCGCCAATGGGTCATTTTTTATTACGCAAAACCCAACTCATAATTCATCGCTCATTTGGGAATTTCATTTTACAAAATTAACAGCAAATCCAATTGGAATATACATTTGGTTTTGGATAGAAACATATCTTTTATCAAAGAATTATATCTTTCGTCTCAAGTAGACGAAATAAAGTTAAAATCAATTAAATTGTTTGGTTGTTCATAACTCGACAACAATTAAATGCAAAACGTTGTTTAGAATAAAATGTGAGAACGCATTACGGGAAATATTTTGCCCTGGATAACCCTAATATTTTCACAAATACCGCCCTATTCCGACTGTTCCGATCTGGAAAGTTGACCAATACTAATAATTTGACAAATTCAATTATCAAAATCACTTGGTGAACTCTCATTGAGGGTTGGTCGAAAATTCTTTAAAAGTTATTTTTGCGCATTATTCGAAGAATCGGGTATGAAAACATAACCACTATAAGAAATTTTCAAATCTCAGAAATTTTCAACCTTACGTAGGGATTTATTGTGAAAATTAGATTTATGACCAAACGAATACAACAAGTGGCCAATCCTCAATGATAGTTAACCAAACGATTCCGATCGTTGGATTTATCGTTGCATTGGTAAACTTTCCAGACCCGAACAGCCCGAACTTGAAGGAAAGATGAGTTTTACGATTTTTCGCAATAAATCGTTACGTAGGGTTGACCAAAGGTTTTTATTGCGCGTGCTATTCTTACGATAAAAGTGAAAGGGTAAATATATTTAGTAAAAGTTTTGTTCATCGGGATGGAGGTTAGCTGCTAATTAGTCGATTTGGATCAAGAAATTCAATTTTAACAGCTCGACTTAAATAATTATGTGTTTTTTATTTTTTACTTATTATTGTTGCCATTTGCACATATATAAATGAACTGTCTGATCCCTAAGTCATTATGCGAACAATTTTGTTACTCTAAATTTGCGATGTTCCCAATTTCAACCTCAACCCACATTTTATACATTTTAAAGCTTGGGAGTTAATATTCCATTTTGGTGTTCATCTAGAAGTTTAATCTGTGCCATCTGTTCTGCGGCCGAAGCACTCATAACTCTTTAGCAATCCGCTTTTCACGTCCTTACCTTACGCAGTCGCCTGCGAGGAGGTTTGGCTATGATACCTTTTAAAAATAACATCTCATCTGATACTTCGTATACTTGTTGTATTTTGCTGATTTTTATCTTGTAACGGTAGTTTACTGTTCTAATTTCAAAAATGTTTTGTAAATTTTCAAGATTTTTCTCTTGATTTTTGAAAATGTTGATTTTAAGAAAATAATTTTTTATCTTTCTAACACTATTATCGTTGTTACATTGTGTTATACATCTAGACCTACTAAATCGACCACGAGAAATTCAAACTTTTCTATTAAAAATTGTCTATCTGCACTTGTTTCGAAGTTATTTAGTAACGATTTTGGGACAGAGGTGGCCTCGTAGATCTGGTAGTCCCATGATTGCACCAAGGGGATTTGTTTCATGATTATGACGTTGGTTTTGATTACTCTTGTCCTTATTGCCATTAGACCATACAAGTTTTGTAACTCTAACAGACCATGCCCTGGCAAAGTACAGGTCTTCGTAAGATGTTTAAGTGTAGTGGACATCTCTTGCTCCATCTGCCATGGCGATATCAACGATGGATGAATAATCTGTTGTTTCGCACACCTGTAAGTACATCCACTAATCCTCGTTGTGTATCGTCTAGATGTTTGATCACCAGCCCTAATTGCAGGGATAAAAGTATGAGCGCTAATGCTTTATGTTGGTGGGTTCGGTACTCATTGATGAGTGATAACTTGAGATAGAACTGTTGTTGTGCCTCTGTTAGGTGTTTCAATTGTTGGGCAGATTTGTTGTTACTGTGTTTGAATAGTTTTAACGTGTTGTCAATAATCGAAGTTTGATTTTTCAGAAGTTTTAACGTGTATGTTTCGTGTTCCTGTATCTAACCGAATTGATCCCATCTAGTTGCCAGGAGTTTCACTTTGGCAATATTGTCGAAGTACATGCCCGAGTTGTTCCATGTAGTGACGGTGACAGATGGATTCGTTACGACCAACTTTGATTCTTCAGACCATAGGTTGCCGGACACCAAGCTTATTATACTCCGTAAGAGGCAAGTATGTTGAATTACTTGATTAGTAGTTAAGGCTTGCTTCGCCCTTCGATGGGGTTCTTGCCTTCTCCTTTGAGTCGTGGGTACATGATCTTCGGCTAGATGTTCTTGCTCTTCTTGATTTTCCTCTTCTATCAGTGGCTCTTCGCTGGGCAAAGCTGCTACCTTGCTTATTGGTCTTTTGACATATTGAATTACCCGCTGTTTTGAGCGTTACTACACTGGTCTGAAGATCACCGCAGGGGTGCAGTTCTACAATTGGGCCGAGTTTCCATCTCGTTGGTGGTTGCAGTTCGTCTCGCAGTAGGACCTCTACTATTTTCAGGTTTGTCTGTGTTTACTTAATGTTATCTGTGTTTGTTACCACTTGGGCTGTTGTTGCAAATGATGTAAATAATTGAATACCCACTTTTGCCAAAATTGAGTACGCATATTCTGAACGAGTTTCCATCGGAACAGGACATTTCTGTGTTGGCTTACCTGTTCTTTTTCTGGTAGCGCTAATAAGGCATCTCCAATCAGAAAATGTCCGGACATTAGTACGGCCAATGATTCGGAATCCTCAGATAGCGGGCAAAGTATGCCTTGAATTCAGATATGCTTTTATTTGATTCAGCAAGGTTGTTATTTCTTCATAGGTGAGCTTGAGGTCGCCTATGCACTTCTTCAAATGGGGTTTTATAGATGTCACTCCTGCTTCCCATAGTCCACCAAAATGTGTTGATGCTGGTCGAATGAAATGCCATGTAAACGGTTGTATAGTACCTTCTGCGCTCCCATGAAATTAGTACCGTTGTCGCTGTACATGTGTGTCACATTGCCTCGACGAGCGGTGAATCGCCGGAAAGCGCTTATAAATCCCTCTGGTGAGAGATCTGAGAACGCTTCGATGTGGATTGCTTTGGTAGCTAAACAGATAAATATGCACTTGTATCAATTATATGATTTATTTCCGCGACCTCTGCTAGTTCGAATTTGAATTGGGCCGGCGTATCCCACTCCAGTGTGGGTGAACGAGTGTGATACAGTAACGCGGGGATTTGGCAAATTTCCCTTTAGTTCTGCGAAGAAAATTTTTTTCCGAAGGAACTCCAAAGTTAACGCTTTGCCTCCGTGTAATATTTCTTTATGTCCCCACTCCAATACTAACTTGGTGAATGGCCCTTTGTACGGTAGGATGGCGGCCCGAATTATGTTTCCTGGTCGAGGAATGGGTTGAGCGAAATAATATTCTGCTACTCCACATGTAACCTACCGTTAGTTTATTGTTCGTTGATTTATTTACCTTGTTACAGTAGCGAATTTTCTGCTGCAAATTCTTCCTGTTGAACTGCTACTACTAGCCGTGAAGAGGCTAAGTCCCACACTTCCGGGTCGATTACCACCCTTCGTTTTGTTCGTCATCTTAATATCTGAACTATTATTTGTATGAGCGACCTGAGGGATGATTGTCTTTGGATTAAGGTTTGGATTGGAGACTCTATATTTTTCACCTGCAGATGTGTGTTACCATGTTTTTCTTCTCAGCTGTTTCGTGTTCCACACCTTCGCTTGTTGTTGCTGCAAGAACTCGGGGCAGTTCCACCAGCTCTGAGTGTCGCTAATTTCTTTGAGGTTACTCCGCGGGAAGCACAATCGGGTGGATTGTCTTCTGACCGGATGTAAAGCCATGACTGGATGCTGGTATTCTGCTGAATCTCTGCCACTCAATGTGCGACAAATTATTTCGAAGATGATGATGGTTTTGGAATCCATGCCAGCGTAATCATGATATCGGATCATAAGGTTGTTGCACTTATGTTAACCTCCAGGGTCGTTTTTGCTTGTTGAACTAACTGACTCAACAGTTCCGCGCTGCATAACTTGAGTCGAGATATCGTCAATTTTGATTTTACGCGGTGCTACAGTACAGCCGCGTAAGCATGCTCGGGCGCATCACAGATTCCTTGAAGTTCGAACGTACAGTTGTCTTCCGCGTAGTTGAGATAGCACGGTATTTAAATTTGTTGCGCGGAATTCAGCTCGAGCTTGAGTTGATCCCAGCGCCTACCTGTCTCTGCTGGTAGCTCTTCGTCGCAGCCTAGGTCGAGACTCCATAGCCTTTGGTACATTATTTTGCAACCGATGATAAATGGTGCCAGCCATCCCAAAGAGTCGAAGATTTTCGACATTTCCGACAAGAACTGGCGTTTCGTTATTTGCTTGTCATTTGGTGGTAACCGTACTTCATTCACGACGGTAAGATTTCCGCTCAAGATTTCATCCTTGTGTAATCCCTTTAATAGGTCAGGATGATTGCTTGACCTCTTACTCAATTCCATTCCCGGTTTATGAAGTAGGGCGATAAGCTGTGCTTTCACTTATACTGCATCTTCCAGTGTATCTGTGCCGGTCAAAACGTCGTCAACATAGAAGTCATGCTTTAGGATATGGCTTGTCTTAAGGTGCTTACTGTGTTCATCTTCGGCGAATTGATGTAATGTACGAATCGCCAGATACGGTGCGGCAGATGTTCCATATGTTACTGTGGTTCATTGATATTTACCTATTGGATGACGATTGCTTTCTCTCCATAAAGGTAGTTGATATTTCTGATGTTCCTTTTGAATTAGTATTTTCCGGTACATCTTTTTGATGTCTGCAGAGAACACTATCTGATATGATGTTTTATCCATCTCAGTCCGCCCATAGGTCATTCTGTAGTAGAGGGCCGACACATAAGACTGATGCCTGTGGATGTTCTCATCGAAGCATCAAACACTACGCGGATTTTGTTAGCGTCTTTTGTTTACTGGACTACTGCATGATGGGGTAGATAAAATCTCCCTCTGCCTTAGCCAACCTATTTCATGTGACCCATCTGGATATACTCTCGCATGAAATTTATGTATAGTGATGTCAATTCTGGATATTTACTGAATTTTGTTTCCAGGTGTAGAAACCAGACAGCGAGCACTGTCGAGAACTTCCGAGCAGATCCAATTGGCTCTCTTTGAATGGCAGTTGTACCCTATATCGTCTATCTTTACCTCACTTGGTGGTTTGTTTGAACAATGTTTCGCATGAAGATTCCTCTACCGACCAGCTTTTACTGTCTTTCAGAACCTCTTCTAATTCCCAGAATTTCTCCATGTTTCTTTTTATCTTATTAATCGTATGAGCTGCTACGATCTGCTGTTAGATTGTGCTTTGTGAAGGGCCGGAGATTATCGATCCCAAGCTTGAGCTTATAGCGCTTGGTCTGCCTCTAATTATTCGGTTCCCGATGAAGTCGCTGTAAACGTCCGCCCCTAACAGTAGGTTAATTGGTTCCGAGTGATCAAAATTTGGATCCGCTCAACGTAATCTACTCAATTTGTCGTCGAAGGTTTGACGATCGGTTGTTCTGGGATGTTTGTGGTGATCCTTGGTAGCACGTATGCGTTTGCCTTCAATCTGTATGGGGAATCAAGATGTACCTGGGAACCCTGATCTATTAATGTTCGTACGTTGAACGGCTTTCCGCAGATAGAGTTGATTTTTACCACAGCCGTTGCTAACAGTGTTGTTTGATTGCCATCCAACGTGCTGACATATATCGTTCTTGCAGGCAATGGCTCTGGCTCATGCAATAAGTGGTGATGTCGATTACTGCAGTTGGTGCATCCGGGCTTCTCGCTGATTCACAAAATCGATTCTTCGTTTGACGGACAGATTTTGAAAACGAATGCACTTCTTGAGAGAATGATGCCGTCCTCCACAATACCTACAATCAGTCGCATTGTATTTATCTGCCGCCGATTTGATCAACCGTGCGATGTTGTTTTTGTCCTCTGACTGCCTCCAGTGATTGGAATTTTTCGTCAAAAATTCCAAGGAATAGTCCAGTTTAAGAATCTCGCGTGGACGGGCCAGGTTGCTTTCATATTTCTCCAAAGTATCTGCGTCCAACTTTTTCATCACGAGGTGTATGATGAGGGCTTCAAAGGGATTATCTAGCTTCAAGTTTTTGATGTTGTGCAACATCTCCACCACTGTACCTTGTAGCGTTCTGATATGTTGCATGTTGTATATTATGCAATGATAATATAGCATTGAAGTAGGATGAGGCTAATAGCCGTTGGTTGTTATATCGGGCCTGTATGATTTCCCATGCCGTCTCATAGTTATCGCCAATGGTTAATAAGTGCCAGATTAGCTGCGTGGCTCTCTTTTGCAGATGGGATTTTAGGTATGTCATCTTCAGTGTATTCGATAGTCGGCTATTTTGATGAACGAGCCTTGTAAATATATCTTCGAATGCATGCCAGTTTTCACATTCGCCTTAGAACGTTGGTATTTCCACCTTTGGTATGTTTAATGATTGTAATGAGGATGTGGCTGCCGACTCTACCTTCTCCTGATTGATCCTCTTGTGTAATTTTATTACTAATGCATCTACCTCATCTATTAGGGTTCCATATAGTAATCTTCAATGAAGTATTTATGGTCTTCATCCTCGACTTCCATGAGGATGTTTTTATGTAGTTGATCAACTTCTTTGATGTTCTGGTTTATCTGATCAGTTTTAATTTTAAGGTACTCTTCCGAGTATTCCTTTGATGCCAGTTTCGCCTTTTTACGATTTATTTTTCTGCACAATAACCGCATGCTGACATCTTGCTGTTTGAACAGCTTTTTCGAATTCCGTACTCCAGAAATGTTTTCTTTTGCTTCAAGGTTTCTAGATATAAAATAAGGTTTTAAAGTAACAATAAAAAATATCCAATACATTTTTGGCATGTGTTTTTTAATTTTGTTTTGTTTTTCGAGTGGATAGTGATAAAACAATAAATAAAAAATTTCGGTCATATCAGTTTCAAAAAAGTGACAAAAAGTATCTCCAGTTCATTTTTGACCTGTATTTTTTTATGTAATTTGCTTTTATTTTGGAGTGGTACGGTATGGTTTCTCTCTCTCTCTCTCTCTCTCTCTCTATCTAGCTTCACATCCCATGAAAGGATTTTGCCGCCCGCATTATGGTCTTCCATCCGTCTCGATGCATCGCTATCGTCCTCCAGTTCCGATATCCTAGTGTATGTAGATGTTGTTCGACGTCGTCAAGCTAGCGCAGTCGGGGTGTTCCTCTACGACGCACACCGGCTCGTTGTTGATGGAACACTTTATTAGTCATTCGTTGCTGTGGCGATTTTGTAACGTGCCAGCACAGGTTATGAGTGCTTTATAAAGTGCGAGTTTGCACGATTGCGATAGATGTCTAGGTCGCAATAATTTTGATTATGAATAATAATTCATAATTTGTAGGTTATGAATATGATACATATATACATCCATTCTTGTAGCACAAAAATTCTAACAACTCCACTTCCAACAACTCCAGCAAATTTATGGAACTAAATATTGCCTGTGGCATCATTCATAAATTTAGCTCGCAGTATTTGCATAACATCGTTGTGAGTTAGGTTGTTGGTTTTGCATTTTTTGTAATTTTTTTTGACATATTCAGCAAAACCTTTTGCCGACCGCACTGTTTTGAGGATGGTTGTACCATCCTCCTTTTTTTTATTGATGAAAACTTTTATTTTGCCCTTACAAAATATACATTCTTTATCTAGAATTTTTTTTGATTTTGAATGGGCCAGTTTTCTGTATGGATAAGAACAAAATTAAAATGTGTTAAAAGAAAATCTCAGAGAAAACTTACTTGGCCTCACACTGCGTGCACATGTACGTATATTTGTACTCAATATCGTACGAATGGGACACTTCAATTTTTGGTAGCTCCGGGAATATTTTCAACGATTTGGATACCCATCCCGTAAAACAATTTCTATTTTTGGGACTGAAAAATAACCTATGTGGGTTTGAAGGACCTTACGGTTTTTTGGTATACTTTGCTTTCCCTAAGTAATACGAATTAACTGACTTTTGGAACACGTTAGGCGACGGTCCACAGTTCGTGTACACAAACTAAATTAAATTTTAAAGTCCATTTGTCTGTTATATGTCAGTTAATTTGTCTAATAGTTAATTTACGAACTACATAATATACTTTTAACAAAAAACCGATTTCGGGCTAGCCACGGTACAGTTTTTGGCTTACCTAAAAATACCATTTTTTGCGTGCATTCAGTGGTGGGACCTATTAATCGAATAAATAGCGTCCTATTTACGGTCCATTTCCTGGGACAGTTTCCTGCGGTAAGAGGTGGCATTAATTTGTTAGGTGATAGGTTCTCTATTGATATTATGTCGATGACATTGCTTTTTGCTGTGTAAACATTTTCCTTGTTATTATCTATTACTTCATCTGCAGTAGGATCTACATCAATTGGATTGACGATGCTCGAACTATCAAAAAATTTATCATTAAAATCTTTCATGACGAATTTATGTTTCGAGTTGTTAGTAAAGTTTTCACTTTCGGAATTTGAAAAATTTGAAAAAAAAAGTTCTTTAATTTTTGCCTCGCTATAATTGGAAATTTCTCCCTTCAAAATCGTACAGTTAAATTTCTCCCAATCATCGGATGAATCTAATTGTTTCTTAATTGCCTTTCTATAATTTTTAGGCCACGCTACTTGATCCCCGTTTATCCATTTTGAGCAAACCACTGACACTTCTTTCATTCCTTCTCCATTTATTGTTTCGATTATAGAAAACATTATCTAAAATGTTAAACAGAAAACATAAATAATTAATATAATTTGATAAGTAAAATGATCTGATAACACTATTCTCATCGAACTAATATTATGTATTCTTCTATTTGTAGCAATAATTAATTTGTTATACTTTCTAAAATTTAAATTTAAATTTAATTAGTTATAATCAATTCGTGCAATAGCTATTAGCTAACATATTGCTGTTATAACATCATTTTAAAGCATGCAATAATAAGCAAACTGGAAAATTTAAGTAAAATTATCGTTCCTTATCGTTTCCTAAATATTTAAGATTTTACTGTAACCAAAAAATACTAATTCAGCGTATTAGGATGATAGTTGTATTTACTCACTATATAAAATGTAATAACGGAAAGAAAAAAAACGTAAGTATTATCATCATCATTTCTCATTGCGAACATTTTTTTTTTTTTTTTAAATCAACCACTTTCCACTGTTTTTTTACTCCGTTGGTGATTGTAGATCCAATGTAGTTTTATATATATCCAATTTACTTGACGCAATTGGTAATTTATAAAAATCGTGAAGTTCTGTAATTGATTCTCCCCATAGACAATCTGTTTCATTAATTTTTTCACAATATTCAAACCTGACTATTTCGTTCGACTTTGTCAAGAACCATCTATTCCTTTCAGTACTATCAATTTCAGTTCCCTGGAACATAATCTTGTGATAAATAATTTTCCCGTCTTTCAATTTTCTGCCTTTAACAATAGGATTATTCTCATTTAATTTATTATTCTCGTCCAATTCTACGTTATTTCTACGTTATTTCTGCAATTCTGTTGCATATCTGTTCTAGTGGCTCATTAGGCTTTCTCAATAAGCATTTTATTCTATACATGAAGCTCTCAAAATTAAAAGCGGAAAAACCATCAAGATGACCAAATTCTTTCACATCCTCCGCCAAATGCGACAAGCAATGCATATTGTAGGTTAAATGGTGTCGCCCATATAGCAAACAAGCTCCTTCTATAAAATATTTTAAAATATCATTCGCCAGATTCACTTTATGTATGGTAATTTCTTGATGACATAAAATTAAAATTCCGACATGCAGTAAAAGAAAATTATTATATTTACCAGATGACAAAATGCCATTTAGTACGAAAGGACCCCGCATATAATAAAAAAGTTCTAAACTCTGTCGCTTTAAAATATCTCAACTCTGATAATGGGCTTAGTTTCCGTTGAAAGTCAGATGGTTGAGTCTTGGAAATTCTGATTATTTTATTTGATATTGCTTTTACACTTGCCGAATTGATCAACGATTTTGCATCACCATTTGCAACAATTTTTTCATCGTTCCCAAACATACAAGATGCATGTATTCCAGCGGAAACTGTTTTATCATGTTAATTGGAAGTTCTTCTAGAATAGAGTCTATCTTGTGGTGTTCAATATTTCTTCTTTTCCGAAAAGATTCATCATTTCTCATTTGGGCCAGGCTATCAACAGGAAATGACATTCTGTTTTTTATAAATTCCCCTTCAACTTCACACTTAAGACAACCGAAATAACCTGTATGTGATTTTGTCCCTAAAATACTTGATCGTACAGGGGCATCACATATAAATGATCTAATTTTTATTATTGTTTTTGTATTAGAACTGAAATATCCTTCGGATAAGAGGGGTTTAAGTTCATTCACAATTGGTCTCAGAAATTGATTAAAATTGTTCGGTTTGTTATAGCCGTGATAAACTCCAACTACAAATATTTTACTTCTTTTAAAATTGACCGCTTTTGCTAGTATCGGCCAAAAACAACTTTGATTACTCTTTGTTATAGATAATCCGTCAATGTTGACGTCTAAAATAATATCGCTAGATCTAGTGGAACGTAAAAGTGTCTCAAACGCAGAAGTAAATCCAATATGGACATATTTTCCTGGAGGTACATCTAAAACAACCCTGGTTGTAGGAGTTTTTAAGAGGGTTCTGCTGTCAACTGGAATGTAAAATCCCAATTTATGTTTCAAAAACTCTAAAAGCTCATTTAAAGCATTTGCTTTTATGTTGAACTTTACAGCCCAGGCCTGCAAAAATTTTAACACCGTTGAATGTTTTATGATGTTTTCATCTTCTTCCATATCCATCCGATAACGTCGCTTGCTGATTTTCTTCATCTTCTTCGGCTGTATTGCAATCAATTAATTCGGAAAAACTGTCCCTAAACTGTCCCTGAATAGCCTCTTTCTGAGATGTATTACGTCCTTCATTATGATTTGGTGCGCTATTACATAAGTGATAAGACCCATTATTTATTCGATTCAAAGTAGAGAGGCGTCTTTTAAGCGACTGTCTTGATAATTGTTGTAACATTTTGGATTTAGGCATTTTGTTGCTGATAAACTAAATAAAAATAAATATAAACCTAATTGCATTCCACAATTTAATGTCAAATAATACCCTAGACTAGATAGATAGACTGAATGGACATGATATTTTATACTAAAATTTTTGACTTAGCTCATGTCTCTGTTTTGGGGCACGATGAATCAAAAGCAATCCAGAAAACACCACGAATACAACTTCACAACATTTAATTTTGTGCAATGATAGATATGTGCTAACAACTATCCTATAAAACCCTGGGGTAAACACTCTTAAATCTTCGAAATAAAAACAATTTCAAATACATTACACAATAACACATACTCAATTACAATACCCCAGTTTCATACTATTCGTACAAAATATAACGAAATGTATATGATATAAATCGGTAATTCCCCGGTAATAATAATAACACAAACGAAAGTTGTTTGGGTCGAAATTAATTTAATTAAATATTTTTTAATATATTATAGACTTTTAAAGTTTTAGGATATTTGTTTTATTTAAAGAAACAAGCTAAATTGCAAAAATCAAATTATGAATTACATCGCATTTCGGTTTGTCCGCCATTTAATATCGACTCAATTTAATCACTCTGTATTATAACTACACAAGTTAAAAATTAGAAACTTACCAAATTTTTGATTTTTTTTCCTTCGAAAATTAAAAGAAAAACTTTATTTTTTGCTGCCAGATGTTCTTTCACACATAAATTATTTTCACTCGGTATTTTTCTTGTTTATTGACAATAAATCGCTCACCACATTTCTCTTTGGTTAGGCAGCGCCCCGCGGTTTTTAGCCGTCTTTTATTCCAGTTTATTTCGATCTTTTGTTTAAATTTAAAAATTTTTTCATTGTACAAAATGTACAGTTTTTGTATAAGTTCGTTTTTATTTTTTACAAAATTTTCCCGGAATTTTTTTGCCTCGGGGTGGCAATACTCCTTCGGGATTTCATCTGCAAAATAAAATCAAAACAGTTATTAACGGTTTCAATGTAGTGGTACTCTATAAAAAAAAACGAACAGGGCTCAAGCCTCCACCTGAACCGCAAATGTTTGGTAAAACATACGGTCAAAAATTAAAAATCACGTATGTCATCGCTAATTAGAAAAGGTCGTTGGTTAATCAAACACTGCAGTTCCTTGCGGAGTTCGTGCATTTTGGGAGTGTGATTTTGGAGGCGATGGAAAAATTTGAAATCATTTTCAAACCCTCGATTTTTCGATTTCCAATTATGATGGATGGATTTATGGCTGTGAAGTTAGCCCAGGATTTCATCCCAGAAAAATAAAAAAATGTCATCAGGCAACACTAAAACTGCATTATCATACCAGCCCAGGATTTATTTATAATTTATGTTAAATATGATTAAATATGTACAGCACCAAAAAAAAAATAATAAAATGTGAATACATATCCCAGAAAACAAAAAAATCAGTAATAATAATCCTTTAATAGCACCTTTAATAATATACGTAGTAACTAAATAAAAGAAAAATTTAAAACTTTATAATATTCGTACCGTTATAGCACCAATCTCAACATACCGATCGACTTGGGATTTTTATTGTAAATAGTGGTCATCATTACGAGTCGATACGGCTTGCTTCAGTTTCCGGAACTCGTGGTTCCTGGGAACCATAAATTAAATTCTGTCATACTTGAGCCATACAGCTAAGAGCCTATAGCGCCAATCTCAACATGCAAATCAACTCGGGATTTTTACAATAAGCAACAGTCATTATGGCAAGTCGATACAGACTTGTTCGATTTTCGGAACTCGTGGTTTCTGGGAACCATTAATGAAAAAACCAATCTCAACATACTGAAACTTACTGTTGATACGAGTTTTAGTTTTGTAACCATGCTAATTTATGCCAACATTTTCCAAAAACAACATGTAATATTAAATGAAGGAACGAAAACGTTTGTTTTAAAAATGTTGGATATTTGTGATTGTAAAAATATTAAAAAAAATTCATTAAAAAATACGGATAAAAAAAATAAATTATTATTTTATTAACAAATTAAAACTACGAATTCCGGAAACCAAACGAAACGCCATCGACTTGAAGTGATGACTACTAATACCATAAAAATCAAAAGTGTTTGGCTCAGTATATGAGAACCATTTTTTTATTAATGGTTCCCAGGAACCACGAGTTCAGGAAATTGAACCACTTCGTATCGAATTGCCATAATGACTGTTGCTTACCCTAAAAATCCCAAGTTGATTTGCATATTGAGATTGGCGCTATAGGCTCTTATCTGTATGGGCCAAGTATGACGGAATTTAATTTATGGTTCCCAGGAACCATGAGTTCCGGAAACTGAAGCAAGCCATATCGACTCGTACTGATGACCCTTATTCACAATAAAAATCCCAAGTCGATCCGTATGTTGAGATTTGCGCTATAGGCCCATATGTGTATGGCCCAGTATATGAGAACCATTTTTTTATTAATGGTTCCCAGGAACCACGAGTTCCGGAAATTGAACCAGTCTATATCGACTTGCCATAATGACTGTTCCTTATCCTAATAATCCCGAGTTGATTTGCATGTTGAGATTGGCGCTATAGGCTCTTATCTGTATGGCCCAAGTATGACTGAATTTAATTTATGGTTCCCAGGAACCATGAGTTCCGGAAACTGAAGCAAGCCGTATCGACTTGTACTGATAACCCTTATTCACAATAAAAATTCCAAGTCAATCCGTATTTTTCTCTGGCACAGTTAAACGGTCCATTCTAAAGTATTTTATTTTGCAATTACGAAAAACATGAAGATAAGAAATAACACAAACGTTAAATGTGATTTACAAAACTGAACAAATTGTTTTGATGACGAATTTCGAGTATTTCCAATGAAAACGTAATGTTTTTTATTTCAAACGTATTGCAGAATCGAATGCGTGTGTTCTAAGAAGAAGAAATTGAAAAAATTGAATTTCGTCGATTACAACGCCATCTATCATGAACCGAACAAAATATTTCATTCAAATCATACGTACTTTTAGTCGTAGAATCCGTATCTGCAATAAAAAAAATATGGCTTCCTATCTTAGTTTAAAAGTTACCCCCACCCCACCTACAAAGCGGGGGGTGGGGAACTATTTTTTTGCACTAATGTATTTCCCCCGCGGTAGAGTGGCTATTTTTCGAGATATTTGATCGTCTCAGTTTAAAAGAAGCACCCGGTATATACAACATTTTATAAAAAAGTTTCTGCACTCTCTGCACAACACTTGAAAATACGGGTAGCAACAACCAGGATTTACGGCACAATGTCGTTTAACCAAAAAATAATTTTGGAATAATATACGTAGTACGTACACCGACAAACCGTAGAGAAATGACTATTTCGCAATGCAATCGGTCAGCATCCTTATGTTTTTGCCATCATTCGATTTATACGGGTTACCTAATGTTTCTTTTTACTGATATTTTCGTAAAGAACATGCATGATCTCCATTTGGTTCAATGTTCATTTTCCCCGTATAGATGGCTCAACTCATGCACTAAGATAGTTTTAGCGATAGTTCTTCTTTATTTTTTGATTAATTTTCGCGGAATTTGATTGCGTCGGGTGACAATACACCTTCGGTATTTTATCTGCAAAATAAAATCAAAATAGTTAGTAACGGTTTCAATGTAGTGGTGTGCGTTTGCGTTGAGTTTTCATTCCAAAGAGCTTGCAATTCTGCATCTTCAAATTTTCGAGGCTATCCAGCACGCGGCTGGTCACTATAAAATCGAAATCACCACTTCTAAAACGTTTGTACCTATAATTACACTTTTCATAAGATACAACGTCGGCACGAAGGACACTACAAATCGATTCCCGTACAAATTGATTTCCGTTTTTTATTCGTCTTTCTTCTTAACCCCAGACATAAAACTAATATTATAAATCTACATTTTTAATTTGCCGCCAAACTAAGAAAGTTCATTTGCAACGTAGAATTTAAATTAAAAAAAGCTTTCAATTTTAATTATTAAAACTTATTCTTTCACGTTTGAATACCTCTATAGCATTAGATCCGATTATATCAGAAGAAATCGTCTAAGATTATCATACATTTCCCAATCTCCCTTTGGACGTAGTATAAAAGATTCATAATTACCAATGCTTATGGGTCCAAGGGCTTGGTTGGCCAATCAAAATGTATGATACCCTTATTTTTACTTTTTATTTCATTTTTTTTTCAGTATTCAATCTGTGTAATCTGTTCTGCAGCCGAAGCACTCCCAACTCGTTCGCAATTTACGTCCTATCCTTATGCACTCACCTGCCAAATCGAGGAGATACGGCTATGATACCCTTTAAAAGTAACATCTCATCTGATACTTCGAATACTTGTTGCATCTTCCTGATTTTTATGTTGTAACTGACCATGTTGGCGCGTTTAACATCTAATAGCGCTATAACGCTGTTTACGTGGATTGTGCCTTCAGTTAACACGCCTTTACAAGTACGGCAGTTTATTGTTCCAATATCAAAAATTTGTAAATTTTTAAGAATTTTCTCTTGAATTTTGAAAACGTTGATCGGTTGTTGAAAATAATTTTTCTTTTCTATCTAACACTACTATCGTTGTTACATATACGTAGCTGATGTCAGTTGTGAATTACTTTCGTTAATCTCCAAAGCACTAAAATTTATTAATTCGCAATATATTTAAAAAAAATCATGGTTGGACTCATCAAATTTATTTTTTAATTACTCAATATCTTTCCCAAGTGCATAAATTATTTGAACTAAAGAATCAAATGCACATGTTTCAGATATAGAAATCAAAAAATCATTCTAGATGTGTGAAAATCCATTTTTTATTAGATCGATCGATTTTTTGCTAATTTAAAATGTCGTTTTCTTTTTACATATTTTGACGGGCGTTTCTTTGACCAATTCCCTTGAGGCGTAGCGCCCTATCACTTTTTGTTCAATATATTTTTGTGTGTAATTTAGTTTTTCCCACTTGTTCCACCCTTCCTAGTTTAACAGACCTTCTGGGTCTAGATTGAAAGTGTTGCTTAACGTTGTCAATTTTTACTTTTTCGGTAACTGGGCCTTATGAAGACAGCTTGTTTTATTGTTTCTACAAACCTTCCGGTTTTAAGATGCTGCTATTCTTTTAGGTATTGGTTTTTTACGATATTAAACCAATTTTCTGCATTCGAATTTGGCATTCGACCTGTAATACCTTGAAGTACAATTATTAAGTTAAATAGTAGGTATAAAAATTTTATTTTTATTCGTTTTTTATTATAAATATTAAATATTATAAATATACAATTTTAATTTGGCGCCAAACTAAGAAAGTTCATTTGCAACGTAGAATTTAAATTAAAAAAAGCTTTCAATTTTAATTATTAAAACTTATTCTTTACGTTTGAATACCTCTGTAGGTCCGATTATATCAGAAGAGATCTTCTATAATTATCATTCATTTCCCAATCTCCATTTGGACGTAGTGTAAAAGTTTCATAATGATCCATGATATATTGGTCCAAGGGCTTGGTTGGTCGATCAAAATGTATGATACCCTTATTTTTTTTTTTTTTTTAGTATTTAATCTGTGCCATCCATCTGTTCTGCGGCCGAAGCACTCATAACTCTTTAGCAATCCGCTTTTCACGTCCTTACCTTACGCAGTCGCCTGCGAGGAGGTTTGGCTATGATACCTTTTAAAAATAACATCTCATCTGATACTTCGTATACTTGTTGTATTTTGCTGATTTTTATCTTGTAACGGTAGTTTACTGTTCTAATTTCAAAAATGTTTTGTAAATTTTCAAGATTTTCCTCTTGATTTTTGAAAATGTTGATTTTAAGAAAATAATTTTTTATCTTTCTAACACTATTATCGTTGTTACATTGTGTTATACATCTAGACCTACTAAATCGACCACGAGAAATTCAAACTTTTCTATTAAAAATTGTCTATCTGCACTTGTTTCGAAGTTATTTAGTAACGATTTTGGGACAGAGGTGGCCTCGTAGATCTGGTAGTCCCATGATTGCACCAAGGGGATTTGTTTCATGATTATGACGTTGGTTTTGATTACTCTTGTCCTTATTGCCATTAGACCATACAAGTTTTGTAACTCTAACAGACCATGCCCTGGCAAAGTACAGGTCTTCGTAAGATGTTTAAGTGTAGTGGACATCTCTTGCTCCATCTGCCATGGCGATATCAACGATGGATGAATAATCTGTTGTTTCGCACACCTGTAAGTACATCCACTAATCCTCGTTGTGTATCGTCTAGATGTTTGATCACCAGCCCTAATTGCAGGGATAAAAGTATGACCGCTAATGCTTTATGTTGGTGGGTTCGGTACTCATTGATGAGTGATAACTTGAGATAGAACTGTTGTTGTGCCTCTGTTAGGTGTTTCAATTGTTGGGCAGATTTGTTGTTACTGTGTTTGAATAGTTTTAACGTGTTGTCAATAATCGAAGTTTGATTTTTCAGAAGTTTTAACGTGTATGTTTCGTGTTCCTGTATCTAACCGAATTGATCCCATCTAGTTGCCAGGAGTTCCACTTTGGCAATATTGTCGAAGTACATGCCCGAGTTGTTCCATGTAGTGACGGTGACAGATGGATTCGTTACGACCAACTTTGATTCTTCAGACCATAGGTTGCCGGACACCAAGCTTATTATACTCCGTAAGAGGCAAGTATGTTGAATTACTTGATTAGTAGTTAAGGCTTGCTTCGCCCTTCGATGGGGTTCTTGCCTTCTCCTTTGAGTCGTGGGTACATGATCTTCGGCTAGATGTTCTTGCTCTTCTTGATTTTCCTCTTCTATCAGTGGCTCTTCGCTGGGCAAAGCTGCTACCTTGCTTATTGGTCTTTTGACATATTGAATTACCCGCTGTTTTGAGCGTTACTACACTGGTCTGAAGATCACCGCAGGGGTGCAGTTCTACAATTGGGCCGAGTTTCCATCTCGTTGGTGGTTGCAGTTCGTCTCGCAGTAGGACCTCTACTATTTTCAGGTTTGTCTGTGTTTACTTAATGTTGTCTGTGTTTGTTACCACTTGGGCTGTTGTTGCAAAAGATGTAAATAATTGAATACCCACTTTTGCCAAAATTGAGTACGCATATTCTGAACGAGTTTCCATCGGGACAGGACGTTTCTGTGTTGGTTTACCTGTTCTTTTTCTGGTAGCGCTAATAAGGCATCTCCAATCAGAAAATGTCCGGGCATTAGAACGGCCAATGATTCGGAATCCTCAGATAGCGGGCAAAGTGGCCTTGAATTCAGATATGCTTTTATTTGATTCAGCAAGGTTGTTATTTCTTCATAGGTGAGCTTGAGGTCGCCTATGCACTTCTTCAAATGGGTTTTTATAGATGTCACCTCTGCTTCCCATAGTCCACCAAAATGTGTTGACGCTGGTCGAATGAAATGCCATGTAAACGGTTGTATAGTACCTTCCGCGCTCCCACGAAATTAGTACCGTTGTCGCTGTACATATGTGCCACATTACCTCGACGAGCGGTGAATCGTCGGAAAGCGCTTATAAATCCCTCTGTTGAAATATCTGAGAACTCTTCGATGTGGATTGCTTTGGTAGCTAAACAGATAAATATGCACTTGTATCAATTATATTATTTATTTCCGCGACCTCTGCTAGTTCGAATTTGAATTGGGCCGGCGTATCCCACTCCAGTGTGGGTGAACGAGCGTGATACAGTAACGCGGGGATTTGGCAAATTTCCCATTAGTTGTTCTGCGAAGAAAATTTTTTTCCGAAGGAACTGCAAAGTTAATGCGTTGCCTCCGTGTAATATTTCTTTATGTCTCCACTCCAATACTAACTTGGTGAATGGCCCTTTGTACGGTAGGATCACGACCCGAATTATGTTTCCTGGTCGAGGAATGGGTTGAGCGAAATAATTCTGCTACTCCACATGTAACCTACCGTTACTTTATTGTTCATTGATTTGTTTACCTTGTTTCAGTAGCGAATTTTCTGCTGCAAATTCTTCCTGTTGAACTGCTACTACTAGCCGTTGTAACATTTGTCTAACCTGGAGTACCGTCGCGAACAATAAACTGAAAATTTGAAACCACAACCAAGACCCAGATGCAATTCAACCGGAATGAAATTAAAATTTAATCGAAGTAAATTCTCCAAGTTACACGAATGTTATAGAAATTTGGGCTCACTCAGGGACTCTTCAGCGGTCGTTGCCGGCTAAGCATCAGGGTTGGGAGTGGGATTTGAAGAGTATGAGTGATCCATGTGTAACCGCGAGGGGAAAGGAAAGATGCCAAATACCTACCTTCGACTGACCAGATACCTACCCTAGTCCATCCTCATGCTGCAAACCTAATTAATTATACATATTTGCACTACACTTCACTTAAAAAAACAACAAGCGAAAAATAATCATTGCACATTTTTTTCCACACCCCAAATTGAATATGACAAAAATTATTCGAAAAAATCACTAGCGAAGCAAAAAAACGAATCTTGAATTTTGATTGAACAATACAAAGAAAATTTATTCAACATTAATATCTTGGAATGAGAAGAAAAGTAACTAAAGTTAGTATTATTTGATAAATATTACTAATTATATTTTCAATTTCCACCACCAAACTATTTCAAACAACAAAATTATTATCTCATTATTGATAATAGGTATATATGAAAATTCGAAATTAGGATGAAATAATTTGCTTAATGGAAAAGATTAATTATACTAATAAAAAAAATTTAGCAAATTTAGAAAACTTAGGTACTAAGGAAAGATTAATTATTATTAATTATAAATATGTCTATAGTTATTTCAATTTTAGTTTATATATTATTTTTTTGTTTGTTTGTTTGAATTTTAAATATTATTATAAAAGTAGTATAACGTAATATTGAACAAAAAAATTACTTCCCAATTGCAGCCTCCATGCTGGTAAATCCGGCTTTACGATTGATGAGTTGCGGTACCGATTATTATAGTAGCGTACGCTTATTTTTCTTATGCGGTATACGCATTAACACATATCTCGCGATATCTTAATTCGCATTGTCACTTTGGTTAGATCAATATATCACTAATTTATTAATTGTTTTTACCGGCATAGTGATTCATTACACACCAGTTTTTTTTGTACCTTTTTTATTTGTTATAAAGTACTATACGTACGCAAATTACTTCGTATAAATATATAATTTGGATACTTTGCGTTATACTTAAATTCACTAGAAACTTTTGGGTGTATTGCACAAACTTAACGGACTACACAACTTATTGTTTTATCACCGTACAGTTTTATGTGTTGTCACACTATACACCCTTACACACTGTTACTATTTATTATTTCTATGCACAATAAAGTTTTAACATGCTGCTTAGTATTACACTTGTAAATATGTACAACTCATACTCTTTTTGTTTTACAGTTTTATCTAGGTGTGGCTCTACCATGCACCCTTCCCTTTAATTTTACAAACTAAACAAATGTAATCAATAAGGTTTTTACAGCACTAAAGATTTTTTCTTCTCAATTTATTTTTATTTTATTTTTTTTTTTGTTGACTCGCACAAAATTCAAAATTATACTAATCCCCCTTCCCACTGCTGTTCGCCTTTTTATATGGTTTTCATACCCGCCAAATTTTATGCGGGATTTTTGACGTACTGACAGGGTTCACACCAATCAACTTTGGAAATCATTTCCCACAAACAGAAATAAAATCCATCAGAATCGCCAACTATGACATCTGTTGGCATCGATTGAGATACGGTCGGTACAGCAGAAAACTGTGCAACCGTTGAGTTGTATTTGCTCTAATGACATTAGCACCGTATTTTTGATGGTCAGCACCGTATTCCAATATTTTTTTTTTTACCCCTGGTTAGCAATGGAAACAAATAACTTTCATGTCAACGGTACGACGGCACCGTTACACCGTGAAGAGACTAAGTCCCACTCTTCCGGGTCGATTACCACCCTTCGTTTTGTTCGTCATCTTAATATCTGAATTATTATTCGTATGAGCGACCTGTGGCCCTATTCGGTCTTTCCCTGGGAATAGGGAATTGGGAAAAATATTTTCATAGCATTTTTGTCAAAATTATATTTTTCTGGCCTACTGAAGGAATAAGTTTAGTGCAAAAATTTTTAAAACAAAGTTAATTGGGAAACTTTTGTTCCACAAAAATTTTATAGGGAAAAATATTTTCCCATTTAACTTTGTTTTGAAAATATTAACACCAAACTTGTTCCCTCAGTAGGCCAAAAAAATATAATTTTGATAAAAATGCTATGAAAATATTTTTCCCAATTCCCTATTCCCAGGGAAAGACCGAATAGGGCCACTGAGGGATGATTGTCTTTGGATTAAGGTTTGGATTGGAGACTCTATATTTTTCACCTGCAGATGTGTGTTACCATGTTTTCTTCTCCTCAGCTCTTTCGTGTTCCACACCTTCGCTTGTTGTTGCTGCAAGAACTCGGGGCAGTTCCACCAGCTCTGAGTGTCGCTAATTTCTTTGAGGTTACTCCGCGGGAAGCACAATCGGGTGGATTGTCTTCTGACCGGATGTAATGCCATGACTGGTTGCTGGTATTCTGCTGAATCTCTGCCACTCAATGTGCGACAAATTATTTCGAAGATGATGATGGTTTTGGAATCCATGCCAGCGTAATCATGATATCGGATCATAAGGTTGTTGCACTTATGTTAACCTCCAGCGTCGTTTTTGCTTGTTGAACTAACTGACTCAACAGTTCCGCGCTGCATAACTTGAGTCGAGATATCGTCAATTTTGATTTTACGCGGTGCTACAGTACAGCCGCGTAAGCATGCTCGGGCGCATCACAGATTCCTTGAAGTTCGAACGTACAGTTGCCTTCCGCGTAGTTGAGATAGCACGGTATTTAAATTTGTTGCGCGGAATTCAGCTCGAGCTTGAGTTGATCCCAGCGCCTACCTGTCTCTGCTGGTAGCTCTTCGTCGCAGCCTAGGTCGAGACTCCATAGCCTTTGGTACATTATTTTGCAACCGATGATAAATGGTGCCAGCCATCCCAAAGAGTCGAAGATTTTCGACATTTCCGACAAGAACTGGCGTTTCGTTATTTGCTTGTCATTTGGTGGTAACCGTACTTCATTCACGACGGTAAGATTTCCGCTCAAGATCTCATCCTTGTGTAATCCCTTTAATAGGTCAGGATGATTGCTTGACCTCTTACTCAATTCCATTCCCGGTTTATGAAGTAGGGCGATAAGCTGTGCTTTCACTTATACTGCATCTTCCAGTGTATCTGTGCCGGTCAAAACGTCGTCAACATAGAAGTCATGCTTTAGGATATGGCTTGTCTTAAGGTGCTTACTGTGTTCATCTTCGGCGAGTTGATGTAATGTACGAATCGCCAGATATGGTGCGGCAGATGTTCCATATGTTACTGTGGTTCATTGATATTTACCTATTGGATGACGATTGCTTTCTCTCCATAAAGTTAGTTGATATTTCTGATGTTCTTCTTGAACTAGTATTTTCCGGTACATCTTTTTGATGTCTGCAGAGAACACTATCTGATATGATGTTTTCTCCATCTCAGTCCGCCCACAGGTCATTCTGTAGTGGAGGGCCTACACATAAGACTGATGCCTGTGGATGTTCTCATCGAAGCATCAAACACTACGCGAATTTTGTTAGCGTCTTTTGTTTACTGGACTACTGCATGATGGGGTACATAAAATCTCCCTCTGCCTTAGCCAACCTATTTCATGTGACCCATCTGGATATACTCTCGCATGAAATTTATGTATAGTGATGTCAATTCTGGATATTTACTGAATTTTGTTTCCAGGTGTAGAAACCAGACAGCGAGCACTGTCGAGAACTACCGAGCAGATCCAATTGGCTATCTTTGAATGGCAGTTGTACCCTATATCGTCTATCTTTACCTAACTTGGTGGTTTGTTTGAACAATGTTTCGCATGAAGATTCCTCTACCGACCAGCTTTTACTGTCTTTCAGAACCTCTTCTAATTCCCAGAATTTCTCCATGTTTCTTTTTATCTTATTAATCGTATGAGCTGCTACGATCTGCTGTTAGATTGTGCTTTGTGAAGGGCCGGAGATTATCGATCCCAAGCTTGAGCTTACAGTGCTTGGTCTGCCTCTAATTATTCGGTTCCCGATGAAGTCGCTGTAAACGTCCGCCCCTAACAGTAGGTTAATTGGTGCCGAGTGATCAAAATTTGGATCCGCTCAACGTAATCTACTCAATTTGTCGTCGAAGGTTTGACGATCGGTTGTTCTGGGATGTTTGTGGTGATCCTTGGTAGCACGTATGCGTTTGCCTTCAATCTGTATGGGGAATCAAAATGTACCTGGGAACCCTGATCTATTAATGTTCGTACGTTGAACGGCTTTCCGCAGATAGAGTTGATTTTTACCACAGCCGTTGCTAACAGTGTTGTTTGATTGCCATCCAACGTGCTGACATATATCGTTCTTGCAGGCAATGGCTCTGGCTCATGCAATAAGTGGTGATGTCGATTACTGCAGTTGGTGCATCCGGGCTTCTCGCTGATTCACAAAATCGATTCTTCGTTTGACGGACAGATTTTGAAAACGAATGCACTTCTTGAGAGAATGATGCCGTCCTCCACAATACCTACAATCAGTCGCATTGTATTTATCTGCCGCCGATTTGATCAACCGTGCGATGTTGTTTTTGTCCTCTGACTGCCTCCAGTGATTGGAATTTTTCGTCAAAAATTCCAAGGAATAGTCCAGTTTAAGAATCTCGCGTGGACGGGCCAGGTTGCTTTCATATTTCTCCAAAGTATCTGCGTCCAACTTTTTCATCACGAGGTGTATGATGAGGGCTTCAAAGGGATTATCTAGCTTCAAGTTTTTGATATTGTGCAACATCTCCACCACTGTACCTTGTAGCGTTCTGATATGTTGCATGTTGTATATTATGCAATGATAATATAGCATTGAAGTAGGATGAGGCTAATAGCCGTTGGTTGTTATATCGGGCCTGTATGATTTCCCATGCCGTCTCATAGTTATCGCCAATGGTTAATAAGTGGCAGATTAGCTGCGTGGCTCTCTTTTGCAGATGGGATTTTAGGTATGTCATCTTCAGTGTATTCGATAGTCGGATATTTTGATGAACGAGCCTTGTAAATTTATCTTCGAATGCATTCCAGTTTTCACATTCGCCTTAGAACGTTGGTATTTCCACCTTTGGTATGTTTAATGATTGTAATGAGGATGTGGCTGCCGACTCTACCTTCTCCTGATTGATCCTCTTGTGTAATTTTATTACTAATGCCTCTACCTCATCTATTAGGGTTCCATATAGTAATCTTCAATGAAGTATTTATGGTCTTCATCCTCGACTTCCATGAGGATGTTTTTATGTAGTTGATCAACTTCTTTGATGTTCTGGTTTATCTGATCAGTTTTAATTTTAAGGTACTCTTCCGAGTATTCCTTTGATGCCAGTTTCGCCTTTTTACGATTTATTTTTCTGCACAATAACCGCATGCTGACATCTTGCTGTTTGAACAGCTTTTTCGAATTCCGTACTCCAGAAATGTTTTCTTTTGCTTCAAGGTTTCTAGATATAAAATAAGGTTTTAAAGTAACAATAAAAAATATCCAATACATTTTTGGCATGTGTTTTTTAATTTTGTTTTGTTTTTCGAGTGGATAGTAATAAAACAATAAATAAAAAATTTCGGTCATATCAGTTTCAAAAAAGTGACAAAAAGTATCTCCAGTTCATTTTTGACCTGTATTTTTTTATGTAGTTTGCTTTTATTTTGGAGTGGTACGGTATGGTTTCTCTCTCTCTCTCTCTCTCTCTCTCTATCTAGCTTCACATCCCATGAAAGGATTTTGCCGCCCGCATTTTGGTCTTCCATCCGTCTCGGTCCATCGCTCTCGTCCTCCAGTTCCGACATCCTAGTGTATGTAGATGTTGTTCGACGTCGTCAAGCTAGCGCAGTCGGGGTGTTCCTCTACGACGCACACCGGCTGGTTGTTGATGGAACACTTTATTAGTCATTCGTTGCTGTGGCGATTTTGTAACGTGCCAGCACAGGTTATGAGTGCTTTATAAAGTGCGAGTTTGCACGACTGCGATAGATGTCTAGGTCGCAATAATTTTGATTATGAATAATAATTCATAATTTGTAGGTTATGAATATGATACATACATACATCCATTCTTATAGCACAAAAATTCTAACAACTCCACTTCCAACAACTCCAGCAAATTTATGGAACTAAATATTGCCCTCATCCATAAATTTAGCTCGCAGTATTTGCATCACATCGTTGTGACTTAGGTTGTCGGTTTTGTATTTTTTGTAATTGTTTTTGACATATTTAGCAAAACCTTTTGCCGGCCGCACTGTTTTGAGGATGGTTGTACCAGCCTCCTTTTTTTTATTGATGAAAACTTTTATTTTGCCCTTACAAAATAAACATTCTTTATCAAGAATTTTTTTTGATTTCGAATGGGCCAGTTTTCTGTATGGATAAGAACAAAATTAAAATGTGTTAAAAGAAAATCTCAGAGAAAACTTACTTGGCCTCACACTGCGTGCACATGTACGCAAATTTGTACTCAATATCGTACGAATGGAACACTTCAATTTTTGGTAGCTCCGGGAATATTTTCAACGATTTGGATACCCATCCCGTAAAACAATTTCTATTTTTGGGACTGAAAAATAACCTATGTGGGTTTGAAGGACCTTACGGTTTTTTGGTATACTTTGCTTTCCCTAAGTAATACGAATTAACTAACTTTTGGAACACGTTAGGCGGTCCACAGTTCGTGTACACAAACTAAATTAAATTTTAAAGTCCATTTGTCTGTTATATGTCAGTTAATTTGTCTAATAGTTAATTTACGAACTACATAATATAGTTTTAACAAAAAACCGATTTCGGGCTAGCCACGGTACAGTTTTTGGCTTACCTAAAAATACCATTTTTTGCGTGCATTCAGTGGTGGGACCTATTAATCGAATAAATAGCGTCCTATTTACGGTCCATTTCCTGGGAAAGTTTCCTGCGGTAAGAGGTGGCATTAATTTGTTAGGTGATAGGTTCTCTATTGATATTATGTCGATGACATTGCTTTTTGCTGTGTAAACATTTTCCTTGTTATTATCTATTACTTCATCTGCAGTAGGATCAACATCAATTGGATTGACGACGCTCAAACTATCAAAAAATTTATCATTAAAATCTTTCATGACGAATTTATGTTTCGAGTTGTTAGTAAAGTTTTCACTTTCGGAATTTGAAAAATTTGAAAAAAAAAAGTTCTTTAATTTTTGCCTCGCTATAATTGGAAATTTCTCCCTTCAAAATTGTACAAGTAAATTTCTCCCAATCATCGGATGAATCTAATTGTTTCTTAATTACCTTTCTATAATTTTTAGGCCACGCTACTTGATCCCCGTTTATCCATTTTGAGCAAACCACTGACACTTCTTTCATTCCTTCTCCATTTATTGTTTCGATTATAGAAAACATTATCTAAAATGTTAAACAGAAAACATAAATAATTAATATAATTTGATAAGTAAAATGATCTGATAACACTATTCTCATCGAACTAATATTATGTATTCTTCTATTTGTAGCAATAATTAATTTGTTATACTTTCTAAAATTTAAATTTAAATTTAATTAGTTATAATCAATTCGTGCAATAGCTATTAGCTAACATATTACTGTTATAACATCATTTTAAAGCATGCAATAATAAGCAAACTGGAAAATTTAAGTAAAATTATCGTTCCTTATCGTTTCCTAAATATTTAAGATTTTACTGTAACCAAAAAATACTAATTCAGCGTATTAGGATGATAGTTGTATTTACTCACTATATAAAATGTAATAACGGAAAGAAAAAAAACGTAAGTATTATCATCATCATTTCTCATTGCGAACATTTTTTTTTTTTTTTTAAATCAACCACTTTCCACTGTTTTTTTACTCCGTTGGTGATTGTAGATCCAATGTAGTTTTATATATATCCAATTTACTTGACGCAATTGGTAATTTATAAAAATCGTGAAGTTCTGTAATTGATTCTCCCCATAGACAATCTGTTTCATTAATTTTTTCACAATATTCAAACCTGACTATTTCGTTCGACTTTGTCAAGAACCATCTATTCCTTTCAGTACTATCAATTTCAGTTCCCTGGAACATAATCTTGTGATAAATAATTTTCCCGTCTTTCAATTTTCTGCCTTTAACAATAGGATTATTCTCATTTAATTTATTATTCTCGTCCAATTCTACGTTATTTCTACGTTATTTCTGCAATTCTGTTGCATATCTGTTCTAGTGGCTCATTAGGCTTTCTCAATAAGCATTTTATTCTATACATGAAGCTCTCAAAATTAAAAGCGGAAAAACCATCAAGATGACCAAATTCTTTCACATCCTCCGCCAAATGCGACAAGCAATGCATATTGTAGGTTAAATGGTGTCGCCCATATAGCAAACAAGCTCCTTCTATAAAATATTTTAAAATATCATTCGCCAGATTCACTTTATGTATGGTAATTTCTTGATGACATAAAATTAAAATTCCGACATGCAGTAAAAGAAAATTATTATATTTACCAGATGACAAAATGCCATTTAGTACGAAAGGACCCCGCATATAATAAAAAAGTTCTAAACTCTGTCGCTTTAAAATATCTCAACTCTGATAATGGGCTTAGTTTCCGTTGAAAGTCAGATGGTTGAGTCTTGGAAATTCTGATTATTTTATTTGATATTGCTTTTACACTTGCCGAATTGATCAACGATTTTGCATCACCATTTGCAACAATTTTTTCATCGTTCCCAAACATACAAGATGCATGTATTCCAGCGGAAACTGTTTTATCATGTTAATTGGAAGTTCTTCTAGAATAGAGTCTATCTTGTGGTGTTCAATATTTCTTCTTTTCCGAAAAGATTCATCATTTCTCATTTGGGCCAGGCTATCAACAGGAAATGACATTCTGTTTTTTATAAATTCCCCTTCAACTTCACACTTAAGACAACCGAAATAACCTGTATGTGATTTTGTCCCTAAAATACTTGATCGTACAGGGGCATCACATATAAATGATCTAATTTTTATTATTGTTTTTGTATTAGAACTGAAATATCCTTCGGATAAGAGGGGTTTAAGTTCATTCACAATTGGTCTCAGAAATTGATTAAAATTGTTCGGTTTGTTATAGCCGTGATAAACTCCAACTACAAATATTTTACTTCTTTTAAAATTGACCGCTTTTGCTAGTATCGGCCAAAAACAACTTTGATTACTCTTTGTTATAGATAATCCGTCAATGTTGACGTCTAAAATAATATCGCTAGATCTAGTGGAACGTAAAAGTGTCTCAAACGCAGAAGTAAATCCAATATGGACATATTTTCCTGGAGGTACATCTAAAACAACCCTGGTTGTAGGAGTTTTTAAGAGGGTTCTGCTGTCAACTGGAATGTAAAATCCCAATTTATGTTTCAAAAACTCTAAAAGCTCATTTAAAGCATTTGCTTTTATGTTGAACTTTACAGCCCAGGCCTGCAAAAATTTTAACACCGTTGAATGTTTTATGATGTTTTCATCTTCTTCCATATCCATCCGATAACGTCGCTTGCTGATTTTCTTCATCTTCTTCGGCTGTATTGCAATCAATTAATTCGGAAAAACTGTCCCTAAACTGTCCCTGAATAGCCTCTTTCTGAGATGTATTACGTCCTTCATTATGATTTGGTGCGCTATTACATAAGTGATAAGACCCATTATTTATTCGATTCAAAGTAGAGAGGCGTCTTTTAAGCGACTGTCTTGATAATTGTTGTAACATTTTGGATTTAGGCATTTTGTTGCTGATAAACTAAATAAAAATAAATATAAACCTAATTGCATTCCACAATTTAATGTCAAATAATACCCTAGACTAGATAGATAGACTGAATGGACATGATATTTTATACTAAAATTTTTGACTTAGCTCATGTCTCTGTTTTGGGGCACGATGAATCAAAAGCAATCCAGAAAACACCACGAATACAACTTCACAACATTTAATTTTGTGCAATGATAGATATGTGCTAACAACTATCCTATAAAACCCTGGGGTAAACACTCTTAAATCTTCGAAATAAAAACAATTTCAAATACATTACACAATAACACATACTCAATTACAATACCCCAGTTTCATACTATTCGTACAAAATATAACGAAATGTATATGATATAAATCGGTAATTCCCCGGTAATAATAATAACACAAACGAAAGTTGTTTGGGTCGAAATTAATTTAATTAAATATTTTTTAATATATTATAGACTTTTAAAGTTTTAGGATATTTGTTTTATTTAAAGAAACAAGCTAAATTGCAAAAATCAAATTATGAATTACATCGCATTTCGGTTTGTCCGCCATTTAATATCGACTCAATTTAATCACTCTGTATTATAACTACACAAGTTAAAAATTAGAAACTTACCAAATTTTTGATTTTTTTTCCTTCGAAAATTAAAAGAAAAACTTTATTTTTTGCTGCCAGATGTTCTTTCACACATAAATTATTTTCACTCGGTATTTTTCTTGTTTATTGACAATAAATCGCTCACCACATTTCTCTTTGGTTAGGCAGCGCCCCGCGGTTTTTAGCCGTCTTTTATTCCAGTTTATTTCGATCTTTTGTTTAAATTTAAAAATTTTTTCATTGTACAAAATGTATAGTTTTTGTACAAGAATGTTTTTATTTTTTACAAAATTTTCCCGGAATTTTTTTGCCTCGGGGTGGCAATACTCCTTCGGGATTTCATCTGCAAAATAAAATCAAAACAGTTATTAACGGTTTCAATGTAGTGGTACTCTATAAAAAAAAACGAACAGGGCTCAAGCCTCCACCTGAACCGCAAATGTTTGGTAAAACATACGGTCAAAAATTAAAAATCACGTATGTCATCGCTAATTAGAAAAGGTCGTTGGTTAATCAAACACTGCAGTTCCTTGCGGAGTTCGTGCATTTTGGGAGTGTGATTTTGGAGGCGATGGAAAAATTTGAAATCATTTTCAAACCCTCGATTTTTCGATTACCAATTATGATGGATGGATTTATGGCTGTGAAGTTAGCCCAGGATTTCATCCCAGAAAAATAAAAAAATGTCATCAGGCAACACTAAAACTGCATTATCATACCAGCCCAGGATTTGTTTATAATTTATGTTAAATATGATTAAATATGTACAGCACCAAAAAAAAAATAATAAAATGGGAATACATATCCCAGAAAACAAAAAAATCAGTATATTATACATAAAAAAATAAATAAAAAACTTTAATAATATACGTAGTAACTAAATAAAAGAAAAATTTAAAACTTTATAATATTCGTACCGTTATAGCACCAATCTCAACATACCGATCGACTTGTGATTTTTATTGTAAATAGTGGTCATCATTACGAGTCGATACGGCTTGATTCAGTTTCAGGAACTCGTGGTTCCTGGGAACCATTAGTGAAAAAACTGGTTCTCGTATACTGGGCCATACACATATGGGCCTATAGCACCAATCTCAACATACTGAAACTTACTGTTGATACGAGTTTTAGTTTTGTAACCATGCTAATTTATGCCAACATTTTCCAAAAACAACATGTAATATTAAATGAAGGAACGAAAATGTTTGTTTTAAAAATGTTGGATATTTGTGATTGTAAAAATATTAAAAAAAATTCATTAAAAAATACGGATAAAAAAAAATAAATTATTATTTAACAAATTAAAACTACGAATTCCGGAAACCAAACGAAACGCCATCGACTTGAAGTGATGACTACTAATACCATAAAAATCAAAAGTGTTTGGCTCAGTATATGAGAACCATTTTTTTATTAATGGTTCCCAGGAACCACGAGTTCAGGAAATTGAACCACTTCGTATCGAATTGCCATAATGACTGTTGCTTACCCTAAAAATCCTGAGTTGATTTGCATATTGAGATTGGCGCTATAGGCTCTTATCTGTATGGGCCAAGTATGACGGAATTTAATTTATGGTTCCCAGGAACCATGAGTTCCGGAAACTGAAGCAAGCCATATCGACTCGTACTGATGACCCTTATTCACAATAAAAATCCCAAGTCGATCCGTATGTTGAGATTTGCGCTATAGGCCCATATGTGTATGGCCCAGTATATGAGAACCATTTTTTTATTAATGGTTCCCAGGAACCACGAGTTCCGGAAATTGAACCAGTCTATATCAACTTGCCATAATGACTGTTCCTTATCCTAATAATCCCGAGTTGATTTGCATGTTGAGATTGGCGCTATAGGCTCTTATCTGTATGGCCCAAGTATGACTGAATTTAATTTATGGTTCCGAGGAACCATGAGTTCCGGAAACTTGTACTGATAACCCTTATTCACAATAAAAATCCCAAGTCAATCCGTATTTTTCTCTGGCACAGTTAAACGGTCCATTCTAAAGTATTTTATCGTTTATTTTGCAATTACGAAAAACATGAAGATAAGAAATAACACAAACGTTAAATGTGATTTACAAAACTGAACAAATTGTTTTGATGACGAATTTCGAGTATTTCCAATGAAAACGTGATGTTTTTTATTTCAAACGTATTGCAGAATCGAATGCGTGTGTTCTAAGAAGAAGAAATTGAAAAAATTGAATTTCGTCGATTACAACGCCATCTATCATGAACCGAACAAAATATTTCATTCAAATCATACGTACTTTTAGTCGTAGAATCCGTATCTGCAATAAAAAAAATATGGCTTCCTATCTTAGTTTAAAAGTTACCCCCACCCCACCTACAAAGCGGGGGGTGGGGAACTATTTTTTTGCACTAATGTATTTCCCCCGCGGTAGAGTGGCTGTTTTTCGAGATATTTGATCGTCTCAGTTTAAAAGAAACACCCGGTATATACAACATTTTATAAAAAAGTTTCTGCACTCTCTGCACAACACTTGAAAATACGGGTAGCAACAACCAGGATTTACGGCACAATGTCGTTTAACCAAAAAATAATTTTGGAATAATATACGTAGTACGTACACCGATAAACCGTAGAGAAATGACTATTTCGCAATGCAATCGGTCAGCATCCTTATGTTTTTGCCATCATTCGATTTATACGGGTTACCTAATGTTTCTTTTTACTGATATTTTCGTAAAGAACATGCATGATCTCCATTTGGTTCAATGTTCATTTTCCCCGTATAGATGGCACAACTCATGCACTAAGATAGTTTTAGCGATAGTTCTTCTTTATTTTTTGAATAATTTTCGCGGAATTTGATTGCGTCGGGTGACAATACACCTTCGGTATTTTATCTGCAAAATAAAATCAAAATAGTTAGTAACGGTTTCAATGTAGTGGTGTGCGTTTGCGTTGAGTTTTCATTCCAAAGAGCTTGCAATTCTGCATCTTCAAATTTTCGAGGCTATCCAGCACGCGGCTAGTCACTATAAAATCGAAATCACCACTTCTAAAACGTTTGTACCTATAATTACACTTTTCATAAGATACAACGTCGGCACGAAGGACACTACAAATCGATTCCCGTACAAATTGATTTCCGTTTTTTATTCGTCTTTCTTGTAAACCCAAGACATAAAACTAATATTATAAATCTACATTTTTAATTTGCCGCCAAACTAAGAAAGTTCATTTGCAACGTAGAATTTAAATTAAAAAAAGCTTTCAATTTTAATTATTAAAACTTATTCTTTCACGTTTGAATACCTCTATAGCATTAGATCCGATTATATCAGAAGAAATCGTCTAAGATTATCATACATTTCCCAATCTCCCTTTGGACGTAGTATAAAAGATTCATAATTACCAATGCTTATGGGTCCAAGGGCTTGGTTGGCCAATCAAAATGTATGATACCCTTATTTTTACTTTTTATTTCATTTTTTTTTCAGTATTCAATCTGTGTAATCTGTTCTGCAGCCGAAGCACTCCCAACTCGTTCGCAATTTACGTCCTATCCTTATGCACTCACCTGCCAAATCGAGGAGATACGGCTATGATACCCTTTAAAAGTAACATCTCATCTGATACTTCGAATACTTGTTGCATCTTCCTGATTTTTATGTTGTAACTGACCATGTTGGCGCGTTTAACATCTAATAGCGCTATAACGTTGTTTACGTGGATTGTGCCTTCAGTTAACACGCCTTTACAAGTACGGCAGTTTATTGTTCCAATATCAAAAATTTTTTAAATTTTTAAGAATTTTCTCTTGAATTTTGAAAACGTTGATCGGTTGTTGAAAATAATTTTTCTTTTCTATCTAACACTACTATCGTTGTTACATATACGTAGCTGATGCCAGTTGTGAATTACTTTCGTTAATCTCCAAAGCACTAAAATTTATTAATTCGCAATATATTTAAAAAAAATCATGGTTGGACTCATCAAATTTATTTTTTAATTACTCAATATCTTTCCCAAGTGCATAAATTATTTGAACTAAAGAATCAAATGCACATGTTTCAGATATAGAAATCAAAAAATCATTCTAGATGTGTGAAAATCCATTTTTTATTAGATCGATCGATTTTTTGCTCATTTAAAATGTCGTTTTCTTTTTATATATTTTGACGGGCGTTTCTTTGACCAATTCCCTTGAGGCGTAGCGCCCTATCACTTTTTGTTCAATATATTTTTGTGTGTAATTTAGTTTTTCCCACTTGTTCCACCCTTCCTAGTTTAACAGACCTTCTGGGTCTAGATTGAAAGTGTTGCTTAACGTTGTCAATTTTTACTTTTTCGGTAACTGGCCTTATGAAGACAGCTTATTTTATGTTTTATTGTTTCTACAAACCTTCCGGTTTTAAGATGCTGCTATTCTTTTAGGTATTGGTTTTTTACGATATTAAACCAATTTTCGGCATTCGAATTTGACATTCGACCTGTAATACCTTGAAGTACAATTATTAAGTTAAATAGTATTAGGTATAAAAATTTTATTTTTATTAAATAGATATTTAAATATACCTAAAGTTTCGGAATAAAAAGAAATCGTTGTTGTACTTTTTACTTCATCGTAAATTGTAATAAACCTTTTGAAAAAGGGGCTCGTTGAATAATAAGTGGTGGTCTTGATCCGATAGTATATAAACTTTCCAACCAAGTCAGCAAAGTTGCAACGAATTTTTAAATTTCTATTTACAGTTTGAGTGGAAATGGTAAACGGCCGTTAACACGCCTTCCCAGAAATTTGGACTCAGGTTCCGTGAACACTTCTAATAGGTTACTAAATTACTCATTCAGTCAGTTTGATTGCCACTTCTCAACCTGGTTTTTGAATTTCTATTGAATTTGTGTGAAAATGGTGACGGCCATTAACACGCCTTCCCCGGAATCTAGACTCAGGTTCCGAAAGCACTTCAAATAGGCTACTAAGTTGCTCATCTAGTCAGGATGACTGGAACCTCCTAACCAGGTCAGCAAATATTTTAAGTATTTTTCAATTTTTATTTTAAGTTTGAGTGAAAATTGTAACTCCTTCCCAGAAATTTTCTGGGCACTTTCCCGGAGCACCGGAGCGCTCTGGAACGTTAAAGTAGTTTCAAGTAACCTGAACTCGTAAAACTAAACCTAGAATTTTTTTTTTTACACCAAAAGAAAACTTCACTAGCAGAATAATTTATATTTTGCTTTCGTTTTCTTTTTTTTTTTTAAATTTCCTTTTATCTATTTCGAATCATAACCTTTTTTTTGAAATTAATACTTTTGAATTAGTAATTTTATAAACTCTGCACAACTATCTTAACACAAACACATAGGTAACAGTTAATCCCGTAAGGTGCAGCGCTCGTCGTTGGGCCTTATCCAACACGGTTATAAAATGTGGTCCCAATCCACGACCTCGGTTATATTTTGACACGTTGTTGTTTAGTGGCCGCTATGTATTTATAAATTTTCGTTTACTACTACGGTCTTGTCAATCGCAATACTATGCCGGTCGTTATATTTCGATTGGCAATAAAGATGGACTACACTTAATTGTAAGTCCCTAATCGATTTATACTGGCACTTTATTATTCTTTAATTAAATTGGTTAATCGACCCACTTGTCAAACAACAATAATCACTCTATATGAAGTAGACAAATACGCCACCGCGTGCAGTTACCAAAAAATTATAATGTTGCTGTTTTTTTCCAAGCAAACACATAATCGGACGACAAAAGCTAAACAAGACGAACGAGACAACCACATTCGTGGTAAGCGAACGAACATAAACATTATACACTGAACGGTTTTGCCACTACAGTCGACCAAACAACATTTTACGTTGAAAAAACTTTTATATAGCCTTCTTTTAGGGGCATCATGATAAACCGGTAAGTGGTGTAACAGTTTTACTCCGCGCGAGCATTTTGGAATTGCAAGTAAAGAAAACCGTTTGTTACAAGATTCTAGACTCGTAGTACCTGAACATTTTGATGTTTTGAGCAGCATAGTTTACAAAATATATCAAAATAATCATCAATATCTTGCACTGATTATCTTGTTCTTTTACTTTATAAGGGCAATTTGTTATATTTGGTTTTTTATCTGCAGAATTATTATGGCTGCAAACTGAGCGCAACATATAAACAAATCACAAAGTTCCGCCTTTTTTGTGTTATTTGTAATAATTTCGTCGATACTTTTAAATATTGCTTTATATTCATGCAATTCATTATAATGAGTAAAATGGCTTGAAGGTGAGGCTTGAAAAATCGGTTAACCTAGTTAACCTAAATCGGTTTAACGGCACCAGCAACATTAATTGAAGCCCATGTTTTTTAAGATCTCGAACAAATAGAAGCTACTGAAATAGTTGTCAAGGTATAATTTGTGACTTTAGAATCTATTATGACTACTTGATGCAACACTACTAGGGCTTGTCCCGACTTTCCACATAAAACAAACATTTTAATTCCTCGTGGTTTCGGTTCATTTTGCACTTATTGTTTGGCAGATAACTTTCCCTTAAATGGAATCATACTAAGGTTGTAATAGATATCCGAGTAATTAACATAATGAAATATTGCCCTCGTTCATAAATTTAGTTCGCAGTATTTCCATAACATCATTGTGAGTTAGGTTGTTGGTTTTGCATGTTTTGTAATTATTTTTTAAATATTCAGCAAAGCCTTTTGCCGACCGCACTGTTTTGAGGATGGTTGTACCATCCTCCTTTTTTTATTGATAAATACTTTTATCTCGGCCTTACAAAATAAACAACCTTTATCAATAATTTTTTTCGATTTCGAATGGGCCAGTTTTCTGTATGGATGAGAACAAAATTAAAATGTGTTAAAAGAAAATCACGGATAAACTTACTTGGCCTCACACTGCGTACACATGTACGTATATTTATATTCAACTAGCGGACCCGACAGACTTCGTTCTGCCCACAAAAGTATTTATGAAATTGTTTACTCTTTAAAGGGGGTGCTGGGAGTTTGTAGAATTCAGTGGTTTTCCAATTGAGTTGATGGGGGATCGACTCTTTCTGAAACCATCCGACTGTAAAGATCCTTTACTCTTTAAAGATCTCTACATACCATTCGGAGTCAACAGTGAACAAAATAAAAAAGGAATCAGCGAAATCCGTCACTCCGTTCTTTAGTTATGCTGTCACAAACACACGCCAACACACCCGGCGTGCTTTGCTGCACATGAATATTAACATTGAATCAAATTCATTGGTTTCTTTTATTTATTTTTTTTGGAAATAATGAAAAAAAAAGCAAAGTCAATTCAATACAATAGTATATACAATATTTTTTGGTTGATTTTTTGGTGCATGAATAAATAAATTTGTTGGTGCTCCCACTCTGGAACATGCGACGTATAATTGTCCGTGAGAAAAGCACGGTTCCTCCAAATTCACACCACACACTTGAAGCGTTTGTCCTTGAGCTTTATTAACGGTTATAGCAAAGGATAAACGCACGGGAAATTGAAGACGTTTGAATTGAAATGGCATGTCTGTTGGTATTAATGGAATCCGTGGTATCAGTACAACTTCTTCTTTTGCTTTGCAAGTGAGAATTGTTGCTTCGATCAAATTTGGCATTAATTTTTTCACGGAAAGTCTCGTTCCATTGCAGAGTTTTGGTGAATTGAGATTTCGAAGAAGTATGATCGATGAACCAATTTTCAAATGTAAATGATGCGGTGGCATACCGGGTGGCTCCAAAGAAATCAAAATTTCAACCGGATCATTTATTGCGTCTTCTTCATTCGTAGCAGTATCAATGAATTTGTATGATACCAAGTCACCTGGCAATTTCTGTTGAATTTGAAAATTTATTTCATTAACATTTGCATTTTTTGGTGCTAAAATTGCGCGTTCTCTTAACCAATCATTATTTTTATAGTTTTGAACAATGTTTGGAAAAACGCGATCAATTAGTTCTTCTTTTGATGGCATAATTGTGCAAAAGTTGTTTGGTAACGTGATAAAGCCATTTAAATCACTTGCAATTTTGCCATCGCTATTCTGTAGCAGTTGCTTCGAAAACTCACGTGCTGATGGATCATTTGGAAGACGCACACGCATATTTATGTTGAGCGATAACTTCTGTACATTTCCCTAAAGAAACGAACTTTTCAAATATGCATTAATTTCATTACATGGAGTCGATCTGGGAATGACGGGCAATGTTTGTCGAAAAACACCAGATAGCAATATTAATGCACCTCCGAACAACTATTGATTTCCACGTAGATCCTGTTATGTACGATTCAATGCTTCCAAAGATTTTTTATGGGCCATCGGACATTTATCCCATAAAATAATTGCTGCTTGTTGCAAAACTTTGGCCATTCCAGAATTTCTTGAAATATTACACGTTGGAATCTCAACCGTTTGCATGTTTAATGGCAATTTTAAAGCGGAATGTGCAGTTCGGCCACCACCCAATAATGTAGCTGCAATACCTGAAGAAGCAAGTGCCAATGCAATTTTTCGTTCGGATCTAATTGTTGCTAAGATTAATGAAATGAGAAATGTTTTTCCAGTGCCACCAGGAGCGTCCAAAAAATATAATCCACCAGTGTTGTTAATGACAGCTTGCATAATTCTATCGTATGCATTCTTTTGCTGAACATTCAATTGTGGAATGTGTGTTTGCATAAACGCACGCAATTCATCACATTCAAACAGCTGTTCGCGTTGCAATTCTCGCTGAAATAAATCATACATTGGACGATTAGGTGCGATCATGCATAATTGTCCTAATGCTTTGTTTTCAATCATAAGGCAAATATCTTCAATCTATATCAAAGCCTCATTATAAATTTCTAATGTATCTACCAATTCGGGATCCATCGAACGATGTTGAAGTCGAATCAAAATGTCTTCAGCCATGAAATCTTTATATTTATTCCACAATTCAAGTGTGTTTGATGGATAGCATGTTGATATTATTATTGCGAATAACATACGTATTTGGCATCCCAATGCGTATCATCTTCAAGCAAACGCAACCGTTGGCATGCATCACGATATTTTACACACAATTCACCATCAACAGTTCTTAAATTCTGAAATGACTGTGGCCCACGTACGTTCACCAACAACAACCGCAAATAAAAACATTCAACATTATTTGGACTAACTGTATAAATGCGGTTGAAAAAACACCTCGGTAGCCATCAACAGGAGTACCTTGTTTGCGGCGTTGAAATTTTTTTTTTTTGATGCGTTCCAAGTGAAATATCGTGGTGCTTCCGAATATAATAGTGTTCTTGCAAATTCATCCGTTTCATCAGTAAAATAAACACGTTGGCTATTTTCAAGATGGACTGCTAAATGTATAACAACAGGGTGTCTGTCATGTATTGGGAACGATAAAATTCGCCAAATAGCTTCGTTAGTACTAATATATCTTCCCATTTGGAACTGCAAAATTTCATCATTTCTATTTTCAGCAGCCACTCCGAAAACAGCCATATCGCTACCTTTATTAACATACTTGCAAATGTCTTTTATTGATTTGACTGAATTGCAGTATTCGACATTTATATGAGCATTGAAAATTTTTGATAACAACGGTGAATACGGCACTATCCAGCGATTATCAACTTAAACTTGGTTCCGGATTTTAACGGTAGTAGTTTTATCATTATTTTGAGCTGATCGTCGACGATACTGTGGATATCCATCATCACCATGTATTGTTTCAGCAATCCAATCAATTGTCTTGGAAAACACTTTGAACATTTGCCGTCGATCATACATGGTGAAATTGGATTGATTTCACCGCAGGGACCGTGTATCATATTTTTTGTGACAACTGCGAATAATTGTTGATCGATGGTTTGATCTGGAATTTCGGCCGATATAACACTATCAATCATATCTGGTGTTATTTTCCGTACTAACCATATCAAAATGTGAGCGTGCGGCAAGCCTCTCTTTTGCCATTCAATTGTATACATATAGCAGCGCACTTCTCCAAATACACGGAGCTTGACAATCAGATCCATCAACTTTTTCAATTTTTGGTGAAATATGCGAGCGGTTATATCGTGTCGACCTGTTGGCACCTGACCATCAAATAAGTAATCATACACATCAGCCCGTTTTGGGTTGCAAGTAAATGTGATGAACAAATCTGGACGGCCGTAATGACGAACATATGACATCGCATCTTGTGTTATACTCGTGCATATGACGTGGGCTTCCGGTATATGACGATGGTAATATCATCAAACGTCTAATGTCATTCACATCCACATCATTCAATAGTGCATCACGTAAATGTATGTACTCTTCAGATCTCAATCGGGCTTGATTATGACGGATGAAATTCAATCGTTCGCTCTCGATTTTAGCATACATGTCCACAATGTATTGATGTAAAAGTTTATTGCATCGCAAAATGTAATTGTCCTCTTGATCACGAATCATCAATCGATACGAATAAAAATTCATCGCACTAACTTTTTTCGTTGTTTCTGCACCTGAAAATAATAAAAATTATTCTTTTATTTTTATTTTCTTTTCTAATCAAAAATCATATTTTTTTTACCAGTCGTTGGATTTATCATCGGTATATTTATATGATAACCATCATCTCCTCTCCAGAATAAAATCGGGTATTGCAATGCGTCATAACAACGATGGAGTTCAGAAATACGATTTAGTTGCTCATTCCTACGGTACAAAACAATATCTCTTGGCCGAAATTGTTCACCAACTATTACGATTGCCACTTCATCGATTGTTGATGCATTTAATCACCTGGCATATTGTCCGAGTGGTGTTCTGTCGACACGTATTTTTATTTTATGGTTATCCGTGGGCATCTGATCCAGTGCAATCTTGAATAATTTGACCAATTCATTGTGCTGATGTAAAAATCTTTGCAGCTCACTCAAGATTTCTCGACTTGTATTTGAAGCAATTGCACAGCGCTGATTTAATTCGCTGTTCTCATTACCAATGAAATATATTTGCAAAAACTGATGGTCAGCATCTGGGAATGGCAACAATGACCCAGCTCTATGGTATATCTGTCCTTGAATCTGTAATGTTTTTGAAATAGATTTAGATGAAGACATCAGACAGCACATAAATGAAATGTCATATCATTTATTCCATGCGAAGTAATTACCTTAAAAGTCGGCATAAATCCATCTCTTATAATATTTGTAGCTCCAAAAGATGTCATTTGGAAGCATGAATTGTACTTTTGAATATTTCTTAAAAAATGCGACGCTGGTGAATTGCCATAAATTAATGAGTGCAAAGGGTCTGGTGGAGGTTCTAATACAGGCAATTTAACTTTCCCACCAGCACAGCACATGCCAGGCGTTTCGTTAATAAATTTGACTGCTTTACAATGCACACATTGTTTATTCATTTGTCCAATATAAGAATGCATACTGTAATCAATTGTGCTATCATAATTATAAGCCGTCAATTCCATTTGCCGTATGATTTAAATTGAGGGACGCGTACGTCCATTTATTGACCTTGCACCTTCAACCGTGTTTGCACTATCAACCGATTGGTTTATACGTCTACGTCGTTCCCTCTGTCATGCATTTTGTTGATTACGATCTTGTTCACGATTGGTTGAAACAACTGTTGAATGACGTGTACGTCTACCAATATTTGAACGTCTTGCACGTGGCATTTCAAATCCGATAGCAATTCAACCAGCAAATGCAAATGGAAAGTGTATATACACTGCTGTCTGTTTGTATTCAAACGCTTAAACAAAACCAAAATGAATTGTTTGATGATGTATAGCTGAATATATGAAAAAACAAAAAAAGCAAATGCGACTCTTACCGATTACGTCTGTCCACAATGCGAGTTCGATGAAAAAGAACCTTAAAATGATCAATCACTGACACTGACTGTATGCGCTACAACGTGTATTTACCGTGTGTATCAAGCAGTGTTGAGCGTTATTCAATAAATTTTTATTCAAATAGCAAATAATTTTTTATTAGATATTTTATATTTGGAATTTTTTGATTTCAAATTTCAACTGATATCTTTTTAATTGTGTCACAACTAATTATTCGTCATTCGTTAGTTGTTATTTGAAAACAATACATATAAAAATGTTTTTTTGCTGAAATCATAGGCACCTACGTATTTCTTGTTGTTTTTTTTATATGGACAAAATTACATGTTGACATGATAAATCACGAACGCGTTGACCGATTTCGTGTAAACGTTAGATAAACCATCTACACGACCATACGAACAAACCCTAAAAATTTGATCGAATTCAGTTTGACCGTTCGTGAGTTATAAAGTCACAACACACTTGCAACAATTTTTTATATATATAGCTATCGATTTTTGGGGACTTAGAGCATTAGCGTGCGCTTATTGCAGTTCTCTTTGAACAATTTCTCTTTGCGCACCTCGAAGTTGTTCACATTCCTTTATTTTTCCGTAATATTTTATGTCTAGTCCATTTCATCATTCTTTGATTATTGATTTTAAACTTAAATTTTTGTTTATTAAAGAACAAAAATCTAAAACGCGCGAATGGTTGGCCGCAGAAAGAGCATGAATGTCGAACATCTTCATTCGACCATGATTTGGCTTAATCAATTTCATTAATGTTACCTTGGGATTCTCGCAGAATAGATAATTTTCATCATCCGTCACAATTTTTCACAAGTAATTTTTCTGTTGCCGTAAAGCAGTGAAAGGCACGTGTTCATACGTTGACCTAGGTGTTGTGTTCTGCAAGCTCATGTTGCGTTTGCGTTGAGTTTTCATCCCATAGAGTTTGCAATTCTGCAAGCACGCGGCTGGTCACTAAGATCGAAATCACCACTTCTAAAACGTTTGTACTGTACCTATAATTACACTTTTCATAAGATACAACGTCGGCACCAAGGACACTACAAATAGATTCCCGGGCTTTAGAAGCATTTTTTAATTGTTGGAATTCGTGGAGAATGCTCGTACAAAATCTGGTAAAAATTAAGTCATACACCTAAACTAATTTAATCACCGGCGTTTGCGCAACTTCCACGTATTTATTTTTATTTTTTTCCCCCCAACGTAAAAAAGTTATGGGTGTTTCGATTTCAGTAAAATTAGATGCAATGTGCACCGGCTTGTTGTCTAGCCACTTTACAATAGAAATATTTTTGTTGTCTCTAGCTTATAGTTCCACATAGTAACCTCTTAATTGCCTTTTAAATTTTTTATCATCCATAAAGTGAGGCTTGAAAAATCGGTTAACCTAGTTAACCTAAATCGGTTTAACGGCACCAGCAACATTAATTGAAGCCCATGTTTTTTAAGATCTCGAACAAATAGAAGCTACTGAAATAGTTGTCAAGGTATAATTTGTGACTTTAGAATCTATTATGACTACTTGATGCAACACTACTAGGGCTTGTCCCGACTTTCCACATAAAACAAACATTTTAATTCCTCGTGGTTTCGGTTCATTTTGCACTTATTGTTTGGCAGATAACTTTCCCTTAAATGGAATCATACTAAGGTTGTAATAGATATCAGAGTAATTAACATAATGAAAATTTGGTCTAAGTTGAAAAAAAAACGATCACAGTGATTTTTTCTCCAAGGACCTGAACACTATCATCTTCTAACTGGTTATACTTGTGTCGGCGTTCATAAAATCAAATATTTGAATATCAATTTTATTGGCGATTATTACAGCTTCACCCAGTGTTGCAGAAGCCACCACTGTTATTTAATGATCAAAGCAAATCGGTGCGGGCGGAACGAAATTGATCAATTTATTCTCGTTGCAATTTAAATCGTCTGGCTATTCAACATTCTCTTGTTGGTGTATGTTACCCTGTTCTTCACGTTGTTCTATCACTATTAATTGAGCAAAAGTTGAGGTTTTTTATAACTTCGAAACCTTAGTACAGAAATTGGCGCAATGTATGTCCATCGTCAGCTACGACTTTTCTCCATCTTTCGGCCAGGATACGGATTCCGCGTCCGATATTGAAATCAAAAGTTCATAATTTTTACATTACCACAGATGAACCAATTTCATTATTTTTGTTGTTGTTTTTATTTTGTTTTGCTGCCACAGTTTTCATTTTATGCGTACATACAAAATGTACCGAAACAAATAAACAAAAAAGATCAAAATCAAGTGATCTCAAATGTGATCACAACAACATAATTATAGAGTTCTACATTTACCCTAGATGGCAGTATGTATTTATTTTATCAAAAACATCAATATGATTTTTGCGATTTGTGTAAAATTTTCGTTTATCGGGACTTTCGAAAAGTGTTTTTTATGCAGGGATTATTTTCAGCCAGTCCTATCGGTTCAGTTTGCCTGGGATTGTGAATTAATTGAATAGAATTTGCGATGCCAATAAACTTTATCGATACATAGTCATACGAAAAAAATTAATAAGCCTAATTCATATTACACTAATTATAAGTAGTATGCACAATATATACATATAATTTATATAATAAATATTTAATCTATCTCACTAAAAACAATCTTTATACAGAAACAGTTAAATCAGGTATCTTTTTACGTCTATTTATACTAAACGCGTACATAAATATTTTTATTGGAAATTTAATAATTGATACAAAATATTAAAATAAAAACCACAAAAACTATTGTATCAACAATTATAAACATAAAAATAAAAATTATTGATTAATTATAAGTAAATTAATAGTAAATTATAAATCTCAATATATTATTAAAATAATGTAAACCAAAAAATTACACTAATTACATACATAAATATATAATAAATAAAGCAAGCCAATTAAATATCCAATTAAATATTATGTGTTAAAACTATTATAAAAAAATTAATTTTTATTTATTAGCAAAAATACAAAAATTATTAATTTTATAAGAAGGAATTGTACGGTTTTTATTGCAAAATACAAAAATGTTTTAAAAAACCAAAAATTTAATTAAAGAATTAAATCTTAATAAAACGAATTTATTGTAAAATAAAATTTATTATTGTTGCTAGCTATATTACTTCTACATAATATAGGCAGAGGCACTGGTGCCTGGTGCACCAATCCATATCCCCGACTATAAAATTAATATTTTTTTCATAAAATAATTAAATACTTAATTGATAATTAAATTAAACATGGACACGCATAAGAATTCAAATATAATAATTTGATGTTTTATTTAAATTAATTTAAAAATAATGAAAATGTTGTAATAAATTATTATAAATAAATAAACAAATGCATTTGCGTTACACATATGAATATTTAAAATGTTGTTAATTTACGCTTAATGCAATGATTTAAAAAAGGTAAGTATATGATTTAAGAGAAAATAATTCGAAACCCAGAAACGATTTGCGCTAAAATTAGGCCAACGTATCGCAACAATTTAAACGCAGCTCTACTCAAAATCATAATATTAATACATGAGGGTCATATTAATACACACGGGCCAAACTAATCGTATGTGCGTTGTGTTAGACACAAATCTATATTAAAATGAATGCGCACTCTGATCGAAAGTTTTTCTAAATTATTTTGTGCTTCATACTCGTGGGAAAAGACACCTATACCCGTAAGTGTACGGCTATCATAATATACTATCAATTGTGTACCACAAAAATAATCTTCCTATTATTTTATTATACTTTATATCCAATTTCACTCTAACAAATAATGCAATTCACGTCATGCAATTTCAATATTAAATGCATTTTCCAAAAAAGGCTAACTAACCCACGCACAGAAATAAAAATGGATACTTTTCTTCACCAAAACTCGCGGATGATCAAAAAAAGTTCCTTGAAACTTAATAGGTATTTACCTGATATGCCTTAAACTATCACTTTTTTATTAAACAAATCAAATATGTACTACTTCTTTTTATTTTATAATTGTTTATAAAAAATCAAATAAAACACTGGTTTCAATTAATTAATTATTATTTTTTATTATTTTGTCCCACCAAAAAACACAACCACTTTGCAACAAATTTTTAGAACGAATGAAATATTGTAAATGACCGTTTCATGAATTAGAATACGTATAAATTGTAAATATTACGAACTCTTCGCGTATATTATGAATATTTTTCTCTCGTCATCTAACTAATTCGTAGATATAAGAACTTTTCGTATATATAATGATTATTTTTCTATCGTCATCTATAATACAAACTAATTCGTAGATAATGCGTAAATATTTGACGAAATTTATAGAAAACCTAACAATTATTTCCTATTTTATTAAATTGATATTACGATTATTAAATTTAAGTGGTTGACTCGTAATGATGACCACTATTCACAATAAAAATCCCAAGTCGATCCGTATGTTGAGATCGGTGCTATAACGGTACGAATATTATAAAGTTTTAAATTTTTCTTTTATTTAGTTACTACGTATATTATTAAAGTTTTTTATTTATTTTTTTATGTATAATATACTGATTTTTTTGTTTTCTGGGATATGTATTCACATTTTATTATTTTTTTTTGGTGCTGTACATATTTAATCATATTTAACATAAATTATAAATAAATCCTGGGCTGGTATGATAATGCAGTTTTAGTGTTGCCTGATGACATTTTTTTATTTTTCTGGGATGAAATCCTGGCCTAACTTCACAGCCATAAATCCATCCATCATAATTGGTAATCGAAAAATCGAGGGTTTGAAAATGATTTCAAATTTCTCCATCGCCTCCAAAATCACACTCCCAAAATGCACGAACTCCGCAAGGAACTGCAGTGTTTGATTAACCAACGACTTTTTCTAATTAGCGATGACATACGTGATTTTTAATTTTTGACCGTATGTTTTACCAAACATTTGCGGTTCAGGTGGAGGCTTGAGCCCTGTTCGTTTTTTTTTATAGAGTACCACTACATTGAAACCGTTAATAACTGTTTTGATTTTATTTTGCAGATGAAATCCCGAAGGAGTATTGCCACCCCGAAGCAAAAAAATTCCGGAAAAATTTTTCAAAAAATAAAAACGATCTTGTACAAAAACTGTACATTTTGTACAACGAACGAATTTTTAAATTTAAACAACCAATCAAAATAAACTGGAATAAAAGACTGCTAAACACCGCGGGGCGCTGCCTAACGAAAGAGAAATGTGGTGAGCGATCGTGCTGCATCGAATTGAGTGAGAAAGTTTTAACTACAGCGGGTCGGTTACAGTGGGGGGCGAAGTCCGAGATTCATACCTCCTCGCGGTGCTCTCTGGGTAACGCTAAATGAATCAGGCGGTGTAGTGGAGACGAGCAGCTAAATCCTGTTTATAGTCATGGACACTACATGTCAGGGCGAGCCATTGGCGCCTCAAAACCAATGCCAAACCAGCGTCTGTTTTCCAGGTTAGGAGCGGCTGAAGCGGGCGTCTGCCTTGTATCAAGCGGCTCGCTATATAAATGTGTTCAAGGTAGGACTGGATGCCTCAAGATTCTCACCAGTACGTGACCCACACACGTAACAAGCGGGTTGAGCGGAAGGCCAACAACCTCCCCTCATAAAAACTCACCAAGTTATGAACCCTAAACAAAGGCCTCGGATAACCATATCGGATTCATTACAAACTCGACCTCGGAAATTGTACACGGACAACGCTTTAAAAATGGGAACATGGAACGTGCTTAGCCTCTTAAGACCTGGAGATCTCCAGAACCTATCGAACCAAGCAAAGAGTTACACATTAAACGTACTTGCACTACAAGAGCTTAGATGGTCTGGGAGTGGGATCCATGACACCACCAATGGTTACACTCTTCATTACAGCGGCCATCAGAACGGAGGAGAATTTGGAGTTGGCTTCCTCATCCATCGGCGCGTGAAGCATCATATCATCGATTTCCGCCCTATCAACATGCGGATATGCACGGTCAGACTTCGCACTAAGAAATTTAACGTCACGATCGTTAATGTGTATGCACCCACCGAAGATAAATCAGATGACATCAAAGATCTTTTCTTTGTCGAACTGGAGGAAGTTATCAATAACATACCGCACCACGACATTAAAATCATCGTGGGCGACTTTAATGCAAAAATCGGTAGGAGTGCAGAAAATACATCGCACATCGGTCCTAACAGCCTGCACCTAACTAGTAATAACAATGGCCAACGAGTCACCGACCTGGCAATAACGTACAACTTAGTTGTATCAAGTACGTTTTTCCTACATAAGAGAATCCACAAAGTAACGTGGAGATCGAATGATGGGAGAACGGAAAATCAAATCGATCACGTCATGGTGTCTAAGAGGCACTCCACCAGCATATCTGACGTTAGATCTTACAGAGGTGCAGACATGGACAGCGATCATATGCTTGTCATATTTAAATATAAGTGCAAACTGTCATCTACGTTTAACAGACAAGCACAAAAGACCGTTCGATGGAATATCAATGCTCTAAAAGACCAAGCGTCATTGCAGAGTTACCAATCAACTGTCACTAACTATTTAGAGCGGCCCAGCAACAGCGAAGAAGCTCCCTCTAATATCGAGGAGCAGTGGCAAGCTATACAGTCAGCCATAACCACCGCGAAGCAAAATACCATCGGAAGAAGACCTCCGAGGGCCCGCAATGATTGGTTCGATGTCCAATGCCGTAGGGTCGTCGAAAATAAACGAACGCTTCGTGAAAAATGGTTGGCTCGCAACACTAGAAGCACTCTAGCAGAATATCTCCGCGCTAGGAAAGCCACGACTAAATACCTTCGACAAAAAAAGCGCGAACATATGAGATTATGCATCGGAAACATCAGCTTCCAAGCGGAACTAGGAAACTCAAGGGACTGTTTTGCCAACGCCAGGAATCTCACTAAAGACTTCCACCCAAGAAGTACAGCCATCAAAGACGGGAATGGAGAGTTGAGAACAAACGTGGCTGATGTTCTCTCAGTATGGCAAACCTACTTTCAAAATCTGCTAAATCGGAATGACGACGTGACCCCCATTAGAGCAATAGCTCCGCCAGGTGAAGAGGTCTTTGTCGAATATCCCACAGTGGAGGAAGTAGACGCAGCTATTAGTCGATTGAAAAACGGAAAGGCACCCGGTCTCGATGGAATCCCCGCAGAATTGATTAAACTCGGAGGTGCTACTCTTGCAACAAGTCTATACGACCTCGTCGTCTGTATTTGGGACCAAGAAGAGCTGCCTGAGAATTGGAAGACCGCGCTCATATGTCCGCTGCATAAAAAAGGCGACCGTCTTAAATGTGAAAACTATCGTGGCATAGCCCTATTGAACGCTGCTTACAAAGTGTTGGCTAATGTAGTACTTGCCAGACTCATCCCTTTCGCCGAAAACATCATTGGCGACTATCAATGTGGTTTTCGACCCAACCGATCAACCACGGACCAGTGTTTTACCATGAGGATGATCTTGGAAAAATGTTGGGAGTACAACATAACCATACATCAACTATATATAGACTTCCGGCAGGCATATGACAGTATAAACCGCGACAACCTATGGGCCGCGCTCATATGCCTAGGAATCCCAGAGAAACTCGTTTCGCTGTGTAAATTAACAACGTCTGGGTCTGTATGTAGAATCGTAATTGAAGGAACTGTGTCAGACTCCTTTGAAATAACATCTAGCGTTCGACAAGGTGATGCACTCGCGCCTTTGCTGTTCAATTTGGCGCTTGAGTACGTAGTGAGAAAAAGCAACATCGAAACTTCGCGCTGTATATTTAATAAATCCGGCCAAATTCTTGGATATGCAGATGATATCGTGCTTCTTGGCCGAAGACCAAGCGATATCAAAGACAGTTTCATACCGCTCGATCGCTGCGCAAGAAGACTTGGTTTAGAGGTGAACAGCAGTAAAACCAAATATCTAACAACACCCAGGAACATCTCTAGTGCAAATCTCGGAATTGGCGACCACAATTTTGATGGTGTCGAAAACTTTAAATACCTCGGGTCAGTTATAACATCACTGAATGAAATCCATAAATATACGTACATGTGTACGCAGTGTGAGGCCAAGTAAGTTTATCCGTGATTTTCTTTTAACACATTTTAATTTTGTTCTTATCCATACAGAAAACTGGCTCATTCGAAATCGAAAAAAATTATTGATAAAGGTTGTTTATTTTGTAAGGGCAAAATAAAAGTTTTCATTAATAAAATGGTTGCAGAAATAAATTTACAATAAAAATCACAAGTCGATCGGTATGTTGAGATTGGTGCTATAACGGTACAAATATTATAAAGTTTTAAATTTTTCTTTTATTTAGTTACTACGTTGCGACCTTAGAATAAAAGGGTTCTATGTTCATTGTTCATAGTTTCGAGAAAAAAGCAACTGAATATTCAAGTAGGTATTTCTTATTTTTCACTTAATTATTTTTCTTCTGCCTTTTCAATTTAGATGTAACCTATATTGAATTTTTCGAATTTTTCCTCATTTTCCCAACAGTTGTAATTATCTGTTGAGAAATTGTAAAAATAATATTGCACTTACAACCTATTCTAAATTTTGGAATAGAAATTGAAAGTTAAAAAAGTTCTATCTGTGCACATACACCTTTGTTATACAATCTGTGGAATATTATGAGTTCGATTATTTGAAACTGAAGATTTTCTTTTTATACTAGTAGTTAACAGAAAATGAAAACCGGTTTTGATTTCAAAAATAAATTTTATTTTTCAGAAAACGATTATCACATTTCAACTAAATTATAATATAATGTTTTACAATAAAATAATAATAAATAAAATAATTCATTCTAAATATAATTAGATAACATCAAATAGTTCCGGTATAGTCCTTAAAATCCATTGCTATTTCCTCAAAAATTATGTATAAGTATACATAGATTAAAATAGACGATCAGTCTTAATTTTTTGGTAATAAAATAGTTTTATAATAATCTATGTCTTGTCGTGGCATATATTTGAACATTTTTAACGCTATTTGCCGTAGGCACTTGGCGAAACACACTTATACTTAATAAACACATTTTTATTAATCACTTGTTTTTTGTTCCGCAGAATATTTTGAATGTCTTTCAAAAAGTTTAAAAAATCACTCGATCGATTTCGACTTGTTAGGTCATCATCAGGAGTATCTACTGATTTGTATTAGTAAAAATTTTTGTTATATAATAGAAAAAAGCAAAATATAATAAAAGAAGGAGAGAAGAAAAAATAAGCAATAAAAATTAATCTACGGATCGCGCAGGTAGGCGATGAGTCATATGTAGGTTGAGTAACAAAATTCAAGGTATATTATTGCGTACGTGAGAATAGAAAAGGGCGGGGTCTGTAATTGGTGAGAACCGGATTTCTCTTTGTTCGTTAAGGATATTTTGGTTAAGAAATATTGATTTTCGAATTTCGTAAGATTCTAAGGTATCTAAACGTCTGCCTTTGGGTTGTATATGTAATATGTCTAAATTGTTCAAGCTAGCTGTATGATTTTCTGAAGTTAAATGGTTATGGAAAGTTGATTGATTGCAACCAGATAAATGTTCTTTAGCTCTAACTCCAAAATTGCGCCCAGTCTGACCAATATAGGAGAAACTACAATCATTGCAATTGATCCTATAGACACCAGATTTGGAAAGGCGATCAACTCTAGGTTTATTGTTAAAAATCATTTTCTTTATTGTGTTATTATTATAAAAAGCAAAACTAATATTGGTATAATTGGACACGATGTTGCTAATCCGTTGGCTCGTTTTTCCTATATACTCTAAGCGACGCCAATTTTCCCGCGTTGGACTATCCGGTGGATAAATACCCGTTAGAGTTTTACGCTTTAGCTTTTTATTTAATAACTTTAATATAGTCCTAGTTGCATATCCGTTATTCGTTGCTATTTGAAGAATTATGTTAAGCTCAGTGTTATAATTTGAATTTGACAGAGGGATGTTTATTAGTCTATCTATGAGTGAGTGGAAAGCTGACATTTTAATATTATGGGGATGGTTTGAAGAACTAGGGATAACAGCGTCTGTATACGTGGGTTTCCGATAAATTTTGAAGTCTAAAGTAGAATTAATCCTGGTTATTGTTATATCTAGAAAATTAATACATTTATTTTCTTCTTTTTCTAACGTAAAATCAATGGTGGGATACTGAGAATTTAACCAAGTAAGGAAAGAGTCTAATAGTCTATCAGTTCCATTCCATAGACATAATATGTCATCAACATATCTATACCAAAAGATTATATGACGAAAATAAGGATTGTTATTTGATAAGATCACTTGCTCGAAGAAATTCATGAAAATTTCAGCCAAGATGATGATGACCTAACAAGTCGAAATCGATCGAGTGATTTTTTAAACTTTTTGAAAGACATTCAAAATATTCTGCGGAACAAAAACAAGTGATTAATAAAAATGTGTTTATTAAGTATTTGAACATTTTTTCTAAATGTTGTGTTTTATGGTTTGGTATAGGTTTGTGGTTACCGCTTATTATAGGATCTGTTATCCCTACAATTGCTGGAATTTTTTGCGGACGACTTTGATTTCTGGTTGTTTTCGTCGTACGCCTCACTGTGGTACTAATATAATCCTCAGGGTTATATCCAATACAATAATTAACTCCACAAGTGTTTTGTGTAAACCGAAGCATCTTTAATGAACTGAAGGGTACCACTTTATAGTTAAATGCTTTAGCACATTGTTCAAAATTTTTAAAATCATTCGGTTTAATTTGTATCACGTGATATGGTCGTTTTCTGTTAATACTTTTTAACAAACGAATAAAACCAATAGGCGAAAAAAACTCATTTTTTGTTAATGATTTTTCTATTTGGCTATGTGCATTATCAACTTCCTGAATACAGGAATGTCCAGGTAAAGAATAACGCATTTCAATAGATTCTACATCCGGGTGTTGAGAAATAAAATACTGTATATCATATGCCATGTGTGAATTTTTATTCTGGGGCACACACGAGTCACTCCATGTTATAAGTTTTGTTATATCATTCTCACTAAACAAACGTTCTAATATTCTATACAGCGCGGATGCGATATCATTGCCCGTTCGCCCCATGGTGGCCTCATTCCATATTGCACAGTATACAGTTTTAGTAGTAGACAAATGCGCCGTAAGGTTGTATACATTGTAACATTCGTTACATCCGATCCTCACTCCAATAAAGTTTAATTTCTGTGGGTCGAATGTACTATACCCAAATTGTTTATTACCTTGTTGTTTATACTACTTTATCGATGGTATACACTGAACGAAACAATATTGCGCACACCAAGTTTGCTTTCTTTAACGCTTACTACGATGGATATACAAACCGTATGATACTAGGGTTACATTCTTCTGTGGTATGTCGTTGAAATATGTATTTTCTTATTTGGCGGGAAAAATACATGAAAACCAGATTTTTTTTGCATATATATATTTTTTTTTTTGTCAAATAATATTTCGTGATGATGATAATTTTTTTTGTTTAGTCAGTCGATACCCAGATTTTCCAACAAAATTATAAAATAAAAAAAATCCAAACAAATTAAAAAACAAAAATTAAAATTAAAAATTCACCTTGTTGGTTTAAGTTAAAACAATCTATGATATATAGTACTTATTATAGTATAATAAGTTGTGACAGAGTGTGGTGTGGCAATTTGGTGTTGGATCGATAATAAAATTATTAATTAAATCGATCAAAAGTGATAAAGTACTATTGTGTAAAACTGTGTTATTACGTGGTGTAGTGAACATAACATGCTATAGTATGTAGCCATTGTGCGCCGTGTAAATCGCATCGCACAAGATAAAGTTTAACGTGTCAACAGCTACATTGGCCCGAGCTAACGAATTGAATAATTTAGTTAGTACCCGCGATAATTGTCGGTACCAGATTACCCGGGCTACATTAATGTTGATAGTTTGGAGTATCATTTAACCAGAAACCATAAATTGGATGAGCAAACGGATTGGGCGTTGTCGGTGAAAATCTGAGTGAAGTGGAGTATTGCAGCAGAAATTATAAATCGCGTGAAGTTGCGAGTAATTGTTCGAGACCATATCCTAGTGGAGGAACCTTGGTTTTAATTACGGTATCCTATTTTCTGTTGTGGGCAATGTGGTTGGAGGTACCGGTTGTATTAGACGGTAGGATTCGGGTGACGTGATATAACGGAATTATGTTTTTTTATCGTTATGCAACGGATTTTTTTTAGTAAGAGCATTTAATCAATTTGTTCCTTAATTTTCTTTAAATTCAATATTAATTAATTAATTTTCATTATTACTATTTGTAAATTTAAGATTATATTATTGGTTTGTTTTTGTTGTTTATTTTCATGGAATTTCTTTTAATCAAAATAATAATTTCATTTACCATTATATTTTTACTATTACTAATTAAATCAATTATTTAACATAAATTATAAACAAATCCTGGGCTGGGATGATAATGCAGTTTTAGTGTTGCCTGATGACATTTTTTTATTTTTCTGGGATGAAATCCTGGCCTAACTTCACAACCATAAATCCATCCATCATAATTGGTAATCGAAAAATCGAGGGTTTGAAAATGATTTCAAATTTCTCCATCGCCTCCAAAATCACACTCCCAAAATGCACGAACTCCGCAAGGAACTGCAGTGTTTGATTAACCAACGACTTTTTCTAATTAGCGATGACATACGTGATTTTTAATTTTTGACCGTATGTTTTACCAAACATTTGCGGTTCAGGTGGAGGCTTGAGCCCTGTTCGTTTTTTTTATAGAGTGCCACTACATTGAAACCGTTAATAACTGTTTTGATTTTATTTTGCAGATGAAATCCCGAAGGAGTATTGCTACCCCGAAGCAAAAAAGTTCCGGGAAAATTTTACAAAAAATAAAAACGAACTTATACAAAAACTGTACATTTTGTACAATGAAAAAATTTTTAAATTTAAAAAAAAGATCGAAATAAACTGGAATAAAAGACTGCTAAAAACCGCGGGGCGCTGCCTAACCAAAGGGAAATGTGGTGAGCGATCGTGCTGCATCGAATTGAGTGAAAAAGTTTTAACTACAGCGGGGCGGTTACGATGTATTCTACATGAGTTGTGCCATGCTGCAACATGGATGTATGACGGGGAAAGAAGAGGGCATGGATCGAAATGGAGGTCATGGGCATCCAAATCGATGAAAATATTCCCGGAGCTACCAAAAATTGAAGTGTCCCATTCGTACGATGTACGATATTGAATATAAATATACGTACATGTGTACGCAGTGTGAGGCCAAGTAAGTTTATCCGTGATTTTCTTTTAACACATTTTAATTTTGTTCTTATCCATATAGAAAACTGGCCCATTCCAAATCAAAAAAAATTCTTGATAAAGAATGTTTATTTTGTAAGGGCACAATAAATGTTTTCATCAATAAAAAAAAAGGAGGATGGTACAACCATCCTCAAAACAGTGCGGTCGGCAAAAGGTTTTGCTGAATATGTGAAAAAAAATTACAAAAAATACAAAACCGAGAACCTAACTCACAACGATGTGATGCAAATACTGCGAGCTAAATTTATGGATGAGGGCAATATTTAGTTCCATAAATTTGCTGAAGGGAAGTGGAGTTGTATGTATGTATCATATTCATAACCTACAAATAATGCTTTGAACTACTTTTTTTAGATAGTCGTCAAAAAAGTATTATAAAACAAAATTTTGGAAATCGTGAATGTGGATCATATGGCTGAAATTCGCCAAAGGTTAAATATGAGCGAAGCTATGTAACGATCAGCAAGACGGGCGAGGTTGTCAAAGATGGAAAATTTCCACTTCTGCACTTGTTTCTGCCCAGATCGTTAACAGAAATGATAGTGTTTTATTTGCATAGGCTTCCGCGGCGGATTATTGTGTTAGCCCGGCCATGGCTCAGTGGATGGGGTGGGTAGAAAGAGAAGCTTGCAAAAAAATCTGGAGTTACCGCCGAATGATAAAATTTACTGATATATTGTTAGCACGGACAATTATCTACCTAAGACTTACCGATACTCACCACGATCACATCCTATAATGAATTATATTACTCCATCCTGAAAAGCAAAACGAACGGAGAAGCAGAGAAAAAAACGACGAAGTTGTGAACAGCGGATCATAAAAAACATTAGTTAATATGAGTAGTACCAGAACCGTATTTATTGATATATAAAAACATAGTAAAAAAAAATAGAAAGAAAAAGAAATTTACAAATTACTGTCCTGTACCAATTACAACAAAATTTGGGCTAAATGCCATATTATCCTAGTATAATAAATTTAAATGTAAATGAAATATTTAATTATTAAAACTAACATAAAATTATTTAATAGAAAAACAAAAAAAAAATGTTATAAGGTACCTTATTCGAAGCGTTGGCCGGCAATGTTGTACGCGTAATCCGTAATGATGACGTTGGAGATAACCCATATGCGGTTAAACAAAAATTCCGTTGATTTTATTATTTAGATGATTAATTTATGTATTTATATATTATATATTTTTAGGTTTTATTTTAATTTCTAATTAATTTACTTTATCTTATAACTTTAATTTTAAGAACTAACGTGCAATAAATAATATTTCATAGATAAAATTTTCACTTTGCACATAATTTTGTGATCTCGCCAAATATCATTTTAAATATCACTTCTGTCACGGTATTTGTATTGATCAAGATTATTAATGACACGGCATCACACACCACAAAGTATTATTTTCATTAATGAAAATTAGCACGTTGCAAACACAAACGCGTAATAAACACATATTATTTTCCAATTCACTAATTAAATTTTAATTTGAATTTTATTTAAGTTTTTATTTCGTATAATAGTTGAAATAGTTATTTTTATTATTAGCGTTTATTATTAAGTTATTTAGATTAAGATTTATATTCACATATTAAATTTTTAATAAATGTCCACGCCACTTGCGTTCATTTACATTTTATTTATTTCTATTTATTTTAACTTATAGTATATGATAATCACAAGTCACTGTCTATTTCTATGTTGCCAAACTATGCTTACTTTATTAGCTTAGATTTTAAAATAGTTATGGTCAATTTTTTTTTTATTAAACTTATAATTTTACTCGACTAATTTTTATCATTCACTCAGAAAATTATTTATTAAATAAAAGTTTATATAAAACAAATAAATTTGAATAGAAATTTTTCACTTAATCTAAATGAAATACTAGACACAACTCCCCGCGTGTTTCTCCAATTTCGCTATTATAGCCAAAAAAACCGTACCCGAAATGATCATCCGATATTTTTTTTTTTTTATTTTGTTTTTAATGATGGAGCAAAACATACCGTTTCCCAATATTTGCAAAATACTTGAATCTCGGTACTTACAATTTCCATTAAGGGGGTGGACACCGGAACGCCACTTGGGACGAAACAAAATTCGTTACAGCTATACCGGAAGAACTTTCAAATCGGTTGTATTAGCTACATTACATTGAAAGAAAACTGAAGTAGCCTAGCTCCCCATTAATGAAAGCTATGAAACTCTTGAAGAATACGGTTAGTGTGAAAGATCCAAAACGTTAGTATCAGGAATTCAACTTCAAAATTGAAATGATCGATAGCGTTTACAAACTGGTCAAATATTTGTATGAGGTAAATATCGGGATTCAATGCCGTATTTATATTTTTGCCTTTTAGTTATGCAACCATCCGACAAAAGTTATTTAAATGTATTATGAGGATATTTGGCATCAGAAATCTTAGTCCTTAACTGGGGGTAGGCATTGGAAAATTTAAATCGCCTACGGGAGGGTTAGTATATCGACAACAGCAATTTCAATGATATTCAAGCTCTTCAAAGACGGACATGATTGATACGCTGGAGTGTACAAGGGTTCTTCAATCACACTGATGGATGAGACGAGTATCGAAATTTTTCTGTATAAACCATGAATGCTATTAAGACAATGTGTTCTCGCATTTTACGGTATTTGGCCACATTGGTTATAATAAGTCGAGGCGGCGTAAAGCACAAAGATTTGATTAAAGTTATTCAATCACGGGACTCTTGGACCATTTATATGTAAACTATTTCGAGCAGGCTCGGATGAAACCACGAATGCCAAACAGTAATCATCAATGATTTCTTTATAATCGGTCATTTAGATGAATTTTTTGAAAACGCCCGTTTAATTATTTTTGGAACATTTTGCAGAATGCATCAATGCGCTACCGTAAGTATGTTGGATGATAAATTAAACATGTAATCAGGGGAAAGTGCTGGATTGTGACTTTAATTCGTAATGCTGAACTCGATGGTAAAATTGACTAGAAATTAGGACATGTAATGGGAACGCAACCTTTGTCACCATATCAAAACCTATTTGAAATAAGTAATTGATTCCCTGAACGAACCTTCTGAAGCTCTCACTGGTACTGTAGAAAGAAACCCAAACTAAAGAAAGCACAAGTGGTGAAAATAATTGAAAGTACTACTAAAAAATTTGTGGAACCTATAAACATTTTTTTTAGTCACTCGATAAAATTGAGAATCCAGAATAATCCAAATTTATGAAAATTAAATTGTTAATAAAAAGCATGCAATTTCCATTAAGGCACCGATTCACGTATTTTGCAAAAACACGACTTCGTGGTACCATAGCATAAAAATTAAACAATCAATCGCCAACATTTATGTCTTAAAATTTTAATTGAAAGTTTTTAGGAAAATTGACGGTGGCTTTTTCCATTTTTCCCTCTAGATTTGACATTACAAAGTAAACAATATTCGCCAAAATCGCAAAAGTTTTGGTACCATTGTGACGATATCAGTCAACAAAACTTAGATTATGATATATCAAAAGACGCAGAAAAAAAATCTGAGATGATTGACGGTGGCGTTTTGTTAAATTTTAAGTATTAACCGAAAAATTTGCAAAAAACTAAATTCCTTTGGTAAAAATAAATGCAAAGTAAAGACAACCGTCAAATTTATTGATTTTATTCCTAACTAGTTTTACCAGAATACAACAGATGTAGTTAGTTTCCAGTCTTGTTTCGATGTATATCTATGTGCTTATGTATGCATATGTAAATTTAAAGCAAAAGGGCGTTACGATGAACAGCTGTGTAACTAACAATATTTTTTAGTGGTGTGTATGAAATTGAGATGGTTTTCTTTCAATCAGAGACGGAAACCGGTTCGTTTGAACCAAACCAAAACCACTGAACCAACGAAATTTTACCTAACCAAAACCAAACCAGATTTTTAAAAAATAGTTGAACCGAACCATAAACCAATGTTTTTCTGTTTGGTTCACGGTTCGGTTTTATAGTATAAAATTTGTTCTATTACCTACATAAATTGGAAAAATCTACTCATTTCTTTTTGAAACAACTACATTATTTTTTTCACGTCTACTACATTTTTGTATTAAATTTTAAAATTTAGAAGAAAAGCTCGCCTTTACCAAATCACACCAAGTGAGTCTGTAGGATCGAGGTTTATCGATGGCCGGAAATTTATCGATGGCCTGCTCTGCTTTCAATCGCTATTGTTCCATTCCACACGAGGGTTTTTTGTATTTTGGCATTTTTTTCAAATCAAATGGTTTGTTCTGCTCTCTCTTCAATAAAATTTTAACTAAAATGAGTCAAAAATGTCCTTGAAATATTTTTTATTTCATTTATGTTTGAGTTGTGTCAAAACCAAACACAATCATATTCTATAAGCCGTCTTATAATCGGCTATACACGCAGATAATATCAACTTACTTTTAGATAACTTTTTAACTCCTATTTGATAGTATTAGTGTAAATTATTAACTTCTATTTGGTAGTATTTGTTACCGCCAATAGAAATCGAATATGACAAATTTGATCTAAATTTCTCGTTTATGTTTATACAAACAACCAAAACCAAACACAATCATATTCAAAAATAAAAAAAGTAAAAAAAAATGTTTAAAGGGAAAAATAGAAAAAACAAAAACTAGTGGGTGTGTCTTGCTTGTCTAATTAATGTATCTAACTAATAAGTGCATTTCGATGTCGAGTCGATCGCGATAAAACAAAAGGAAAAGGTAGTAACCTTTCAATTTTTGGTGTGTGAAGTGTTGTGTAGTTATTCGAATAGAATATATGAATACGAGTATAAAAAATAAAATCAAATTTATTACGATTTAATTAAAGGTAATCAAATTGATATTATATTAATTTTTTTTAAATAATAATTAACCAAATATAAATTTATTAATAATAATTTTCATACGTAAATAATTTCGCTTTTAACAGGAAAACTCTCGTTGATGTAAGCCGTCGGTAAAACAATTGCAGTTTGATCGATTTCGCAACTCGGGGTGAGTAATTCGTTAAATTTGACATTATTAATTTAGTTGTAAGATTTTTATGATTTTGTGATATCACCCATAAGTGGTAGTATATTTGGTATAAAAACTCGTCAATTCTTACATAATTATTTATTCTAGTCATTTTAAAACCAGTCTAAAGCCTAGTGCACCGTGATATTTTAGCTGTGATTTTTTTATTTAGAATTAGTTTTGGTACCCCTAGTTAGTATAAATTAGTTATAACATTAGTTTTAAGTAAAGCTTATCGTGTATTAATATCGATTAATAATGCCTAATCATTGCTGCGTGATATCTTGAATATTTCACTGTCCGTCAGAAATAAGTTTACCCAAGTTTAAATTTCCGTCTTGTGCGGAAAATAAACTAAAATGGTTGAATGCTGTTCGTAGGTTAAATTGGGAACCTGCCAAAAATGCTGTTGTATGTGCCAAGCATTTTAAAGAAAAAGATTTTGTTTCTCACCAAAATCGCGAATTGCAGCGTCCCAGACTGACTGAGAATGCTGTCCCATCCCTGTTTCTAGATCGACCTGCGCAACTTGAAAATAAACCTTCTGTTTACTTGAACCCAGTTGCGCCACTTCAGTTTGAACAGGTTGAACAAAATGAACCAAAAAATTTACCAGATCATATTGGAAATTTTGAAATATTTTTAAATAAATTCGGGGAAAGATTAAACGTTTCAAATTATCAAATATTTCAATATTCTGAAAAGGTAGTCTTTTACAAATTACAAAATTGTGATGACGTGGGATGTAATATTTCGACACAAATTTGTCTCTTCAATAATCTTCACGTGAAGATCATTGTTCAAAATACCGAAACAGGTTGCGCGGATTTGGTTGTATTGCCGCGAAATATGAAAATATCAAAATGGTCTCAAATTTCTTATTTATTGTCTAAATTCGCGAGTATTTACTAGATCGTGCATTGCACTATCTAGTAAAGGCCCGTGACGTCGATTAAGATTTCCCCCATTTCGGCAAACTAGATATTCTTATCAATCAGGTCCATCTTTTAAATACAGCGAGACCACGATACGATTCCGAGACCATTGTATTTGCCTTCCTCATATACGCTCATTCAGCGGCAACATACAACATTTAAAAGAAATTTCTGATTTTACCCCACACTAGTTATTTGAAATTCATTTCGTCTCACCTTCACATTTCGCCCGATTCCAATTCATTGCACAATGATGAGAATTATTTAAATCATATAACAAAATCTGTTACTGAAAAGGAAAAATATGTTGCTATTTTAATAGACGAAATTTATATTGAACAAGGTCTTCAATATAAAAGTAACAAGATAGCAGGACAAACTTTAACTGATCGCACTGAATGCGCGAGAATAATAATGGCTTTCATGATTAAGTCAATATTTGGGAATTTCAAACAAATAGTTCGTCTGTTTCCAATGTTACGCCCAAATGGAGAGATTTTGTACGATTTAACCAAAAAAGTAATTGAGTTTGTCCAAAGACTTGGATTTACAGTGTTGGTCATCATTACCGATAACAATCGGATAAATCAAAATATGTTCACGAGATTTGCTGGAAAAAATAATTTTTTTATTAATCCCGATTTCCCAAATATTAATATATTATGTCAGTACGATTCGGTACACTTATTTAAAAATATACGTAACAATTGGCTTCATTTAAATATTAATAAAACGTATTGTTATCCTGACTTCGAAGATTATTCGATTAAACAGGCATCGTATACACATTTTTACAAATTATACGATGATTCAAAAAATCTCTTAACGTAGAGTGCGAGAAAAAAATTAGGATACACAACATTTTTGCTCATGATAAAAAAGATTACAAGAATCTGATGTAACCGACTAATGAAAATTCCTTATATGACGACATGGATCTATCCGAATTCAACAAAATTTTAGACAGCGACCTTTACCTTCAAAATATTGAAAAAGACGAAGGCGCTAAACTGTATGTTACTTATTACGCAGCACACAGTCATTCCAAGGTACAGAAATGCAAGTTATGTCAACATTTATTTTTGAATGAAAAGAGAACAATAACTAACTCCCATTATTTTAATTATCTACAGCGTGGGGGTCTTACCGTTGCATCAGATGAAGTAAATTACATTCTCTTCCATATGTTAGCGATATTCCAACAAATTTTACGAACTTCCGAGTTTAGTTAATCTATTTAACTGTAGATAGTTTGAGAAATAATGATGCAACGGTAATAGATTTAGAATATGAATGCCAGTAGTGTGGATCATCGACTTTTAGAAAGTATTTTAATATTTGCAGTGTTTTGCAAATATTATGTTAAATAATTATGTGAAGAAAGTGAACGATAAGCGCCATGCATTGAGCAATATCACGAATCGTAAATTACTTACTTATAAATAAATAAATATATTCGTATTAATTATTAAGATTTGCTAACCGTATTTTTTCTTTTTTTTCATGTTATTTCACCGAACCAATGAACTGAACCGGAACCGAGCTGAAGGACTGTGATTGAAATAATATATTATTTAGATTAAATTTTTATTTAAATGAAATTTGTATTGATTTTTATTATTTTTTTTTATTTATAAATGAATTATGTTAATTGTAATTGTTAATGAACTGTTAATTTTATAATTTATTTTATTTAATTTTATAAAGGTTTTTATGCTCAATGGAAGCTGGATTTATTCCCGAAAAGTTTCCATATGGCTTTTCCTTTACTTCAAAAAATAAATTTTTTTAAATATCCAAATTAATGTTGTTTTCCTTTATTTATAAATACGCAACAGTGCTGTAAACGATGAGCATAGCGCCGATGAGATTGTGTAGTTCCTCCGTTCATTTACTAAACCAGCGTTTCTCAGTGCACTCCGCGGAGCCCTTGGGCTTATCACTGATCACAACTACTTCTAGAAGCAAATTCTCATACTATGACATATGGACGAAAGCATAGATGTAGCTGAGGGAGTTGCAATCTTGCTTGTTTTTGTTCGATATCAGCATATAAATTTGCTTGAAGAGGATCTCCTTTTGTGTGAACCATAATTGCCAAATAATACAACTGGTGCCAAAATACTTAATGTCGTGAATGGTTTTTGATGTGTAAACATCTTTACGCGCGCCTACCAAAATTTTTTGTATTAGTGTGTGTTTCAATTGGTTTAAATACCGCATAAAAAGTTAAAAAGTTAAAAAAATAATCGTGGTAAATTTTTTTTAACTTTTTAACTTTTTATCTGTTTCAATTGGTTAAAATTTTGACAATAACATGGTTGATTATTTTATGTGTAATTATGAACGTATATAGCACATTTAAATATGAGAATATGTAGAATAAATACTATTTCAATGTATATTAGTTAATTATGGTCAGTTTACATCTAAATTATTACGATTTTCCTCAAAATTTGTACATGCCAAATTTCTGTTTACAAACAAATATTTTTGTCAGCCAAATGTTTTCCACATAAAAATTTTATCAGCTCTTGAAGCAGATAAAAAGTTTGACATTTTTATTCACCACAATTTTTAACTTTTTAACTTTTTATGCGGCATTTAAACCAATTGAAACACGCACTTAGAGTAAACTTGTAAATGAAACGAACGGAAATGACGTATACCTACTTCGTTTGAAAAAAAAGCAAGAAACTCAACAAAAACAAATTTTACTATACGTGGCATGCTTTTATGTATATGTATAATAGTAGGGAAAATGAAAAAATTAATTTAATGAATGAAATAGAAACCATCGACATTTCCATTGATCAGAAAAATCAAAAAAAAATTACGATACGAAATACGAATTACGATTACGAAATTGCATACTCATACGATTAAAAACACAGTCAACAACTGCTGTATATTGCTTTATCACGAGTCACGAGTCTCTAGGCGCTGTTCATCACGTCGGCTATCAATGATCATGTCTTCTACTGAATGAGGTTATAATGACATCTCGTTTTTAACATTGAACTGCCAGAGTCTCAGGTCACAGTCACGCAGGTATGCTCAATTCATTTGGTTTTCGAGAGCTGGCTGCGCAATGACGAACTTGTTAATATTCCTACGTTTGAATGCTGTTTTCAGTTCAATAGAGATGTTCAGTGAGCTGCCGGAGTAGCAATTCCGTCAAAAGATCCATAAAATGAGCATAGTGGACACAAATAATTTGCCGTACTTTTTCAAAACCAATATTGACGTAACAAATGGACTGGCGAATGGAGCTATGGACTGTCTAAAGTATATCGAATGCATAGGCGTCCTAACCAGGACAACGAGAACGATGAAAACGTCGACAGTAAAAAATGTCAAACGACTCTGAATGGATTTCGGTTCAAATTCACAAGTTGGCAAGAAGGTCAGGTGGCTTGAAGCTGGATGGGCGCAGAAAACGAATATCGACCGATGTTTGGTGCCCATTTCTAGAAAAAGCTCAACTATTAATCGAAACAACAATTAATGTTAAGCATAAACAACAATTAATGTAAAGCGTCGTACCTTCATGTTGTAACAGTTTGAATTTTTTTTGTATTTTTTTTATAAAAAAAAAATTTTTTTTGGTTCGAGACCCTGATTTTAAATTTAATTTACCAGTACGTTCATTTCTTATCAAGGTATAATTATAAATTCTCCGTTTTCTCCAAATATACCTTTACCATCAAAATAACTTTATGTGTTAAAACGAATACAAGTATTAATGATCAGATGATGATGAGTATTGAAATGGAGGGGTAGAGAATCGAAGTAAGAAAGAGCGAGATAGATGTGATAGAACCAAAATTTTGGATGGATGTAAAATAAAAATCAAGATTGTGTTTTTTCTTTTGGATTGGACGCTTGAAGAAGACACATCACCTCGAGTTTTGTTTGGACGCATTTTTGGTGTACAGGAAAAAAATTGGAGGATCACTAACAAGAGTTTGGTTTACTTAGCTAAGTATGGACATATAATTTTTAAATGTAATATATATATATATATATATATATATATATATATATATATATATATATATATATATATATATATATATATATATATATATATATATATATATATATATATATATATATATATATATATATATATATATATATATATATATATATATATATATATATATATATATATATATATATATATATATATATATATATATATATATATATATATATATATATATATATATATATATAGTTTAATGCATGTGAGATATAAACAACATAATTATACATTTTATATGAACATTAAATATAAACGGTTTGTTAGTGGATTTTTTTATATGGGTAAATGAAAACTCATGAACAAAATTAAAATTTAATTCCCGTACGAGATTGATGGCGTTTGGTAGTGAATCGTACGATCGCGTGCAAAAGTACCACAATATCGAGATGTGTATCGGAAACCAACATTGTGGTAAAGCGGAAATTAATGCTGTATAGTGCGGATGTGTGAATTATTTTTTTTTTCCTTAAGATAATAAGTGTTTTATATAGAGATATTCGAACCACGAAAGTTAGAGTTGGTCGATTCAAAACACGTGCGAACGATCATATAAAGAAAAACAACAACCGTTGTTGGATCACCCGTTATGTGGATAACCGGGGTAATACTTGTCCTTTTATCAAAGATCACATTTTAAGATCACGTCAACAACAACTGTTAAGTGGATTACCGTAAGTTATTTTCGTTTTCCTTTTCCTTTCCTATTTTAATTAAATCTTGATATTGATTCGTAGTAATTTGATTATTTTTTTTATTTCAAGTAAATTTTTTTTGTGTGAGTAATAGGAGGTTCGGAGTTCTTTCATCTTTGTTTTTTTTTTTGATTAAGTAGAAGATTTGGCAAATAAACAACCCAGCTTTATTAACCCACCCTTAGTCGATTTGCTCTACGAGATAGCCGAAGTTAAGACGCGTGAGGAGTTTAGCTTCATATTATCGAAGCTATTGCGCCCAACTAAATTTTACTGAAATTCGCTCAATACAGAGAAGCTGTTTCGCCAAAAGAAGAGATGAAAGAAAACTTTGTTGGAAATTTGTTTTATTATTTATTCGTTATATAATTTCTTTAAATATTTTTTTTGTTTCGTTTTCTCAAAATAGATTCCATTTGTATGCTGGTATCTCGCGGATCAAGTGTTGTCTCTGGAAGTGGACCTCAAAAAGGAGAAAACGTATTTGAAAACCACCGGGGTTTTCCTTCGTGATGTTTTTTATTAGTATGATTTATTTTGATATTTTTGTTTATTGATTAAAATTCGGTTTTAATTCAATAGTTAGTATTATATAATTGAGTTTTGGAACTTATATTTTTCCATTAAATAAAATGAGTCTTAAGTATTATAACGATAATCGAGTGTTTGCTTTGGTTCTGTAGTTTTATAATTTTTTTTTTGTAAACCCCGAAGTATGCGTTACAATGTGCCACCACAATTCATGCATCACACGGTGGTACCTACAACGAGATAGTCAGTATATACTCTTACGATAAAAGACACAGTTAACAAATCGTGTATATTGCTTTAGCACGAGTAACGAGTCTCGAAGGACTGTTCATCACGTCGGCTATCGATGATCATGTCGTCTACCATGGAGGAGAAAAAAATGGGACCTCAATGGGTCTTCTTCAAAATTAGCTATCGCGCCTCACCACAAATCCGCTTTATCCGTTGTAATGGCGAATTTTGTACGAGATAATAATGACGTCTGTTTTTTAACATTGAACTGTCAGAGTCTTAGATCATACACATCACCTCGACCTAACTGACACAGTCACGCAAGGATGCTCAATTTTCTTGCTTTTCCAGATCTGCGTTCAGTTCTAGAGAGACGGTGAGTGAGCTGCCGGAGTAACAATATATAAAAATTCAAATAGAATACTCATACCATACAGTCACCTCGCATAAAGAAATCATCGTTGGACAAACAACTGGTATGAGCGTAACAACACAACTCATTGATGATATATATACGGCTGAACTTCAGCTTCTCAATGGGAATAAGATGCTTTCTGTAGTTGTATTAACCTCGCCGAATAAATCTTTCGAAGACATAATGAAGTTTATACATTTCGTCCTTGCCCCATATCCTAAAGAATTTCAAAAATTCTCCAAGGAGACTATCATCTTTTGCAGGTGATTATGAGCGGGGACTTCAATATTAATGTTGCTGTTCCTCAAGTTGAACCACTTATAAACTTCCTGCGAGACGAATTCGATTTGCACATGAACTCAGATCGAAATATATTTACTACTAGATATGGGACGACCATATTGTGCAGTTTTTCAATGAAAATTTTTAAAGTTAGAGTCGGCAGTATATAATATATCTTATTTTAATTACCAAAATCCAATTGCGTACAATTAGACCAATTTAACGATAATAAACAAATGAAAAACTATACACACGCCATGTTTACACATCTCCTTGAGAGTACTAATGGACTCACTAATTTTTTTTTTAAGACTAATGGTTTAGATTGGAAAAATTGTGTTGATATTTGCACAGATGGTGCAAAGACAATGGTAGGAAAAACCGCTGGCACTGTTGCGATGCCAGAAAATGCCAATGCTTTTAAAAAATGTCCTTGATGAATGACCCTTGCAAACACGGCTTTTTAATATTCTTTGCTAACATATGGGCTGCATTTAGAAAGCTTTATTGGTCTATACTGAAGTACGATGGTTGTCACGACGGAAATTTCTTGTTCGACTATTCGAACTCCGTTCCCTATTGAGCAGTTTTTTCATGTTAAACTGAATGGATTTACAAGAAAGAATGGCATCTAAACTGGGGTTGTTTCGACTTGGATACCTCACCGATATTTTCTCAAAGCTAAACAGAGTGAATGTCCCTTCAAGGAAAACAAGTAACAGTGTTCACAGCCGACGATAAGATTCAAGCTTTCACCAAAAAATTGGTGTTTTGGATCATTTACATTCGTGCTCCTGAGCTAGATAGCTTCCCAATACTTAAAAAAATTTTCGATGAAATTAATGGGGACGTAGAAGAAAGTGACGATTTTATGTTGTGTGATGAAATTCGTCAACATTTGGAAGATATTCTAAACTCAGTTAAACAGTATTTTTGAAACAGTATCTCTGCAAGAATTTTGGTGCACTTTAATTTAATAGAAAAATACGCAGATTTATCAATGAAAGCTGTTAAAATACTTCTTCCTTTCGCTGCGACTTATCTGTGCGGGTCTGAATTTTATTTGTATGCTGCAACAAGAACAAAATGCCGTAACAGACTCGATACAGAAGGTAACATGAGGATTCAACTTATAACTATAAAGCCAGATATACAAGAATTATTTAAAAGTAGGAAGCAACCTACCACTCGTCCCACTAACACTGTTCGTTTTTTCATAATTTATTATATTTTTCAATAAATAAATAATTTTGTTGAAGTACAAATAATTTCATTTTTCCGTTTTATTTATGAATTTGTAAATAAATCTATAAAATCCCAAGTTTGAGCCTAAGCTAAAAATTTAAACATCGAAGATGGGGCTTGAAATGTTGCTTAATACCTAAATAAAAAAGCTTAACCCTACTCATTTGTTTTGGGCTAGAGTACTTGTATTTATATAGTAAAAATAAAAAAGTTTGATTAGAATTTAATTTGAATTACAGATGGAAGATCTGCTAGAATCGCAACAATCAGTTTCGAACTTAATGAGATTATTGATTTGAAAAAATCAGTCATCTCATCAGGGCCCTATTATGAAAAAAATGCGATATCGCATTTTCGCAAAAATGCTAAGATTTTCGCAAAAATGCGCTCTAAGTCGGATGCGAACGCCATATTATAAAAAGCTACGGCGGATTTTTGCGAAACTATATTTTTTAAATGCGAATGATCAATAGCAGTCGGATATCGCATTATTTAATACACATACGTGACAAACTGTAATTTTTTTTAAATATATTAAATAAAAAAGGATTATAAATGTCTTGTCATTGTTGATAAAAATAAAATATAAACTTTCTCACATAATTCAAAGGGTTTTGACGTCCTTCTTCATCATCCTCACAATTATTTAATATACATAATCAACACAGTCCATATTGAAATTTATTTAAAGAGTAAATAAATGCAAAATCATTACGAAAACTTAATTGAGATTATAAGAACTGTCAGATGTTGTAGACACATAAAAAAAAATTCCCAATGAAAATTTCCCTATAGGAAATGCGATATGCGATAATCGCATTTCACAATAAAAATGCAAACGGCGGATCGGATCCGCAAAATCGCAAAAAATGCGATATGCGACCGGTTTCATAATAGGGCCCCAGGCCGCGGCGACTGACGTTGATATTTTTACATAGGAATATTGTCTATATATAGAACAATACCATGTAGTTGTACTACTAGCGAATTTCTGCATAGCGTACGAAATTCGATTCTTTCATATGTGATTCAAATTAAATTCTAATTTATCCGCGATCCAGCGTTAAAGGAAAGAAAAAGTATGGAGTGGTTGGGAACTTGATTGTGTATAAGTAAGTATGAATTATCATAGTATTTGTCATACAGATTTGACGCCAAATGGAAGAATTTCCTAGGAATGTGTATTTAATTCGAGATATACTGAAATAGACCAATGTACGGAACAATCACAACAAAACCATTACAATAAAACAACAACAACGTAAAAAAAAAAAAAGTTTGAGGCCAAAAATTGATTTTCGGCGCACCAGCGTGTTTTGGTTCTCTCGTATTTACTTTATTTTTTGGTTTTTTATTTTTATTTGTAACCGGTGTTTTTTAAGCCCAATAGAACTTGAAATTGTAAAAAATAACACAAAAAATTAAATTGTAATCAAATGTTTTTATTATTTGAAAGATCAATACATGGCATTAATATGAAAATAATTTCGGGCATATGGGCACCGTGGCTGTTCTTGACGAAGCGCATTCTGGGCCACTTTTTCGAGCACTGCTGGCCGTATGTCACGAATAACACGTACAATGCTGCCCTCCAACGCTTCAATTGGTGTTGGTTTATCAGCATAAACCAGTGACTTCACGTAGCCCCACTGGAAATAATCAAAGGGTGTCAAATCGCACGACCTTGGAGGAAAATTGACAGGTCCATTTTCCGAAATCAACTTATCGCCAGATTTTGATTTTAATAAGTCAATGGTTGCGGTCGCCGTATGGTACGTAGCGTCATCCTGTTGTAACCACATCTCGTCCTGATCAATGTCATCCATATTTTCAAACAAAAAATCATTGATCATGGTGAGGTAATGATCTCCATTGACGTCGTCTATAAGTTGCGAGTATCGACGAATGGTTTACAAAGTAAATTTTAATAATTTCGTAGCGTTGTGCAAGCGTCAGTTTATTCACGATGATTTGCCAGAGTATACTTACTGATATCTGTCAAAGCGGATCCGCTCGAAACGCGATATTTCAAAACAAGATATTTCAAAACAAGATATGACAAAACGAGATATAGTACAAAATCCAATATTTCAAAATGCGATATTTCAAAACGCGATATGGTACAAAATGTGATATGGTACAAAACGCGATATTTCAAAATGCGATATTTCAAAACGCGATATGGTACAAAACGCGATATGGTACAAAACGCGATATGGTACAAAACGCGATATTTCGAAACGCGATATGGCTCAAAACGCGATATGGTACAAAACGCGATACGGTACAAAACGCGATATTTCAAAACGAGATATGGTACAGAATATGCGTTGCGAAGCGGCGGGAGCGCAGCGACCCACCTGATACCGGTCCTATATACTATCGTTCCTATCGATTTTTAAATTCCTATAAACTGAAATTAAATTTCCCCTTCACCCGCCTGATATAACCCGATCGTAAACTCCCGTTTTATACCATATCCCGTTTTGTACCATATCGCGTTTTGAAATATCGCGTTTTGAAATATCGCGTTTTGTACCATATCGCGTTTTGTACCATATCGCGTTTTGAAATATCGCGTTTTGAAATATCGCGTTTTGTACCATATCGCGTTTTGTACCATATCGCGTTTTGAAATATCGCATTTTGAAATATCGCGTTTTGTGCCATATCGCGTTTTGTACTGTATCGCGTTTTGAAATATCGCATTTTGAAATATCGCGTTTTGAAATATCGCGTTTTGATAATTCGCGTTTTAAAATATCGCGTTTCAAATGGGACCCCTGTCAGAGTATATTTTTCATTAAAATTAATTTTTTTGTTTTATTTTCAACAATTTCAAGTTATATCAGGCTTAAAAAAAACACCCGTTATATTACGCTCACTAATTAATATCCTAGATGAGAAATTCCAGCGTGTTTTGGTTCTCTCGTATTTACTTTATTTTTTTTTTATTTTTTTCTATTTCGTTGCATATTCTTGGGACAAAATTTCGTTACATTTTTCTATATAATGCGACGCCAAAAACATCTTCGATGTTAAAAAAATAAAGTACTCTTCGGTGTTAGGCAACATCGATTGACACATACACACAATTAGTCATTACTGAACCACTGGAGTTCCGTGTATATTATTATGCCTTTCGAGGGTTCTGCAGCTCTAAAAGTTTGAGAACCGCTGTAGTAAACTAATAAAGGTAGGAAATAATTGAAGCTCTCGCACAAAAGTTTGATTATTTAAAGGTGAATAATTTTTCATGCGAAGTACTAAGAAGTTTATCATTCTAAGCAGCGATTTGATATAATTAAGATCGAAATGACACTAAGCCGAAATTATAATAAAACAAAATTAATATTATAATATAAAGTTTTACGCGATGTAACACTTTATACAAATTAAAAATAATTGGTTTAAAGTATAAAGCAATATTTTAACATTTGTAAATATTAAAAAAACCAGTGTCACGTACCAGAAACAAAATTCGACCTGTAACTTTCATGTCAAAATTCTTTCTAACAAAATCTCTTCAACCCGAAAATGTTTTTTAACCACATTTTTAAATAAAACACAAATTATATGAACAACTTAAAAGCCGGGGGGCTATTTGGGAATTCGATTCGATAACGAGAGTACAAGATTCATATTTGATTTGAATGTGATTTGAACGATTCTTATTTAAAATCCCATATGAATCTTGTACTCTCGTTATCGAATCGAATTCCCAAATAGCCCCCCAGGTCTTATGGATAGAGATATCCCAATATGCAATGCCGACGGAATTCCATTTACATTCGCGTTCTAAAACCACACTGCTTCTATGGAAAGAACCATGTGTATCACGCGGAAATTCGTACAAAGAAAAGTGTCACAAAAATTCCAGTGAAGGTGTGAATCCCAACTAAAAAGAGAAAAAAATCACAGAAACAAAAGGCACGTGTTTGTATATATTTTCCAATTGGAATAAATAATAATTCTTATCCGAAATAAAACAAAATTTTCCATTTATAATTAAATAAATATTAATATTTTATTCACATTATTTTTTATTTGTGTACAAAAAAACAGAAAATTTATTTACATATTTAAATTTCATAAATTGAGTTTTGTATTGCATCCGCCATGTAATAATTATTATTATATATTTAAATTTAAAATTATTTACTTTAACAAATCGAAAAAAATTATAATGAAACACAACACTTTAAAGTAAAAAAAAACTAATTATGTAGTGCAACCGTGCACGTCGACTTGTCAGAAGAAACTGAAAATAAAAGATACAATCGAAACTTATAAAACGAAAATAATATTACCGCGAAATAGAAAGAGAAAAACAATTATTTTACAACAACAATTAAACAGGAGTGAAAAATTACATGCGTGTCGCAACAATACAAGCCGTATAGAATATGATTGTGTTTCGTTTTGCACATACACATACATTATCTATTACGACTAGTTGGCCTTGAAAAAAAATACCAGATACCAAAAACCGTGTGTGGAATTAGGCAATAGGAAAAACATATTCACATAAAATTAGAAACAGAAAATAAAAATTATATCGTACCACAACCACATTTAAACAAATATGCGTGTATAAGTAAAATTTTTGTTAAATTGATGTAAGAGATTTAAATAATATTGATTTGATCGTTTTGAATCATTTAAGTTTTTTCACGGATATCATATATAGACATAGTTATCCATATTTCGTGTGTTTATTGGATTGTTGTTCTATGAAAAATATCAGTGCACCTAGAATACTACAGGCCACATTGCTTTAAAAATTTTGCTATATGACGTCAATTTATATCGTCAGTTTTCTCTTTGACTATTATAGGCAGCACTAAAATTAAAAAGATTGTTTTGATTTTTTTTTGTGCTTGCTGTCATATTGATAAGAAAAAAATTGTAAACAAACAACAAGAAAAATATTTTATTAATATATTTTAAAATTTAATAGAAACCTATTGGTAAAAGTATTAATTCATAATATTATTACAAGATTATGCATTTTAAATTGTGTTAAATATGTAAACACATATAAAATGTGTACAAATTTCCTATAAATTACGAGAAGACATAACCTTACTTTTAGCACACGTATAAAAATAATTTTTTTTTCTGTTTGTTTTCGTTTTTTTCATTTTATGAACATGACTGCCGTCTACTGTTCAAAGAAAAAACTGTAGACATAAATTTAATGACATAGCAAGCAGTGTGGCCTGTAGTATTCTAGGTGCACTGAAAATATCCACATGTAATGTAGATGTATAGATGAACATATATACAATTTGCTGTATGACTCCTTTCTTTTGGAATGCCATCAACCTCTATAAATAATTTTAGTTGCTCTTCGATTAATTGTGTCGTCACCATGGCTCTTCTTACTTGGTTGTCCATGTTACCCATGCTGCCGATTATAATCCAACCGAACTCTGTGTTATGCGCCATTGGCTCTTTGTGGTTTCCTTTGATAATGTTGTTAGCTATTATTAATGGATAGTCATCCGCCTAGTATGATATCAATCGGTTGAAATCAATTGTAGTGTGGATCTACAAGTTTTATGTTGTTGAAATGGGTCCATGTGGTATTGTCAATATCAGCTTCTAGTAGTTGTTGAGTTAATGTGTTTAATACCAAAGCTTACGTGAAAGCTGAAGTCTCCATTGAATCTTTTCACCAGCTTTATGTTGATTGTATGTTTGCAGATTTCTTTACCATGCAGAAGAGCGTGGTGATATCCTTGGCACACAATGCATCGTATTGCAGATCTGCATGAGTTACCCTTTGAATGTCGTGTTAAATAACGTACACAAGTATTTTTTTTTGCTGCCCAACTTGCTTCTATCTATCGTTTGCATTAGCTTGAACTGATTGCAGTCCAGCTGATTCTTTCCTTAGCATCCCTTTACTAAATACTGGCTGTCTACGGTTGTAGCATGTACCCATTTCAGTGGTGCCATTGGTTGCGGCTGTGCGTTTATCACATTTCTATGAAGCTGAAGAATTCAAGTTTCTCTCGGATTTTCTAATGATGTTTCGTAGAGCCTAGTGGTTTCCGGATCTAGCTTTTTACGTAGAATGAACATCACTAGAACTTCGAAAGGAGAGTGTAATTGTAACTTGTTGATGCTGTGTAATATTTCAACTGTAGTATCATCAGCTAATAATCTGGGTTTGTTGTATCTTCCTTGCAGTATTTCCCAGGCCTTGTTGTAATTGTCGTTGAATGAGCTCCAATGCTCATATTCGCCATAAAAGGTTGGTAGCTCTCTATCTTGGGTAATCGTACCCTGGCTTCTCCAGAATGGTTCAAAGTCTCTCTTTGCTGGTTGCGTTGTAATCTCATTATCAGCATGTCTACTTTATCTTTAAGAATTTCGTAGTAGCCTTCTTGGAAGTATTTACTTGTTTGTTGTTCTTCTGGTATCTCCACTAGAATTTCTATGTGTAATTTATCCATAACTTCCATTTCTCCAGATAATTGCTCGGGTTTTAGCTTGATGTTTTCCATTGGACTGTCTTATCTTGCCAGCATATCTTGCCTTTTAATCAATTTTTGGTTGTTGTGTGATAACTGTTGAGCCGACCCTGTTACTGGCGGTGTTGTTGGTCGTCCATGCTGTTAATCTTTACTTGTTGTTGGCGGTGTTGTTGGTCGCATTTAATCGGCTACGCATGTCTGCTATTAGTTTGTCGTAAACTTCGGTAAGACACTTTACTTGATGTTCCGTGCGTACTATCCTGCAATTGTCGGATTCCTTGCTATTATCTCGTCGTCTGTAGCGAGAAGTTCGTTGTAGAGTTTTTTAACACTTCGATTTTCTTTTCGAGGTAGAGTTTCGTCTTTCGACTATCTGCGTCGTTTTCGTAGTTTCTGGCTAGTGTTGTAATTCTGTCGGCAGTATCTTCTTGTGCTTGCAGCAACTTCTACATTTTGATGATGACCTCTGCTTGGATTTTGTATGTTTAAGTGATTATTTGGTTTACCATGGGTGAGCTCAAAATATTCACTGTGAGAACTAATAAACTGACTGTTGTAATGCGTTTTTAATTCTATTTTATTACATCAATAAATCGGGTTTTTATACATAAAAGTTGCTTACTCATAACTCTATGTTTTAAACATTAAACTTTAATAGTTGTGTCATAAACTTTAATAGTCGGGTAAAAGTCAATTTTAAGTAAATTTTTCGGTAAATTATTTATTTTTCAAATACTCATCGAAAACTGAACTCATCGGCAAACTGATCGAAAAATCTGTTCTAAATTCGATTTTTACCACAGTAAATAATTTACCCGACTATTGGCCCGCAGCCTAAATTTTAGTTTGTTCTTGTTTGCCATACAGCTTCAGCTGTCAAATTTTTTGGAGGAAAATGGTCATTACTATTGCAACAACAAGTTTTTTTGTTTTGTATTTTTGCTGCAAAATCGAAGTTATGGGCTAGTTATATAGCCGAAAACGAAACGGACCGAAACGAAACGAACGAATTGAATACATGAAAATATACTAAACCAATTATATAGAAGAAACGAAACGAAAACGGACGGAGAAATTGATTCAATTCAATTTGCTTTCGTTTCGTCTTTGTTTCGTCTTTCGTTTCGTTTCATTTTAGTCCGTTTCGTTTTCGTCTATATAACTAGCCCATTACATTTGCGAACTATTGTATGAAGGGTAGTCTTCGTTTAAGGTTGGTATCCAGCTCGCGCTAAGATAAATTTTACAAGCAAATTTGACGTAAAATTTAGCTAGCGAAATAACAAAAAACTATTTAGCTCGCGATTTCGCAGATGCGGTACGCAGCTGAAACGAAAAGTTTGAAGTTATCTCATTCACATATAGACTGCGCTAGTGAAAACTCTACAAACGTTTTCGCAGCAATTTATCGGCCTAGAACGATAAAATTGAGATAAATTTTGACAGCAGAACATGAAAACTATTTTTTTAAATCGATGAACTAAATAATTCTATAGATTATGAAAGTTTCGATTGATTGATTACGAAGAAGTGGATACAGACATTTTAGAAAGTGGAAAAAGGAAGCCAAAACGGGAATTTTAACTGTTAATTTTAAATGTTTATAAAAATACTTATTAAATAGTCGATCGAACAATATTTTTGTTTGTTGAAGAAGAAATAAAACAAACGTTAAAATTTATCTCTACAAATAATTTTTAACTTAAGCTAGGTATCCAGCTCGCGCTAAGATAAATTTTAACGCGGTCTCCACAAGTCTCCTTTAAATTACAGATAAATTGTTAGCTAAAAAGTTTATGTAGAGATAAATTTTGACGTTTGTTTTATTTCTCCTACAACAAACAAAAATATAGTTCAATCGACTATTTAATAATATTTTTATAAACATTTAAAATTAAAAGTTAAAATTTTAGTTTTGGCTTCCTTTTTACACTTTCTAAATTTTCTGTATCCACTTTTTCGTAGTCAATCAAGTATTCTTCTTGATATTCGAAACATTCGTAATCTATAGAAAACTTTCATAATCTATAGAAAACTTTCATAATCTATAGAATTATTTAGTTCATCCATTAAAAAAAGTAGTTTTCACGTTGTGTTGTCAAAATTTATCTCAATTTTATCGTTCTAGGCAGATAAATTGCTGCGGAAACGTTTGTAGAGTTTTCACTAGCGCAGTCTATAAGTGAGTGAGGTAACTACAAACTTTTAGCGTGAGCTGCGTACCGCATCTGCGAAATCGCGAGCTAAATATTTTTTTGTTATTTCGCTAGCTAAATTTTACGTCAAATTTGTATGTAAAATTTATCTTAGCGCGAGCTGGATACCGACCTTTACAATTTATCTGCAATTTAGTGGAGACTTGTGGAGACCGCGTTAAAATTTTTTTCCACAAGTCTCCTTTAAATTACAGATAAATTGTTAGCTAAAAAGTTTATGTAGAGATAAATTTTGACGTTTGTTTTATTTCTCCTACAACAAACAAAAATATAGTTCAATCGACTATTTAATAATATTTTTATAAACATTTAAAATTAAAAGTTAAAATTTTAGTTTTGGCTTCCTTTTTACACTTTCTAAATTTTCTGTATCCACTTTTTCGTAGTCAATCAAGTATTCTTCTTGATATTCGAAACATTCGTAATCTATAGAAAACTTTCATAATCTATAGAAAACTTTCATAATCTATAGAATTATTTAGTTCATCCATTAAAAAAAGTAGTTTTCACGTTGTGTTGTCAAAATTTATCTAAATTTTATCGTTCTAGGCAGATAAATTGCTGCGGAAACGTTTGTAGAGTTTTCACTAGCGCAGTCTATAAGTGAGTGAGGTAACTACAAACTTTTAGCGTGAGCTGCGTACCGCATCTGCGAAATCGCGAGCTAAATATTTTTTTGTTATTTCGCTAGCTAAATTTTACGTCAAATTTGTATGTAAAATTTATCTTAGCGCGAGCTGGATACCGACCTTTACAATTTATCTGCAATTTAGTGGAGACTTGTGGAGACCGCGTTAAAATTTTTTTTAGCGCGAGCTGGATACCTAGCTTTATCGAAGACGTAAACGGTTCTCCTTGTCTAGCGGGTTAGCTAAATTAGAATAGAATTTTGAACGCACTCTCAAATTTTGACAGTAAACTAAAATGTTTTGATTCTGTCAAAAAAAAACGTTTCGACTGTAAAATTTACCTGTAGAACCTTAAATTCTGTATATAATCTCTAAAAATGCCTACTTGGGCCCAAATTCAAGCACAGTTAAGACACCCAAATAACCCTGTTGTGTTTTTTGATATCGCAGTTGGGACTACTGTGAGTATTTTATTTGAACGTTTTTGATTTAAGGTTGCCGCCGGCTAAATTTTGATTTTTCCAGGAAATTGGTAGAATGATTTTTGAATTATTTGCTGATGTTGTTCCAAAAACCAGTGAAAATTTTCGACAGTTCTGTACAGGAGAATTTAGAAAGGACGGTATACCTATTGGATATAAAGGTGCCAATTTTCATAGAGTTATCAAAGACTTTATGATCCAAGGTGGAGATTTTGTTAATGTACGTCTGTTTAGAGCAGTTTAAATTTTTAGAAATTAATTATAATAAATTTTAGGGCGATGGGACTGGCATAATGAGCATATTTAACGGAACATTTGCTGATGAAAATTTTATCCTAAAACATGATGCTCCCGGGCTTTTATCAATGGCAAACAGTGGTCGAGACACAAATGGTTGCCAATTCTTCATCACTTGTGCGAAATGTAACTTTTTAGATAACAAGCATGTCATGTTTGGACGGGTTTTAGATGGTCTACTAATAATGCGTAAAATAGAGAACGTACCAACTGGACCTAATAATAAACCAAAACTTCCAGTAACTATATCGCACTGTGGGCAAATGTAAAAATTTACAAATAAAACAAATTAAAAATACATATTAACTTATATTTATTTGATTTGATTTTGGCGCACTATTATCATATAAATTAACTTTTGTTTTTTACCAAAATATGGGTGGTAATACTTGGTTGGCCGTAACGATGCCGTGCCTCTTTAAAAAAGGCTTCTTCCATTTGTTTCACCAATTGATCGAAGAACAATAATGATAGTTGCGTATGAATTATCGATTTAAATTCGAATGCAACATGGAAATCGACAACACACGATTGAGGTATATCTTTAAGTCCAGGGCTAAATTTCCACATGGTTAATAAATAATTAAATATTTTGCCATCATTACATTCTGCTTTCACCAGCTCGGGCTTCGACAGTGTTACATTTGACGTATAACTCTCTTGTATTGGTGGAAAGCCGACCACTAAGTCTGCCTTCAAGAAATTTACTTGTTTTGAATATACAAGTGATTTTTTACAGAATGGCACAAAACTATGATAGTTCTCAACATCAGCTACCACATCGTAAAGCTGTTCCATGGAAAATCTGAAACAAAAAGCATAATTAGCATTAAATCATAACTGAAACACAATAATTTTGTGATAAATTTTCAATTGTGTTTTCAATTACTGAGCCTTACTTGGCAAAGTTAGCGTATTGAACTTTGAAATTCAACCTTGTAATGTAAAAGTAAACACAAAACAGTTGTTTGCTCATCACATCACTAAATCTAAATATTTACCCAACAAGTTTTTTTTCATTAAATTCTTTTCGAATTTTAGATAAATCGGTTATTTCAAATAGATTCCGCCTATGTTGTTGTGTTACTGCACTTGACCTATATTTTTAAAACGATACAAAGGCTTTTGTGAAAAATTTGGCACATTTTACACTGCCGTCACTTAAAATTTATGTAATTTACCATGGTATTTTTAACATTTTTATACATTTTCTATTTGATATCATAATTTTACTAGCCATATTAATAATTTACCACTAATTATCATTATAAATTTATCTAAATTAAATTAAAATTTACTAAATACAAGAGATAGGTTCACCCCCCATTAGTTAATTGTCAAAATAAAAAAACGTAAATTCGTAATGACCTAATGACCATTGATGACAAATAGTTAGTACTAAAAAGCACCTTTAGTACATGGTACCCTTAAAACAAATTAAAGGTCGACCGAATTCCGAGAACCAAATTTTTCGAAAAATCCCAGATTAAAAAATCCTTGGATTTTTCACTGGTAAAATAAATATCCCGGACGAAAAAGTCGTAATGGTATTATGGCACTGGCTTAAAAAAGTGCAATAAAAAAGTAAACCGTGACTAGGACAGGAACAAAAAAAAAAACAGAAAGAGACAACACAATTTTTCAAATATCATGTACATTTTGTTTACCAATAAAACAGTTAAAAATTACTTGGAACGGTTATTAAATCATCTTAAACAGTTTCAGAATAAAACATTTTTATTGTATTCGCATAAAAGTATTCGTTTTGACTGTATTTGATAAAAAAAAAAGCCAGAAATGTCAAAAAAATATTATAATATAATTTTAAACTGCTAAAACTGATCGTTGCACAACTTTTTTTACTCAATTTTAGTACAAAATTTATGATATGCACTCACGCTTATTAATATTTTGTATACATTTTATTTGTCTCCCTTCATTTGGATTTTTCATGCTTAGTTCACGGAACGGGATTATTTTTGATCCAACTCTTTAGCCAATCAAATCTTTATATTCATCTAAGTCCCGCCCAATTTGATCCCGGTTTAGATGAAATTCCCAAGTATAACAAAATTCGACTTTTTTGCCATTTTTCGAAGTAAAAACTTATATTTAGTTTCGACTTTGACTTAGTTTTGCTTTCGACTTAGAATAAGATCTTGTATGAAAAGTGTCGCGATTATTCGAAACTGGACGAAACATAAAGGAGAATTGTATACATGTATGTGTGAACAGAAAAGACAAAAACAAAATGGGGGAAGCGAGGTTGTGCTTGAATGTAAAAGGCTATATTTGAAAATGTTAGAAGAAAAAGATGGCGGCATCCAAATGTTACAGAGCAAAATAAAAATTTTGGTTTAGAATGAATATTTTTATTTTATTAAATTTGCGGTATAAAAATATAAATCCATATATACATATATACGAATCTAAATTATATTTTAGTTAATTTTTTAATTATTTTTTATTATTACACAAAGAAAACAGTTTTTGGATAGATATAAAATATATTTTGATGTAATTTTATTTAAATTAACTCACATCTTAAATTTTTTTAACAAAATCTCTTTTATAAAATTACCAAACTCATGTCGTGAACATGAAAAATAAAACAAACCATGTGCATGCTATACACATTCCTACGAAAGAAAAATTGCGATAACACAGTATACAGTAGTAACAACACAGTATATATATACGCACCACTACTAAAATATTAATTCTTCGACTTTTTTCTAATATTTCGAAGGCAAATACGATAGCTCAATTTTGAGTTTCGTCTTGTTATACTTGGGTTCCCAAGTATTTTTAGTTTCAATTTTTCTGGCGATATTCGTACTTAAGTACTAAACTTAGTCTAGTATTTTTCTAAGTTTGAGTTGCAATTTATTAAAATAAAACGTATGAAGCGTGTCGCGAAAATTCGAAACTGGACGAAACTCATTATAAACATTTTATTGCATGTGTATGCGTATTGAGAAATATTTGGCGGGAACAATTGTGCTTGTGTTTGTTTAAACGGCAATTTCAAATTTTGGTTGGAAAATTAAATGTTTTTAAAGAAATATTTTTGTTTTTGTAATATAAAATGACTTATTAAATTCATTATTTTAATTCATTATTGATTACTTTGGACATACATATATATACATTTCGATTAAATTATTCAGTTTTTTAATTTCTAATATTTACACTAGATTTTTTTTAAAATAATTTTCCTTGTTTGTGTTTTATATAATAAAAGTAATTTGTGGATATTAAATCGGTTTCGATAGAGTTCGTAAATTTTTCCATAGTACAATCTAAAATGTTGAAAATAATATTATAGTTATTAAATTTAACACGGAGTAACGTAAACCATACCTCACATTATCTTTATTGACCGTTAAACGTAAACTTGCAGCTAAGCTCTTCGGTGAACAGCTCTGTAAAGTTTGCCCTAATGCATTTTTTAGTTCGTGGCCATCTTGCTTCATAAATAATTATTTCTAAATATAAAATAGGAAAACAAAATATAATAGATTGTACCAAATTATCTCGAATGAATCTTTACATTACCAATTGTTTTACAGCCTCCCTATCTTCAATTAAATTAATATCAAAGTTGACAAATGTATCCGCATCGTTAAAAGTTACTATAAACTTAGCGTTCTCACAATAAACTAAATAACGCCATTTGTATAAGCATATGTATATAATACGTATACGCTACAAACACTATCATTATAATGTGAAGTTTAACTTTCGTTAATTTTGGATGAAAACGAAGGAAAATACTGTGCTCAATTTTTACTTTCGTTTTGTTATACTTGGGTTCCCAAGTATAACAAAACGAAAGTAAAAATTGAGCATAGTATTTTCCTTCGTTTTCATCCAAAATTAACGAAAGTTAAACTTCACACACATTATAATGATAGTGTTTGTAGCGTATATGTATACTGTGTTGTTACTACTGTATAGTGTGTTACCGCAATTTTTCTTTCGTAGGAATGTGTATAGCGTGTAATGTACATGGTTTGTTTTTATTTTTCATTTTTCAATGAGTTTGGTAATTTTATAAAATTTTGTTAAAAAAATTTAAAGATGTGCGTTAATTTAAATAAAATTACATCAAAATATATTTTATATCTATTCAAATATTGTTTTCATAAATTAATTAATTTCTAGTTCAGTTTTAAGTTTTTAGGTAGAAAACAAATGCGAAAATAATAAACTTGATGTGCAATAATCATAGTACCTATTTGGAAAATTATTTAAACTTTTAATATTACAATCAAAGAATAATTTCAAATTGTGTAATAATAAAAAATAATTAAAAAATTAACTAAAATATAATTTAGATTCGTATATAATATGTATATATGTATGTATATTTTTATACCGCAAATTTAATAAAATAAAAATATTCATTTTAAACCTAAATTTTTATTTTGCTCTCACATTTGGATGCCGCCATCTTTTTCTTCTAACATTTTCAAATATAGCATTTTACATTCATGCACAACCTCGCCCCCGCCATTTTGTTTTTTGTCTTTTCTGTTCACACATACATGTATACAATTCTCCTTTATTGAGTTTCGTTCAGTTTCGTATAATCGCGACACGTTTCATACGTTTTATTTTAATAAATTGCAACTCAAACTTAGAAAAATACTAGACTAAGTTTAGTACTTAAGTACGAATATCGCCAGGAAAATTGAAAGTAAAAATACTTGGGTTTTTCCATCTTTTGAGCAAATAATCTAATTCGTACCAACATAGTAACAATAATAAACGGAAGTATGAGCAATAATTTTGCTCAAATGTTTGTTCAACCCAAGTATTTTTACTTTCAATTTTTCTGGCGATATTCGTACTTAAGTACAAAACTTAGTCTAGTATTTTCCCAAGTTTGAGTTCCAATTTATTAAAATAAAACGTATGAAACGTGTCACGATTTTTCGAAACTGGGCGAAACTCAATAAAGGAGAATTGTATACATGTATGTGTGAACAGAAAAGACAAAAAACAAAATGGCGGGAGCGAGGTTGTGCATGAATGTAAAATGCTATATTTGAAAATGTTAGAAGCAAAAGATGGCGGCATCCAAATGTTACAGAGCAAAATAAAAATTTAGGTTTAAAATGAATATTTTTATTTTATTAAATTTGCGGTATAAAAATATACATACATATATACATATTATATACGAATCTAAATTATATTTTAGTTAATTTTTTAATTATTTTTTATTATTACACAATTTGAAATTATTCTTTGATTGTAATATTAAAAGTTTAAATAATTTTCTAAATAGCTACTATAATTATTGCACATCAAGTTTATTATTTTCGCATTTGTTTTCTACCTAAAAATTTAAAACTGAACTAGAAATTAATTAATTTATGAAAACAATATTTGAATAAAATATATTTTGATGTAATTTTATTTAAATTAACGCAAACATCTTTAAATTTTTTTAACAAAATCTCTTTTATAAAATTACCAAACTCATGTCGTGAACATGAAAAATAAAAACAAACCATGTACACGCAATTTAAAATGCATTTATCACAAAACTGTTTTTTGTGTTATGAAATTTTTTTAAAGGATGTGCGATAGACAACCGTAGACATATTTTTTGAGCAAAAGTTGGTAAAAAAAACAGCTTTTTATCTCATTCCGTGAACGCACAGTCAGACGCTGAAAAGTAGCCAGTGTCATAAAACCATAAAAAAAATTAGAATCCATTGGAATCGGTAGATTTTTCAAATAACCGTGGATCAAATGTGGAAAATCTTTTTTTCAGAGTGACGGTTTTGTCTTCTACAGTTGAAATGAGTGAAGCGAATCGAGAAATACCAGGAAAAATATAGTAATAATCGGTTTCAAAATCTCGAATTTCAAAATCCCGTATTTCAAAATCCCGTATTATAAAAACCCGTATTTTAGAATCACACCTATTCTAATTCACCCTTCACCCCCATATTTTAATTCACATTTCCAACCATATTTTAATTCACCCATATTTTGAAATGTGAGATTTTGTAATGCGAGATTTTGTAACGCGAGATTTTTAAATGCGAGATTACGTAGCACACCCTATACGAATAACCAAACCAACTTTGTAAAATTTGCGCTTAGGTGTTATCCTTGCGCGGAGGAAATAAATGCTAAGCGGCTTTGGGGAGTTCCTAATTTTAGTACTTAGGTATATAAAAACATATACATTTTTGAGAATATTTTGCAATCTTTGTATTTGCTGTTTTAATATAAAAGCGGTGGGTTTTTTTCTAGAGAAGCGGTGTTAGTAAATAATGAAATAATGTATAAGACGAATTATAATAACACAAATGTAATTTTTACCTGTTTCATGATAGTGTAATTCGAATTTTTATAATTAAAATTAAGATTTGATAATGATATTATTATTTTACACTGGCTTAAACAACATTCTTGTTGTTTTGAATTTGGATTTATAGATGGAAAATGTGTAAGAATCCCAACAATCAGTTTCGAACGGATGAGATTATTGATTTGAAAAAATCAGTCTTCTCATCAGGTCGCGACGACTGACGTTGTATTATTTACATGGAATATTGTCTATATATATATAGAGCAATACCATGTAGTTGTACTACTAGCGAATTACTGCATATAGCGTACGAAATTCGATTCTTTTTTTACATTTATCATCTATATTCTATTTTTGCAACTAACTTTTTCGTGTTTACGAATTTTATTATATTTTACTTTTATTTGGTTTTTTCGATAGTAATGGTGTTTGTGATTGTTCCGTATATTGGTCTATTTTCAGTATTCTCGAATTAAATACACAACCGTAGGAAATTCTTCCATTTGCGTCAATCTGTATGACAACGACTATCAAAAAAAAAAAAATAATAATAATAATTCTTGTTGTTGTATTTTGTTTAATAGTTTATACTTTAAACGTTTGTACTTCAATTTTTCTTACTCTACTAATTTAATACAAATTGTCAGGAAGACAGAAGTTAAAAAACTACTAAAAGTTAAATACCCTAATAAGTTACTCTACGTGTTCGGAAGTAGATTTGGTAATTTTTTGTCAGCAAGTTAGCCAAAAGATATGCCTATTGAAAAACCGAAAACATGCTCACAATGTTAAGTTAAGGCGGAACCGAACGGAAACAGTGAAATTTTAATAAAAACTTAAACAATAACCTCAAATTATTTATTTTGGCGTTTATTGTTATCGTTTTTTGTCAATGTGTAAATCTTCACTCATTATTAAATCAATTGATATGATATTATAAATAATTGATTGAATTGAAAATATATTGTGAGAAATAAAAAAAACCGATTTATCAAATAACTCAAAAACATCGAAAAACGAAACGAAAGCTAAAAAACTTATTGAAAACGATACGGTTCGGAACGGAACGAAAACTATGTGCCTCGAGCTTTAAACTTAACATTCCCAAGTATAACAAAACGAAAGTAAAAATTGAGCACAGTATTTTCCTTCGTTTTCATCCAAAATTAACGAAAGTTAAACTTCACATTATAATGATAGTGTTTGTAGCGTATACGTATTATATACATATGCTTATACAAATGGTGTTATTTAGTTTATTGTGAGAACGCTAAGTTTATAGTAACTTTTAACGATGCGGATACATTTGTCAACTTTGATATTAATTTAATTGAATATAGGAAGGCTGTAAAACAATTGGTAATGTAAAGATTCATTCGAGATAATTTGGTACAATCTATTATATTTTGTTTTCCTATTTTATATTTAGAAATCATTATTTATGAAGCAAGATGGCCACGAACTAAAAAAGTGCATTAGGGCAAACTTTACAGAGCTGTTCACCAAAGAGCTTAGCTGCAAGTTTACGTTTAACGGTCAATAAAGATAATGTGAGGTATGGTTTACGTTACTCCGTGTTAAATTTAATAATTATAATATTATTTTCAACATTTTAGATTGTACTATGGAAAAATTTACGAACTCTATCGAAACAGATTTAATATCCACAAATTACTTTTATTATATAAAAGACAAACAAGGAAAATTATTTTAAAAAAAATCTAGTGTAAATATTAGAAATTAAAAAACTGAATAATTTAATCGAAATGTATATATATATGTATGTCCAAAGTAATCAATAATGAATTAAAATAATGAATTTAATAAATCATTTTATATTACAAAAACAAAAATATTTCTTTAAAAACATTTAATTTTCCAACCAAAATTTGAAATTGCCGTTTAAACAAACACAAGCACAATTGTTCCCGCCAAATATTTCTCAATATGCATATACACATGCAATAAAATGTTTATAATGAGTTTAGTCCAGTTTCGAATTTTCGCGACACGCTTCATACGTTTTATTTTAATAAATTGCAACTCAAACTTAGAAAAATACTAGACTAAGTTTAGTACTTAAGTACGAATATCGTCAGAAAAATTGAAAGTAAAAATACTTGGGGTACAATTTTTTACCGAAAATAAAAACAATTAATCCCAAGTATAACAAAACGAAAGTAAAAATTGAGCATAGTATTTTCCTTCGTTTTCATCCAAAATTAACGAAAGTTAAACTTCACACACGTTATAATGATAGTGTTTGTAGCGTATATGTATACTGTGTTGTTACTACTGTATACTGTGTTAAACCTCAACCAGCCAAAACTTAAGAGCTTAAGTTGTGCTCCGTTTGGATCACTTAGGGGAGCGGTACGACCACCAAAATTTTAGAGGTCATTTGTTTATTTATGACGAGAAGCCTATACAATTTTGGTGATTGTAGCACTAACCGAAGTAGTGCAACCGACGTGTAACTTAAGCTGTTAAGTCGTGACTGGTTGAGGTATTACCGCAATTTTTCTTTCGTAGGAATGTGTATAGCGTGTAATGTACATGGTTTGTTTTTATTTTTCATGTTCACGACATGAGTTTGGTAATTTTATAAAATTTTGTTAAAAAAATTTAAAGATGTGCGTTAATTTAAATAAAATTACATCAAAATATATTTTATATCTATTCAAATATTGTTTTCATAAATTAATTAATTTCTAGTTCAGTTTTAAGTTTTTAGGTAGAAAACAAATGCGAAAATAATAAACTTGATGTGCAATAATCATAGTACCTATTTGGAAAATTATTTAAACTTTTAATATTACAATCAAAGAATAATTTCAAATTGTGTAATAATAAAAAATAATTAAAAAATTAACTAAAATATAATTTAGATTCGTATATAATATGTATATATGTATGTATGTTTTTATACCGCAAATTTAATAAAATAAAAATATTCATTTTAAACCTAAATTTTTATTTTGCTCTTACATTTGGATGCCGCCATCTTTTTCTTCTAACATTTTCAAATATAGCATTTTAGATTCATGCACAACCTCGCTCCCGCCATTTTGTTTTTTGTCTTTTCTGTTCACACATACATGTATACAATTCTCCTTTATTGAGTTTCGTTCAGTTTCGTATAATCGCGACACGTTTCATACGTTTTATTTTAACAAAATGCAACTCAAACTTAGAAAAATACTAGACTAAGTTTAGTACTTAAGTACGAATATCGCCAGGAAAATTGAAAGTAAAAATACTTGGGATGCATACTATATTTTTTGGAATAAAAATAATTGTGAATTTGTGTAGTTTTTAATTTCGATTGAACAAATTGTAAATACGACCCGTTGATTTATATGCTTTCTCTTTTACCCTCCGAAATTGATTCACTTGATAGCTGCAACCATTCACTCTCGTCTCTTACTCTAAGGTCTAAAGCCGAATATCATCAAAAAAAAAATCGAAAATAAAACTGCCTCACATCATTTGGTTAGATGGGTAACCGCAAGAGCAACAACATAACAAAATCTAAGATCAAATTTGCCATTTTGCAGAAAGTTTTGTGTAGTGTAGGAGTGTAGGACATAATTTCGGGTTTTTATTATTGTAAGTAGTAATTAATAAATTAATTATTTTCATTATAAAAATATCATTAGGCTATTAATAAAAATATTTTGTGTAAATAGCACTATATTAAAATAATTGTATAAATTTTATTAGGAAATTTAGCTTTTGATTTCAAAAGCTTCAGTATTGGCGGCAAATTAGATACATATCGGCAATAATATCAAAATAAATATGGCTGAGCGCGGGGAACAAGGTAAATTATTGCTAATTGTTTTTCTTTATGTACATTTTCTAACGAATAAATTAAATAATTGTATACTTCAGCCGAAATGGTCGATGAGGCAGTAGAGGAACGCGTTATTAATGAGGAATACAAAATATGGAAGAAAAATACTCCATTCCTCTACGATTTAGTTATGACACATGCACTTGAGTGGCCGTCTCTTACAGCACAATGGTTACCCGATGTTACAAAACCCGAAGGGAAAGATTATTCTGTGCACCGGCTTATTTTAGGTACGCACACATCTGATGAACAAAATCACTTGCTAATTGCGAGTGTACAGCTTCCGAATGAGGATGCCCAGTTTGATGCAAGTCATTACGATAATGAACGTGGAGAATTTGGTGGGTTTGGATCGGTTTCTGGAAAAATTGAGATTGAAATAAAAATTAATCATGAAGGCGAAGTAAATCGGGCGCGATATATGCCGCAAAATCCTTGCGTTATTGCGACAAAAACGCCATCAAGTGATGTTTTGGTATTTGATTATACAAAACATCCCAGCAAACCTGAGCCAAATGGTGTTTGCAATCCCGATTTAAGACTTAGAGGACATCAGAAAGAGGGATACGGTTTATCGTGGAATCCGAACTTAAATGGTTATTTATTATCGGCCAGTGATGATCACACAATTTGTTTATGGGATATTAATGCGACGCCCAAGGAACACCGAATTATTGATGCCAAAAATATATTTACCGGACATACAGCCGTCGTTGAAGATGTGGCATGGCACCTTTTACATGAATCGCTCTTTGGATCAGTCGCAGACGATCAAAAACTTATGATTTGGGATACCCGATGCAATAACACATCAAAACCATCGCACACTGTCGATGCACACACCGCCGAAGTAAATTGTCTTAGTTTTAACCCATATTCCGAATTCATTTTGGCCACCGGTTCAGCTGATAAAACTGTGGCTTTATGGGATTTAAGAAATCTCAAATTAAAATTACATTCCTTTGAGTCTCACAAAGATGAAATTTTCCAAGTACAGTGGTCACCCCATAATGAAACAATTTTGGCATCCAGTGGAACCGATCGAAGACTACATGTTTGGGATTTATCGAAGATTGGTGAGGAACAAAGTCGTGAGGACGCGGAAGATGGACCACCTGAGTTGCTTTTCATTCATGGTGGACACACCGCAAAGATATCAGACTTTTCGTGGAATCCTAATGAACCTTGGGTGATTTGTTCTGTTTCGGAGGATAATATAATGCAGGTCTGGCAAATGGCAGAGAATATTTATAATGATGAAGAGCCTGAAATTCCAGCCAGTGAATTGGAGTAGATTACAGTTACTATATTTTTGTATTTGTCGTTCCAATTTCGTCTTGAAAATAAATATTAATTTTTTTTTTAATTTGTAAATGCTAATTGTGTTGTAGAATTAATTTTGTTTATTCTGAAGATTTTAAAATATTACGTATGCATTACAGCAAAGCTGTAATGTAGTTAGTTCCCATTTTGTAGAGACGAGAATAGAATAATTAATTTTCGCACGAAAGAACGCACCTATTAATTTAGGTGCTGCCAGATGCCATTTTACGCTGGATACCTGTCAAAAATTAATAGACTACCATGAGCATGCGCGACCAAATAGAAAGTTTTCACGCCACACAAAAACCGAAAGTTTTTCAATCAAATTCTAAAATTTAAAGAACTTTTTGATAAATTAAAACAGTTTAGTTTAAAGTTGCCTTGTTTTAATATATTGTGAGTGAAAATTACAGTTCTTGGCAGCCTACCACCAATAAAAAATGTTTTACTTGCTAAAATGACATAGTGACGTTTGTGCGGTTTTGGATAACAACATATGCTAAACACAAATTATCGTTATTTTATTGGTTTTAATTAGGTTTTCCACATTCTACGTTTATGCAAGAAAATGGAGATGGCTAAATCATTTTTTGGTGTCCGAGAATACGACGGGTATGTTGGCAAGGAAGAAATCGGAGTAAGTTGTGTATTGATAGACCACCCACATACAAATTTTTGCTAAGCCTAATTTTTCCTCTGTTACTAACTTAGAAATTAGATTCGAATACGTCAGAGGATGATGGAGAACTTGCCGAAATGACGGAAGGACTAAATTTAATAGATGGGGTACGTCCTACACCGGGTGGATCATTTTCTGCCTTGACTCCGTCTATGTGGCCACAGGACATTTTAGCAAAATTAAGCCAACCCGAAACTTATGGGCCTAATGATCAACCAGATTATCGTTTTGATGAGTTTGGTTTTCGAGTTGAAGAGGAAGATGGGCCCGAACAAAATTCGAATAAATTACTCGGAATACCGTTTGTTGAAGATCCCCAGCATAGATTCCAATGGATCGCACACTTGGAATTTTCACATACCAAAGAGGCGACAGAATTGACATGGGATACAGTTGATGTTGTATTGCCACGAACCGAAAAATTAAGAAATATGGTGCTTGCGGGAATCCCGCATTCTTTGCGACCCCAAATGTGGATGAGATTATCGGGGGCACTTCAGAAGAAAATTAAATCCGAAACGAATTATAAAGACATTGTGAAAGCATCAAGCAATGATGCATTAATGACTTCGAAACAAATTGAAAAAGATATATTGCGAATAATGCCGACCAACGCCTGTTTCAGTTCACCGACTGGAACTGGTATACCGAGGCTTCGAAGGGTGTTGCGTGGCATAGCTTGGTTATATCCCGATATAGGATATTGTCAAGGAACTGGTGTAATAGCAGCATCACTATTACTATTTTTAGAAGAAGAAGATGCATTTTGGATGATGGCAGCGATAGTTGAGGACCTCCTGCCTGCATCATATTATTCGTCTACTTTAATTGGGATCCAAGCCGATCAACGTGTTATGCAAACCATCATTGGTAATTACCTAACAACCGTCGATGAAGCCTTAAAAAATCATGACATTGAGCTCTCTTTGATCACTCTTCACTGGTTCCTTACTTTATTCGCGAATGTTGTGCACATGAAAATATTATTAAGAATTTGGGATTGGTTCTTTTACGACGGCTCAATTGTACTATTCCAATTAACCCTTGGAATGTTAAAGTTAAATGAAACCAACTTAAAAACACTAGAAAATTCTGCTCAAATATTTAATTCGCTATCGGATATACCTGGTGCCATGGAAGACGTGGAGCAACTATTTGAAATGGCGATCGAAGTAGGGGGATCTCTGAACCATACCGTTATAGAAACTCATCGACGACGACATTTGGCGTATTTAATGGCAGATCAAGGTGGATTGGTCGGAAATCCGGAAGCAGCACCGAACCTCCCAAAGCAACACTTGTCTAAGCGACAGTTAAAAAAGAATAAATCCGTGATACAGTATCTGCTGTTTAGGAACGAGTCGACGGATGAGGATTTCAAAAATAAAAATATTCGTCAAACTGAAATAATGGTAGATCTTAGAGAAGCCATATTGAAGCTGGCAAGACATTTCATTGCTATTGAACCAAAGTTAAGTGCCCATATTAAATTGATCGCTGATTATTCAATGGACAGTCACGTCAAGGACCACGAGAATTACATAAATGTATCACGAAATCGAAAACGAAGGGCAAAAGCATTGCACGATTTTGAGAGGCATGATGACGATGAACTGGGCTTTCGGAAAAATGATATTCTTACCATAGTTAGCCAAAAAGATGAGCACTGTTGGGTTGGTGAATTAAATGGGCTCCGGGGTTGGTTCCCTGCAAAATTTGTTGAACTACTTGACGAAAGGAGCAAGCAGTATAGTAGTGCAGGTGATGATGCTATATCTGAAACGGTTACAGATTTGGTTCGTGGCACACTAGCACCTTCGATAAAACAAGTTTTGGAGCACGGTATGAAACGACCATCATTTTTAGGCGGGCCATGCCATCCCTGGCTTTTTATCGAAGAAGCCGCTACGCGGGAAGTTGAACGAGATTTCGAATCTGTTTATAGTCGCTTAGTGTTATGTAAAACCTATCGACTAGACGAGGACGGAAAAGTGCTAACCCCCGAAGAGGTAAATGAGGTAAAACCATCTATTGGTTTTATTCAAATTTATTTTTATAAATTTTATTTAAAACATTTCATTTTAGCTCCTCTACCGGTGCGTTCAATCCATAAACCAAAGTCATGATGTAAACCATGCCCAAATGGATGTAAAATTACGTTCTTTAGTATGTCTCGGGTTAAATGAGCAAGTGCTACACTTATGGTTGGAAGCTTTATGTTCGTCGATAGAAGCCGTCCAAAAATGGTATTTTCCGTGGAGTTTTATCTATTCCCCCGGATGGGTACAAATAAAATGTGAGCTTCGCATCCTTTCACAATTTGCATTTAATTTAAATCCAGATTGGGAACTACCATCGAAAAAAGGAACCGAAAGCCAACCGCTTAAAGATGGGGTTCGCGATATGCTAGTCAAGCATCATCTATTTTCATGGGATCTATAAACTTGCACCGAAAAACGGTGTTGTGAAAATAATTCTCAGGAATTACTAGTGTGGTAGAGCACATAATTCTGAATAAATATAATTTTTTTGCTTCAGAATTATGTCCCCTAACATTCTAGTAATTCCTATGATAGAGTAAAATCAAAATCCTTTCTCACATAACGCATGGTTCTTGAGAATACGTCTTTATAACAAACTTATGTACGTTATTGTTTGCTTGTTGATGTTACATTCCTTTTATACATACATACATATATGTTTTAACCAATAATTTTGTAGACCGTCGTTGCAGTCATTTAGGATATATTTATCCGCATTTTCGACGTTTTCATACCCCTCTAAATAAGCGTGAATCTGTTAACATGTACCATTGTGAGAAATGACTTTGAATTACTCAATAACAATGAAACCGATGATTACAAATAAACCGATTAATAAAAGCATGGAGCACCGTGGTGGTTTACTCCGATGTGCTTAACTAATCGTGGTGTAATACTACAAAATAATATACAAAATTTTATTTATATTCTATTTGTTCTATATTTTGAAATAAAACATTAATATACAGAAAATTAAATAACATCATTTATTTTCAATGTGTATGATGTGGACACATATAAGGCAGTTGAAAGTTAATCAACAATACTTCATTTTATTTTTGTTATCAACAACAGTTTTGGGGTCAAAATTTAAGTAGGTGGATTGGGTTTCCAGGTTCTTTGTTCATTTTCCTCAAAATAAGCCTATTTTTTCCTTAGATGATAACGGGTGGGGCAAAAGTCCCGCTACCATTTTGATTACCTATAACTTTGTTCAAAGAAAAGATAAGTAAGTTTGGTTTTCATAAAAAGTTTATTTGGGCTTTACATTTTTTTTTTCGTTATGATTGAAAAATTATATCGGCTAAATGGTGACCGCGATTCGCTATGCAACTTTCGACTCTTTTTAAGGCATTTTCGTGACGAATATTGTCTTTAAGATGTTGAATCGTTTGGGGCTTATTCACATAAAATTTTGATTTTAAAAAACCCCATAAGAAAAAGTATGATGCTGTTAAATCCGAAGATCTGCCAATCGCCATTTCGCGAAATTAGTCTTCGTGGAAAAACGTCATTCAACAATTGAATTGTTGAACGGGCTGTGTGTGCTGTGGCCTCATCTTGCTGAAACCACATGTCCTCTAGTCCTTGCTGTTCCATTTCAGGCACAAGAAAATTTCGAATCATGTCTTGGTACCGTTCAGCAGTAACAGTAACTTCAACACCTCGGTCATTTTCAAAAAATATCCACCAATAATGTTTCCACCATGAATACCACACCATACAGTTGTTTTTAGCGGATGCAATGATGTTTCATGAATTCATTGAAGATTGTGTGTTCCCCAAAAGTGACTGTTCTGTTTATTGGCGGGGCCACTGAGAAGAAAATAGGCTTCATCGCTCATTATCAATTTAGACGAAAAATCTTCAATTTCACCAGACAGCTTTAGGATTGCATTACTGTACTCAACTCGTTGATCATGATCTCTCGGTAGCAATTTATGGACTAATTGAATTTTGTACGGGAACATTTTCAAATCAGTTTTCAAAATACGCCTTAAACTGCGTGCAGAAATGTGTAACTGGGAACCACGTCTCCGAATTGATGTTTCTGGAGACCCTGCAACACTATCGCGCACCAGAGCCACATTTTCAGCGTTACGAGACGTCCGTTGTCTTCCAGAACGAGGTCTGTCTCTGCTGTCGTACCGTACTGTCGAAAATTCGCATGTAAACGATAAATTGTGGTTGTGTGGGGCACTGGACGATTAGGATATATTTTTGACGAAATTTCCGCTGAGTGGCAATAATGAAACGATTATTTTCAATAAATATTGTCACTATTTCTGCTCGTTCTTGTGGCGTATATTTATCCATTATAAAATTTGGGTGTCTACACAACACAATGGTTAAAGCGAAACTGAGCTAAACGTCACATAACCAAGATGGCGCGCAATCAAAATGGTAGCGGGACTTTTGCCCCACCCGTTATAAAGGGCTACCATAACTTTTTTGAAAGACACGTATCGTTGGGGTACATTTAGCGTAGCCATTACCTTGTGTCTTGTATAGCTACTTCGACCACTCATGAGAATTTGACGGTTCAATCGACTTGTCGCTATCGATAGCAGAGTAAGTAGAGCGCTTGTCGGTCATTCGAACCTGTCTCAAACACAATAGATTATATTCGGGTCCCATTTGAAACGCTATATGATACAAAACGTGATATTTTAAAATTAGGCGGATGAATGGGAAATTTAATTTCAGTTTAACGGAATTTAAAAATCGATAGAAGCGGGAGTATAGGCACAGAATATATACAAATATTCGGCACAGGAGGCATAGGCACAGAATATATACGAATATTCTGTGGTATAGGGTTATATCAGGCGGGTCACTGCGCTCTCGTCGCCTCGCTCCTTAGTTCAAACAAAAATTTCAGTTATAGGAATTTAAAAATCGATAGTACCGAGTGTATCCAGGTGGGTCGCTGCACTACCGTCGCTTCGTTATGCACATTCAGTACCATATCGCGTTTTGAATTATCCATAGAATTAGATTATATAGAATGAATGTAAGCAGCTGTCGCAAGTGAGTCAAATTCGGAGGGTAAAAGAGAAAACATATAAATCAACGGGCCGTAATTAGAATTTGTTCGATCGACCGCAATAGAGACCGCAATAGTAATCCAAAATAAAAAGTAATTATGAAAAGAAAAGCACGTAGTAACGAACAGAGAAACAGGTTTCTCACCTATTACAGATCCCGCCCAGTTATATTCACACGCTCGTAATAATATGACTAATATGTCGGGTAACTAAATGTACTTCAATACACCTTGAATTTTGTTACTCAGCCAATGACTAATCACTTACCTGCTATCCTCTTCCCCCTTTTTTATTATTAATTTTGCCGTATAAACAACAGATGGTTGGGACGATCAATAGATTCATCTTTATTGCCTATTTTTTGTTTCTCCTTCTTTTATTTCTTTTTTTTTGTCTTTTCCTACTATATATATAACTATAATTTTTTATTTTTACAAATCAGTAGATACTCCTGATGAAGACCTACTAAGTCGAAATCGATCGAGTGATTTTTTAAACTTTTTGGGCAAATTTTTTAATTAACATATTCAGTAGTTTTTTCATCTGAAAAGATCCAGTGAAGAAGATGCAGTTCTTATATGTTACTCTTACAGAAGGATGAAAATCATTGATGATGATGAAAATGGGTTATTTTCACGATCGATCGGGTGTTCAATGAAAAATAAAATGAATACTCAAGAGATGTGATACGTTTCGTACCGATATTACTTGGTGGAAATTCATTTTTTAATACATGTATTTAAACACTTTGATTTTTAGTTTTATCCATAAATTTGTGGATAAAACTAAAAATCAAAGTGTTTAAATATAATTAAATTTATAAACATATTTTATTTTACTACAATGAAACTGAAATTGTGATATTTAGCTAAATGAAATATATCTTTATAACAAAAAAATGATTTAAAAATTAATTCAGGAATAAACTAAAAGCATGTCTGGTGGCGTTTCAGCTTTACAAAGTTATGGAGCGCGGTATCATTCACCTAATTTTATGGTGTATTAACACAATATAGAATTAAAATAAACTGTCCTATCGACAAGTCATTGCGCCGTTGACCCACAATCTCTCAGTCTTTTACAACCTGTGTAAATTTTTAATTATTTGCCGCGGAAGACTACAACTAACGGTACGCGCATGAGCTCTATTGAACCAAGTATATTCTGAAGTGTAGCTTACCATCTGGACGTTGCCTAGGTTGATATAGTCTCCCCCATTAGCACCAAATTAAATACAAGCATTTGAAACATGAACCAGTCCTTTGCATTATGGGACTCCCTATTCCGGTCTTAACAATAAACGAAAACATTCATTGTCACGTAAATTGGTTCTATTTATCTTGATCTACCAAGTAGATGTTATATGGTTTATTTGAAATGTATATTAAACCCACAACAAGGTCGATCTTCCAGCTTTTAGTGCTTAGGGAATAGTTCCGTTTGTTCATTTGAATTTGCCGTTTTCAAAAGTAGTTTTTATTAGTAGTATGACGTGATTTTTTATAACTTCGGAGCGATCAGAGCAATTGAAAAGCGTACATCCATGGTCCATCATACTGCTATGCATTCCGCCGATGGTTAATGGTCTAAATGGTTATACAATGATTTAATACATTTTGAGTAAAATGCTCACCATCAACACTAAGATGTGTGTCTTAGAATGCAGGAACTATAAACCGTTACTAGTAGCAACACTTTTTGTATTTTACTTTGGTTTTTCGATAGTAACGGTGTTATGGTGATTGTTCCGTATATTGGTCTATTTTCAGTACTCTCGAATTAAAGACACAATCGTAGAAAATTCTTCCATTTCGCGACAATCTGTGTGTCAACAACTTTTTCGCGATCCAGCGGTAACGGAAAGAAAAGTATGGGGTGGTTGGGAAGTTGATTGTGTATAAGTAAGTGTCGATTATCATATAGTTGTTGTCACACATATTTTCGCTAAATGATGGAAGAATTTCGATTCGAAACGATTGTTTATTTAATTCGAGAGTACCGAAAATAGGTCAATATACGGAACAATCACAATAACACCGTTACTATCGAAAAACCAAAGTAAAATATAAAAAATTCATAGATACGAAAACTTAGTTGTGTACATAACTAGGATATAGATGGAAAATGTGAAAGAATCGAATTTCGTACGCTACGCAGTAATTCGCTAGTAGTACAACTACACATGGTATTGTTCTATATATAGACAATATTCCAATGTAAATTATACATCAGTCATCGCGACTTGATGAGAAGACTGATTTTTTCAAATCAGTAATCTCATCCGTTCGAAACTGCGATGGTTGTGAGATTCAAACACTTTTCTAAGACATCTTAATGTTTGTGCCTCCATAACAATTACTTTTATGCATAACAACTACTTATATTCTAGATTATAATCAGGCTTTAACAAAAACTAAATTAAAAATTTTAAATAATCAGCATTTTATATATTTGATAAATGACATTACAAAAACATTTAAAAACAGTACAACTCTCATTATTTTAATCTCTAGTATTGATCATGATGTTGATACTCAACATCATTTGGTGATGATGTTGCCTCATACGCAAGGCGTTCTGCTTCCCGTTCGGCCGCAATATGTGCATGTTCCATTGCAATTTTATCAAACAATGTGAAATGCTTATGCTTTGCAAATTCAACGGCGGCCGTTTCTTTTGGTAATATTTCTTGGATGCCTTCTAACGAAGCGGGACGTGAATTACGTTCAGCAATTTTATTATATAAATAGAAATGACGATCTTTAGCATATTTGACCGCATCTGTATCTTCGGGTCCTTTTGCTTCGTGACTTAGTACAGGGTGGAATCCGTTTTCATCGGCGGTATATTCAACGGTACGAATTTCGTGCCGTGGATCTACATATTGGAACCTTCCTTGAACAACACCACTTCCATCGGATACTTCACTGTGCGTGCGATCAATATGACCAGGATAGCGGCCAGCTGAATATGAAAATACATATGGATGTGGAGGAGGTGGTGGTGTAGATGTTGTTGTTGTTGTATCAACATCATATTCGCCAGGCTGTTGTTGTTTAATGAATGATACATCACTGAAAACGCCAGCGACTAGTATTGAAATCTGGAAAATAGTATAATTTTTTTTAGTTTTGGTTAAAATATAATTTTTATGAATTTTTTGTGCAACATTCATCAAATTAAATTATAATATTTCTGGGATTGTTTGTGCTTTGAAATAGAAGTAACAATTAACAACGCTAATTACAAATTAAGTAGCAATTAACAAAGTTAAAAGTCAACATTGCATATCTCTCAGTTTCTCACGATAGGAGGTAAATAACATTTTCAATTTGAAGGTTTTGGAATTATAAATGAAAGCAGTATGTATATTCATATATTCTTAAACTAAAGAGGGGCAAATGCATAATTATAACGTTAAAGAGAACTCAGGCATTCATTTAGTCCAGCAATTGGTTTATATTATAAATGATGTGAATTACTTCCGTACATACTCCGAACTTATTTGTACGTTAAGGCATTTAAACATCGTTTAGCCACATATGTATATCGAGAATTAAATTCCTTTGTAACAAATATCAAAAATAAAAAATAATTTCGAATTTATGTAAATGCCATTGTTTTATTTACCGTGTTATGAAATTTGGTTGCTAGGGTGAGATTGGGATATTCGATTGGGAATTTGCGAATCTGTTGAGAAAATTTGCTTTTATTAAAGCCTCTATAAATAAATGGTAAATATATGGCCTAGTTACGGCATCCATTTACAGATACCAAAATTTTGTGTAAAATATATGTTGCAATCGGAAACGAACCATATACAATGAACCAAGCGTCATTATAACTGGTTAAGAAATTGCCGAGTTAAATGCAATATGGACTTAACCAGTATAGGAACCATGCAAAAATTTTAGCGAAAAAAGTCTATGGACCTGTCTCGGTCCGAATACTGTAATAATTTTGACATTAGTGAAATAATTTTCTCTTCCATAATTTGTTAGAGTTCGATTGCTGGTCGAATACTGAAATATTTTTGACATTATCGAAAAATTTGTAATAATCGTCATTGCATACGAAAATAAGATAACTGAAACTTATTTTGGTCCAATATTTCAATAATTGTATTAATTTAGTTGGACAAACAATAATTTGTTACATTCATAACTTTAGCAAGTATAATTTCGTAATTCAAAAAATGGCGCATTTCCAACTACAACAATCCGTGATTCCACACTTTGATTCTTTGGTCGTGATTCTTTCCTCGTTTCCTTCCCCTTCACCCACAAACTAATTTTTTGGCGGGGAAATTTTTGATTCTTTTTTCAGCAATACTTTTTTTTTGTTTGATTCAACTGATTCTCACACCCCAACAAAGATAAATATTTCAAGGACACCTTGTTTATTTGTCGTTTTTGGGTTAATTTTAGTTTAAATTATGCTTCGAGTGCAAAAAATATATTTTTTCAACCAAGGAATCAGTTTTCACAGCAAATAATAAACATTTTTTACCATACGAATAAATCAAAACACAAATTTTACGCACATACATAAAAACAGAAACGCGCAAAGAAATCAAATGTGAACCGCGATTGATTTTAGGAAATCATTGAATCACGACCAAAAAACCAAAGTGTGGCGAGGCTCAATGAAATAATACAAAAATTATTTACGTCAAAAATTATTACGCACAGCTGTTGTAATAATTTGGTTGCACTCAGAACTCTGTCAAAATTATTACAATAATTATTATCACAGTATTCGGACAGGTCCATTATCGTTTAAGGACCTGTCCGAATACTGTGATAATTATTTCTGTTGTTTGACAGGGAATTGAATGCAACCAAATTATTACAACAGCAATGCGTAATAATCTTTGACGTAACTGAAATAATTTTTGTATTAGTCCATTGTTGTTGTTGGAAATGCGCCACTTTTTGAATTACGAAATTATATTTGCTTAAGCTATGAATGTAACAAATTATTGTTTGTTCAAGTAATTTAATACAATTATTGAAATATTGGATCTAAAATAAATTTCAGTTATCTTATTTTCTGTATGCAATAACGATTATTACAATTTTTTAATAATAGCGGTCTTACTTTGAGAAATTTACAACAACAATCCCATATATGTAATTCCAAATTGGAATTGTTTTAAACCAACTTTTTTGCTGGTATAGAATAATCCTATTCTACCGGTTGTAAATTAGTTACGATTTCTAATAATATTCAATATTATTCGGTGATATTACTATTTAAATAGATATATTTAGTTGTGTTTTCACGTTTTGTTTAACTTCAAAATGTAATTGTTCCCAACTAATAAAAATAAGTAAATACAATTTTTGGTTGTTACTTTGAGCACAATATTTATTCTATTCCAGCATGGATTTAACCGGTACCAAAGTAAGACCGTAAATGTCAAAAACATTTTAGTATTCGGACAGCAATCGAATTCTAACAAATTATGGAAGAGAAAATTATTAACACGATTTTTTCAAAACAGAATTATTAAGTTTCCATAACTAGATAAATACAATCTATCCCGATAAATTTAATTAGGCATACTCGCAAAAATCGGGTTTCTGTCTGTCACCACAATTTGTTTATAACAAATATTATAATTTAATTTTCAATCTAGATAAATGAAAATCGCGATAAATTTTGTGGTCTGTCTACGGTATTACGTTATTCCTGTTATTTAATTTATTCCATCTATAGTTGGCCCTTAAAATTATTCTACGCAAAGTTTTCCTACTGACCACTAGAGCAACTTTTTCGAAAACTATAATTTTATGGGTTGGCGTCTTGTCTTAAGATAAGAAAATTCAATTTTAAATTTGTCAACAATAAAATAAATTAGATATTTTATTTTTATCACATAAAGGACCAAATCACATAAATTAACGATACAAAAAATGAACTCCGATGCCAAATTAGTCTGAAAAATAAGCCATATTTACGTCGAAAACACATTTTATATTTTCATAAATATTTGTTATGACATAAAAATAAATTGCGATTATGCTTTAAACACATGTGCAGAATTCTGCGTGCATCAAAATTAGAATACACTAGTGTATATGAGTTAAAATACATCTACGATACATGCCATGCAAAATTCTGCACGTCATCTCTATTTCTAATGTGACTTTTTATATCCGTCGGTGTTGACAACATGAAAAAATATAACTAACAATCTTTGGCAACTTCATGCGACATTGTTGATATTTTCCACTTTTGACACTAAATTTTATCTGTGTGACAAAAAGTTGATAACTTGCTTTAACTCGAAATAAAAAATGTCGTACACAAGTGTCAAAAAATTATGTTCATGTGTTTTACGTGTAGATCTGCATACGGTGCTGCATGCAGAAAATCTGCACAACTGTTTTCAGCATTACTGATCGCTTCGTTTGCTGTTTGTAAATTTTTGTAACAACTAATAAAAGTATAAAAAAACACTTGGCTGTTACTTTGGGCTTTAATTTCATTCCTATTCGAATAGGAATAATATATCCCAAAGTAAGACCACAATTATCTACGAAAAAATCCCAAGTATGAAACGATATCTTTTCGATTTTTCACAGTAACGTGCGTCCAGAAACCAGTAAATGTTAACTTGGGTTTTCGTTCCGTTCAGATTTCTTCGAGTGTTTGTTACATCGCATTTAATACTTCGTATAGAAGATAGGTCGATTATGTAGCATTTTCATGCCGTCTGTTTCTGTTTCCCACTACACTTGGGGTTGCAACTAGTTTGTCAAATTTATTAAAAATCTCTCGTTCCCAAACTTAACCTTGCCAAACTTAACATTATTCCAACATATACAAATAGTACATAAGTATTTGCTGTACAATAGTTTTTAAAATTTACTTTCTGGATTTTGCCTTTTACTATCACGTCAACCTCAAGACGTCCAACAGAAGCTACTTTCAAATTTGAATTAATAGCAACCACACTGCTATGAGCCAATCGTTTCTCATGGTCATATGCGTCGAAGAGTGTTGATTGGACAATTTTTTGCATATAGTTACTACAATTAGAAACAACGTGGACTTGTTCCATATAAGGCAATATGTAAAACAGCAAATTTAGCACATTGGGCACAATGTGAGAAAATTCAAAATTGCCAACAAGTACCATTATATTCTTGGAATATTCCATGCCGAATCTGGGTAGAAGTCTTTATACGATGACAAATATCACAACAAACATACTTCAGAAAACACTTACCACGAATGTCAGCTCAATGCATCCTTCTTTAGTAAAGGGAACTCGTGAACAATCGCACAACAAAACAACAGATGGTTATACGGTAGGCACGCGTAGGCGTTCACATCAACCACAGAGTTCTGCAAATTTTCTTGTTGCAAGTCAACAGAATATCAGTTATCAAAATAGACAGTTTTCTGTACACGCGTCCGAACGAACCGAATTGCCATCGCCTATAACGTACTAGATCGCCTCTATGGTTGGACTTGTAATACCCGCACTCAACTGGAGTGGGAAAGAATATAGAGTAAAGTAACTTTACTAAAGTATTGCCACTTTTTATTTAAATATATATTACTTACAGTCCAAGCTACTATTAATAATAGTTTATTTTGATAAGTCTAATGACTACCACTTCAATAGTTCTATAGAAAAATTTGTCACACATTAGGATATAAATATTATGCGCATTTGCGAACCGTGACACTGATCAACATGTTTCTAAACTTGCTACAGAAAATATTCTCACACATCACTAAATATAAGTAAACAGTGGCCAAATTAAACGTAGAAATTTTGGATACAAGAAAGCTTTAACACGTTGAATGCCACGCTAATATTATATGGCTTGCCCGTCTGGCCAAAATGAATTTCTCAGTATGCGTTGCATATTTTGATGAAATATTATTTACACTGAGGTCACCGGTGACCCCCATGGCGCTGAAAGGCACTGTTATTAAAAGCATTAAAAATTTATTCGAATTATGTGTTTCTAATAATCTTGGCTTCACCGGCGACTCCCATGGCATTCAACGTGTTAATTTTGATTTTAAAGTTAGTTATTTAAAAGTTACTATAAAGACTTGCATTGATAAATATTCCGGTTTAATGGCTGTTTATCGAAACAACATTTATGAATTGTGTGACGCATTTCGATTTTTAAATGTTATTATTTTAATTTATTCAAACAACAATATTAATTTTTATCATTCAGAATTTTACTCGAAAGTAACGAATTCTGTAATCAACAACATCAATGACTAATTGAACGTTATCCGGAAAAGGTAATATTTTAAAATCTATTTCCTGATTAGCATTGAAACTGTTTTTGTGTCAAAATTTATTAATCTCATATCCATATTTCATAGTTGATGAGATAATTTATAAATAATTTATAACCGACAAAAATCTACCAAACAGCCTTAAATAAAGTACTTAAATAACAAAAATTAAACGTTGACGACCTTAGTCAATGGCATAGCGAATGGCAGACACGAATTAAACTCAGCCACTTACGCGTTTCTTAGAAAGAATAACATAATCAAGGATGCTGACATCCAAAACCAAATTTAACTGACCTTTCTGGAATACACAAAGACAAGTTATCTAGATAGTGTTCGTTTAAGCTTAATATTGCTTTATCAACGACTTTATTAAGAAATTTATAAGAATGAGAATTCTCTGATAACATGCAGTATTATATGTTAGATAGAAAGTCAGAGCAGAGCACACATAACTATCTACACATAGGTAAAATGTACGTAAGTAATAATCACTTTTCATTTCATTTGAAATTTTATTTTATAATAATAAAAATAATAGCAATAAGGAAAGTGAGAATGTTCCCATTAAATTACATCGTGTTCCATAATCTTCTTAAGTAATATTACTTAAGTTATTTATTGGAATCTCTTTAACACTTTTGCAACGCAAATATTATTAATCATTTTATTATTAGAACATCGCAATGCAAATATATTCCATTGGAATGTATCTTCTTCAATAATTTATTCAAAAAAAAATATTGTCAATAACAATGATATCATCTTCAACGCATTATCACGGACCCGTCATTTCTTATATGCAAATATATATTTTTTTTAATTTATAACTTTTATTTTCTAATAACTTTTGAAAAATTGCAACAATGGCTTTCTGTAAAATAACTGAACAATTTCACGCAAATTAGAAAATATTTGCTTACGTAAGTGTCCTTCACGGATTTTAATAAACAATTGCATAGCACGACACTTAAAATTTTGCGATTGAAGTCCACGTACATAAATCAACCGAGAATTTTCGAGTAACGACTAAATTTCACATTTTTCGAATTAAACAACTAATTATAGTACTCACCACAATTAACACCTTCATTTTTAATAATAATCGTCTTATTTATTTCTTATTTTAATAAATCACCAATTTAATTTTTTATAACTTTATCGAATCGCGTTTTCACTTAAACTGAATTGGTTTGGTAAATATGTTTATTTGTCTACCGCTGAAGAATTGAATTAAGTTTTATAATACTGAGAAAGAAAAAAAAACTTAAATGTTATGTATGATTTTCTCAAGAAAAAGTGGAATAATGAATAAAACCGGTATCAAGCTTTCGTGGTAAATAGACATCGCACGAATAAACCTGCGATGAATGTACAAAAATGCAGTTTAGAATTGATCACATTTTATTGTAGTTTTGACAAAAATTACGCGTATTGCTGCTTTTTTTACCTTGGCGAAATTTCTTTACCTCAAATATAGTTATTGAACAATCTATAATCGTCCTCAGGGCTGGGATGTTCTAACATCACCATTTTTCGATATTTATCGAAATCTACGTCTTTTTCTGCTAGAATTAATTTGATTTCTGTTCATGAGAAAGCTCTAAACGTAGTAGCTAAGTAAAATTGTGACGGGCTTGCTGCTTTTATTTTCACGAAGTAAACTTAAATATCCAAATTATGGAAATTTTTAAGCCTAATGCACGATTTACATGTTCCAATTTTTTTCCCAACAAATTTTTTACAGAAAAATAGAGCTGCACGCAAATAACAAAAAATTACTAGTTAAAAAGAGACAACCATATGTAAACAACATTTTCCCAAATTAAAAAGAAAAAAACCCAATTTTATTTTACTGGAATTTGTTTCGTGCTCCTCTCGCAAACGAAAATCGTAATATACTTAACCCTTCATTTTTTACTGGAAAAAAGTTGGAACATGTAAATCGTGCATAAAGCAGTAGAACAATAGCTAAAACAAAGATCATAAATAAATGGATCAATTATGTAAATAGTTATGTGGTTTTTATCGACAAAACTGACAAAAGCCACAATCTTTCCGCTAAACATTATGATTGGTGAACCGTTTACGAACCTGTAACGGTTACGCCGCAAGGCCTACGTTACAGATGATACTACAGGTTTGATACTCAGAAGGGCCGCTAAACACTCGAGCTCCGTCACCGTATAATTCTTTAGTGCAGAGTTTAACTTCTGCGACATAAAAGCAATTGGCCTTTCTGCCCCATCTTCCGTCGTTTGATATAGTACCCCGCCTACTGCTTGAGTACTGGCATCACATCGTATAGCGGATGGTTTGCTAAAATCAGCGTTAATTAAGACTGGTGCAGACGAAAGTCGGGATTTTAGGCCTTCAAATGCCGATTGAGCTTCCTGTGTTCATTCAAATTTCTGACCTTTCTTCAACAAATTCGTGATGGGAGCAGTTAATTCAGCCATGTTGGGGATGAATCTTCTGCACCAGCCTGCCATACCCAAAAGTCTCCGTGTCTGTTTTACACTCTTTGGAGCTGGGAAAATTCAGATAGCGTCAACTTCGGTACGGAGACCATCCTCGCCAACCAGATATCCAAGATATTTTATTTCGCGCATCACGAGTTTGCTCTTTTTGAGATTAATCTTTGTTTAATGCAATCTCCCTAACAAGCCATCTATCAGAGGCAGAGGGTAGGCATCCTTTATTGTCACCTGGGGCGGTATGTTGTACCATCACTTCGAATCGAAATTCGAAAAAAGTCGAATGGCGGTATGTTGTATCATTTTCGAAAAGCAAAAATGATACAACTTTCACTTTTTCGATTCGACTTTTTTCGAATTTCGACTTTTTTCGGTCGAAGTGATGGTACAACATACCGCCCCTGATTAACTTTCTGCGAATACAAACATAGTCGAACTTTGCCGTTTTGTTTCCTCACTAGGACCACAGGAGAACTCCATGCACTATGGGATTCTTCTATGACCTTCAGATTTAGCATGCGATCAAGTTCAACATACATATATAAGGTCCTGAATGGCTGGTGAAACATTGTAATACCTCTGCTTACCCCTGACCGACATCTATCAAGTGCTCCAGGAGCGCGGTTCTCCCCAACCTGTAAATTGCGTCCGAAGGAAATAGGTTTTTAATCTGCTCAAGTTCTTGAATTTCACTGTCAGTAAGTTTATGTTGAGAGGAATCTAAATTGTCAACGACCAATTCATTTCTTAGCATGGGAGCTAGATTAAATTTAGACCAAAAGTCAATGCCCAGATATAAAACACCATCCAAACTAGGTACGACGTACGAGTATCGCATGAGATTAGTTTTGTTGTTGTAACAGATTTCGCTTTCAACGTAGCCCAGAATTTTGTTAGGCGTCCCATCAGCAGTTCGAATAACAGAGGACACTTTCTTTACCTTGAGGTTTTCCGAGTCAATTAATTCTAAAGAATTTCTTCCCAATATACTGATAGAGACACCACTATCTAACAGCCCGACAAGTTGTTTCCTACCAATCATTAATTCTACATGCGGACGTGGATCATCGATTAGCTTCACGATGGTGGTACTGCAAATTTTGTGAATTCGCCTAAGCTCTTTCCAATAGTTCCACGTTCGTATCCCTTTCGACTGAGTTAATTCTTTCTTGCCGTTACTATTTAAGTGAAAATCAGTGTGAGGCTCAGTTCGTGTACTAACAGAAAGTGTTGTGAAGCGACTACGATTGGGTATTTCTGAATTAATATTTGGTTGATTTGTAAGGTAGCAATGACATAGATGATTGTAAGAACAATTTTGAGAGTATTGACTGTGAACAGTATTAGTAGTAGCGTCGACTTGGCAAGACGATTTCGTTACCGGTTCCTGGATTAATTTGGTCTCCCCTCCGAACGAGCTCCTCCAGGTACGTTCGGCGTCGTGTTTCCCGATTGACTTTTCAGGCAGTTAGTACATCTGGGGTTTATTGATCCGTGAGTTCCGCATCCGAAGCAAAAAATTTGTTTCATTTCTTGTGGACAGTCTTGGTACCGGTGTCCAATGTCACGGCAATTCCAGCAAATCAAGTTCGGTCATCCGCGTATCAGAACGTGTCTGTTTCTTTAAGGCAAAAATCTCCTCCTCTTGCGCATTATCACTAAAGTTTAATAGATTAAACGATCCTTCTAGTTTGTCATTTTCAATCCGTACTTCATTGACGTGTTGACGGCGGTTGTGGTTCGTTCCCACACTCTCCAAATTTTTGAGCTACTTGTCGTAAATGCTCCAATGAACGAAATTCTTCCGTCAAAGTTACAGTTTGAAGAGCTGAGATCATATTTTCTCTGATGATTTCTAAGAGTTCGGATTCGCTGAATCGGTTCGAAAGCCTACCGTTCAATGTCTGAATATCAAGTATATAATCACTGACGCTTTCCTGAAACCGTTGCTTACGTCTCTCAATAAACCTTCGTGTCTCACGCTCAGTTTCGTGACTGGAAAACCGCGTTAGGAATGAACGTCGCATTTCTTTCCAGGCCGCATCCGGATTGTCTCTGGTGAAAGCCCATAACCATTTTTCGGCAATATCGGTAACAAAATTATGGATTATTGCTGGTAGTTGTTGAATGCCGCATCCGTCTCTTCTAGCAAATGTTTCAAGGCGGAATATAAAATCGTGTACGTCAAGGCTTCCCCTTTGACCACTTCCATCGAAACCAACTTTCCATTTCGGGACCGTAGTTCGATACATAGATCAACTTGTAACGGAAGGATAGTTACGTTAAACAGATTATCCCTTCAGAGGTTCTTTAGCGGTGTTCTTCTAGCCGGCCTAGCTCAGGGTGTGTCGTGGGGTTTTCAAGAACTTGAAGGAATCGTGAATATACCGCGTTGAGGGAAGGAATGCCAAGAATCTGTTATACCACGGGTTCACTTAAATTGTTTTCATCATCTTATTGGGAAGTTTAATAATTAAGGCATTTCATCATACGTAACAGCACAAAAAAAAATGAAATTAAAACGGAAAACGACAAAAGAAAGTATATACACTAAGAAGAAAAAATTGAAAAAAAAATGATTAATTTTTGGTAATATAAAAATATAAATATACATAAACGCAGTTTTTATTATTTCTAATCAAAAGCAAATAAAATAGCACTGATGTTTCACAAAAACTATTAAACATAATTCATCTTAAAACTAGAAAATTTGTACCCTTTATTCATTTTTTTTATTTTTTTTTAGTCCGGACGCGCAAATTAAATTATAAGCTAGCTTAACTTAAGAAATAATCTTTAATAAATTAATGATAGTAAATTTTATAATAATATAGTAATATAAGAATATAATGTATATAAGTAAGTGAAGATATATGTAAATGTAATAATAATAATAATAAATATATAAATGCATAAAAAAAAAATGGATAATTTGTTCAAATAAATACCGCTTATCGGTAATGATAAATTCCTTGGATGGTCGGCACCAGCTACTCCAATTACGGTGTTACCGTATTATTGTATCGTAGTTTCGCTTTACATTATTGTCCGAATATTCTTTAGACGGACTGTCGTACAAATATATTTTTTTAGAGTTGTTTTGATGTACATAAGAAAATGTAGTAGTATGTTATGTACACCTCAATTGTCGCAGATGATGATGACATAAATAATCAATAAACTTTATATCAGCTGTGGTTATTTAAATTTCAATACAACAATTTTTTTTTTTCAGGCTATCTTAACTTAACTGACTAAGAGCATTTAACAAGTTATTTTTTTTCACAGTCGATGCTATTAAATTCGGTTTCGATGGTACTTTCTTTTAACACACTCTTTAGGGCTTAACATTTAAAATCAACAATATTAATTTCTTAGGGGTCATATCACTGGGTATAATGTATATAGATATTTATATATTTCTTTAACCACCGTAAACCACGAGCGTGTTTGGTACCGCTACGCTTAACGCGGTTAGCGGTCACGTAACCCCAAACCGTTCGATTTTTTTTCGTTTTTTTTTTTTTTGTTTTTGTTAACTCACGATTTCACAAAAGATATTTATATAAGTGCGGGTTCAAATTGCCACCTCACTGAATTACACCGTATCCAAATATAACTTAGTTTATAAAAAAAAAATTGATATTTATATGGGTTGGCTTATAGGCCTTCCCTTGTATAACACGGAAAAAAATGCCACACAAACAAATTACGCACGATGGCCGTTAAATTTAGTTTAGTTTTTTTTTTTTTTTATACAATGGGTTATAGCGGATGCGGATCGCTAATAATCACCAATGATATTGTCGGCCATGGCATCACAAACTCACAAAAAATAAGAATTTTATACGCGCTCCCCACGCGTTTCAATTAAATAATTTTTACTTTTTTTTTTTCTGATACAGGGATTCTTGAAATTAATCACTACGTACACTCTTTATATTAATAGGTGTGTGCTTTTATGAGGCACAAATAAAAATTATTTATTTTGTTTTGTTTTTATTAAATTTTCAATACAAATGATAAACAAAACAATCAGCAAAACATTCGAGAGCGACTGACGGTTGGTCGGATTATTTATAGTCTTTTTTAGTGAAGGGGAAGGACAGGGTAGTACAACCAATAGTCACCGCTCACACATAGTATGGGAAATTATTTTTTCCCAGGGATGGGAACGAGAACCGAGATAGGGCCATCGTTACAAACTAGGTAGCTTCTCATGGTGGCTTTCCGGTATTTTTATCGGCGAGTAATCCATGTGTTCTACTCTAATCTTTGAATTTGATTCGTGATTATAGGGTACTTCATCCGCGATCGTCGATTTCCGAGGTGGTGGTAACTGAAACTGTGAGAAATGAGTTTCTGGTGCCCTCCAGGTTACCAGTTCCCCCTAGGCTGTGCTTATCGGGTGTGTTAGGATACTTGTAGACGGTGTAATTGCCGCTGCACGACCTTCCGAATCAGAGACGTTATCCGTATCATCTTCTAACGTTAGTTTGTTTGTCGGACAATTTGCTTCTGTTTTTCCCAACGTCGGAGTTGGAATTGCTTGTTCTTCGACCAAACTTTTTGAATATTGTACTAATCTCTAATACTTTGTGATCACATTGTCAATACCGTCCAAATTGCCATACGAATTTTTAAGTCTTTGCAGACGTCTATGCCAATGTAACGCTCGTGCTGATACTCGCAATGCTATCTCTAGTGACACAACCTTGGGTGAAGTATACACATCTTTTTCAAACGATGCGTATAGTTCACGGGCAGAATTAATGTGTAATATGGGATTTTCAAGCGGGTGAGATTTTTGAGGTATTAATTTAGTGTCTGTTGACTCGGTATTTAATGCTTTTTCTAGTAATTTTATTGCATCAGGGGTTTCTGGGTCGATTTCCCTGACAACCAATTCGACATCTAACTCCTCTTGAATTAAAAATTTAACATACGATTCTATATGTCCATGATGAAAACGAGTTGTTTCAAATTCTAAATGTAATTTAGATATAAGGACTTATCGTATTGCGATTGAATGACTAAGTACAGTTTATAATTAGGTAATTTTATTCTAGTTCTAACATAAAAAAAATAAGTATTTGTAAAAAAAAAATTCCCCAAATAATAAAGGGACCATTTGGGATGATATTAGTCAACAAGGACAACGTAAATAAAGAACAAATAAATATATGCTACAAAGTGTATAATTGAGCTAACCAGCCATCACTCTAGCAGTTTCGAAGCAGAAGATGAGATCGCTAGGAATCACATAAATTCAATCACCTAAAGAACTTTTACCAATAGGTTAATGGATAACTAACCGACACTATAAATCATACTGAAAAGTAAAAAAAACTGTATTTAAATTAAATTACTACAAATTTCCGGGATAAAAAACACAATACCAGTACAATGGGAATTAGGTCATCGATATTACTGAGAAAGATTTATTCACAATCAGGTCGATCAACAATAGAGAAGCTAAAATCACTATAATTCTAATTATGATCCCATACCCCGAAAATGAAGAAAAAACAAAATCAAAATTAAATCCGATTCGCAGTTCCACCATAAAATCTTAATAATCATATGTTTCAAGAACCAAAGAATCACGTTGAAGTCATTGAAACAATTTTCTTAAGTTATGAATTTCAACTGTGAATAGAAAATAAATAATTTATTACTTGCTGAATTATACATAATTTGAAAAAAAAACAGAAGGGTAATGACGATTTTAATGATGATTTCCCGCATAACCAGTAAAAACTAATAACAATAAAATAATGTAGAGGCGGTTAAAACAATCATCTGTACAGTTAAAAGCTGAAGGCTTTGGGATGCTTTATTAGAGCAACCGACAATGAAAAAAAAATCCGACACAAAAATCGAAATTAACACATGGTTAATTGGTGTGACCTTAACGGTCCCTGCTCGGGCACCATTTTGTAACGTAGGCCTTGCGGTTACGCCGTGGTGTGAGTGCACATGCTGGTTGCGAGTGGCTCAGGGCTAGGTTGGTTCAACACCACATTAACGAGTAACCAGTCTACTGTTCCAAAAAAAAAAAAGACTCATGTGCCGAAAACAAAACTAAAACCCAAAAAAAATACAATAAAACGGCTTTAATTCCGCGTGCCCAGGTTGACTTCTCAACACCCTCGATCTCCCCTTAAATGCTTGTCTATCTCATGATTGTAATTTTAATAACACCAAAAACAAGAAAAGAAGAAATTCAGTGACCGCTGCCGCAAGAAAATGTTTACAAAAAAAAAAAAAAATTACTTGCAAATCTTTAAATTTATGTCGCCTAGTTTAGTAAACAAAATCAATTTCTTCTTGAACATGTGAGGAACGTTTTCTTCTATTACCTAGGCACTTTGTAAATATTCTATTTCGTTCAACAAACTATTAAGCAAATGTATTCTAAGGTACCATAACTTCATAAATCATCAAGGAAATAAAAAATTTTAATTTATACAGGGTGACCAAGTGTTGCTCCAAGACCAAGTGTTACCAAATGAAAACGCTGTAATTTTATTAATTTTGATTATTTTTTATTGAAATTTTGTGGAATATGTTGAAAAACATGTTACTGCTCGATATGACCTCTTTTGGCTCTGATTATTTGATTCAGTCTTCCATAGAAAGCATTGCATGCTGACCGAACGTGGGCTTGCGGATTTTTATTCCATTCTCGAACAAGAGCTGACTTCAATGCATCAACACTTTCGTATTTTTTAGTGGACACCTTACTCTCCAAAATGGACCATATGGAAAAATCCACGGGATTCAAGTCTGGTGAATATGGTGGCCATTCTTTCGACGAAATCAGCCGCGGAACACAATTTTGTAAAAATTGCATTGTCGCTCGAGCTTTGTGTGACGGTGCCGAGTCCTGTTGGAATGTCCAACGGTTCGTACCAAAGTGTTTACGTGAATAAGGTAGCAAAGCATCGTTTAGGATCTTTTGGCGGTACACCTCTTGGTTTACCTTGACTCCATGTTCGATGAAAACCAGAGGAGTGTGTCCATCTGCAGTCACTGCAGCCCAAACCATAACATAAGCTGGTGATTGCTTGCGCATGGCAACTCTTGTGTCCAAATTATCGTTGGACTTGTGCTCTAACCAAACACGATCATTTTATTTATTCACATACTGTTGAATGGTGAAAATTTTCTCATCAGAAAAGACAATTTTTGGAATCTCATCACGTTCGGTCAGCATGCAATGCTTTCTATGGAAGACTGAATCAAATAATCAGAGCCAAAGGAGGTCATATCGAGCAGTAACATGTTTTTCATAAAATGTAATATGTTTTCAACAAATTCCACGAAATTTCAATAAAAAAAAAATCAAAATTAAAAAAATTACAGCGTTTTCATTTTGTAACACTTGGTCTCAGCCACCCTGTATATACTAAAAAAAAAATGAGTGAGTCCATTAGTACTCTCAAGGAGATGTGTAAACATGGCGTGTGTATAGTACGTGGGTACAGTTTACTTTGAAGGAAGAAGGAATGCAATTTTACTAACCAGAGTTTTTCATTTGGTCGTTAAATTGGTCTATTACTCTTTCGGTATAATCGACGCAATTGGATTTTGGTAGCTAAAATAAGATACATATACTGTCGACTCTAACTTTTCTAGTTTTCATTGAAAAGCTGCACAATGGTCGTCTCATATCTCGTAGTAGAAAAATTTCGATCTGAGTTCATGTGCAAATCGAATTCGTCTCGCAAGTTTATAAGTGGTTCAGCTTGAGGAACAGCAACATTAATATTGAAATCCTCTCTCATAATCACCGGCAAAAGATGATAGTCTCCTTGGAGAATTTTTGAAATTCTTTAGGATATGGGGCAAGGACGAAATGTATGAACTTCATTATGTCTTCGAAAGATTTATTCGGCGAGGTTAATACAACTACAGAAAGCATCTTATTCCCATTGAGAAGCTGAAGTTCAGCCGTATATATATCATCAATGAGTTGTGTTGTTACGCTCATACCAGTTGTTTGTCCAACGATGATTTCTTTATGCGAGGTGACTGTATGGTATGAGTATTCTATTTGAATTTTTATATATTGTTACTCCGGCAGCTCACTCACCGTCCCTCTTGAACTGAACGCAGATCTGGAAAAGCAAGAAAATTGAGCATCCTTGCGTGACTGTGTCAGTTAGGTCGAGGTGATGTGTATGACCTAAGACTCTGACAGTTCAATGTTAAAAAACAGACGTCATTATTATCTCGTACAAAATTCGCCATTACAACGGATAAAGTGGATTTGTGGTGAGGCGCGATAGCTAATTTTGAAGAAGACCCATTGAGGTCCCATTTTTACGTCCATGGTAGACGACGATAGCCGACGTGATGAACAGTCCTTCGAGACTCGTTGCTCGTGCTAAAGCAATATACACAATTTATTAACTGTGTCTTTTATCGTAAGAGTATATACTGACTATCTCGTTATAGGTACCACCCTGTGATGCATGAATTGTGGTGGCACATGAAGGTACGACGCTTTACATTAATTGTTGTTTATGCTTAACATATATTGTTGTTTCGATTAATAGTTGAGCTTTTTCTAGAAATGGGCATCGGTCGATATTCGTTTTCTGCGCCCATCCAGCTTCAAGCCACCTGACCTTCTTGCCAACTTGTGAATTTGAACCGAAATCCATCCAGAGTCGTTTGACATTTTTTACTATCGACGTTTTCATCGTTCTCGTTGTCCTGGTTAGGATGCCTATGCATTCGATATACTTTAGGTAGCCCATAGTTCCATTCGCCAGTCCATTTGTTACGTCAATATTGGTTTTGAAAAAGTACGGCAAATTATTTGTGTCCACTATGCTCATTTTATGGATCTTTTGACGGAATTGCTACTCCGGCAGCCCACTGACCATCTCTATTGAACTGAAAACAGCATTCAAACGTAGGAATATTAACAAGTTCGTCATTGCGCAGCCAGGTCTCGAAAACCAAATGAATTGAGCATACCTGCGTGACTGTGACCTGAGACTCTGGCAGTTCAATGTTAAAAACGAGATGTCATTATAACCCCATTCAGTAGAAGACATGATCATTGATAGCCGACGTGATGAACAGCGCCCAGAGACTCGTCACTCGTGATAAAGCAATATACAGCAGTTGTTGACTCCCAGTAATACAAATCAGCGCACAAAGAGCGCATAAACAGCATATAATTAGAGCGCTCAATTTTTACTTCAAATTGATGCACCTAATTCCATGCTATTCGTATTGTTGTCGACCGAAAACTCGGCTTTGTTTCCCCTAACAATTAATTTGTCTCTTGCATTTCGATTTGAGTATAATATGTAACTGTTAACCGTTGGTTTACCAAAAAAAAATATTTTTTGATGTATTTTGTTGTATCAAAACCAAACACAATCATATATTATTCATTGTGTTTGGTTTTGGTTGTATGTACCAAATGCGTATTGTCATTAGATTGTCTCTGAACTACACATTTTTTTAATTTTGTATATGTACTTACTTTATATGTTATCCATGTATTTCCATCTGAAAAACATTTACAAAATACAAATGTCTATTACCTTCAGCTGAAATCTGGAGACTGATAGAAATGAAATAACAATTTTTGAAATGAAATTGATAAACAAGATATTAGGTGGGGGTAAAAATGCAGTGCAATGTGCATAGAAAAAACCGAAGTAAATTTATTTGTTTTCTTGCTTCGACGTGTGCAAATGTTTCCATCTATTTCATTCTGCTATCAGCGTGTGTTTGCTGGGCTGTGTTTTTAATCGTATGAGTATGCAATTTCGTAATCGTAATTCGTATTTCGTATCGTAATTTTTTTTTGATTTTTCTGATCGATGGAAATGTCGATGGTTTCTATTTCATTCATTAAATTAATTTTTTTATTTTCCCTACTATTATACATAGACATAAAAGCATGCCATGTATAGTAAAAATTGTTTTTATTGAGTTTCTTGCTTTTTTTCAAACGAAGTAGGTATACGTCATTTCCGTTCGTTTCATTTACAAGTTTACTCTAATACAAAAAAATTTGGTAGGCGCGCGTAAAGATGTTTACACATCAAAAATAATAAAAAAACGATTTACCAATTGGTCCGTTGCTGGTTGACGGTGTCCATCTTCCGTTTGGTTCCGTTACTTAGGGCACGCCTTATTCCTTCCGAAATATTAATGCGGTTAAGTACCGGTACAAATGTTCCACCCCGCTTTAGTTGTTATGAGGCCCGGCGATTAAAATTACGACCTCACCGGTATAATTTTCTTTTGTTCTAAGACAACGCTGTGTATTTGCAGTAGACGTTTCGCTGATTTTTTTATTTCATGCCACGTAGTAAGAGGTATAATGAGCCACAATTGCAGATATGCTCAATACCAACGCTACCTGTTGCACCAGCTGTTATAATCCCGTTGATTCGACGTCGTTTATTATCTTTTTTTTCGCAGTTTAGCAATTCGTAACCACAAAATGAATAGGCTCTAGTTACCCACGAGTATTTTATAGTTTTTGGGGGTTCTGTTTTTTTGTGTTTTATACGTTTTATTAAAAAACACTATATTCACTTTTTGTTTCCATATTACATTACTGGTTGTGAGGTTTATGAACCACCGACTATGGATTTCTTCCAATCAAAACATGCACCGTTTTCTTAACGTTTATAAACTTTTTATTGTATAATTTATTTAATTATTTATTTATTTTTTTTGATTTTACAATGAGATGAACAATAGTTTTTACTAATTATTTTTATTGTTAAATTTAAATAAATTTATATAAAGCAAACTATTATCACTAATTATGTATAATGTTTTTTTCTATTTGGGAAAACTCCCCACAAGTTCAATCTCTTGTTCTAAATTGAAAACTTAGTTCAGATTTATCAAGCGTCGATGTTGATAACTTTTAATTTATTTAGCATAATTTAATTAAACATTCGTCGTGAACTTAGTTGGAAATTTAGAAAAAAAAATCATCATGAGGCATAAATCGAGGAACCCCCAAAAATTATTATTTTATCCGATATGTAAACCTTAATGCAATACAGGGTGGGTCATCTATTGGTTTGTTTTTAAATCATAGGCTATGGCAACACTTTTTTGAATGATTTGTTTGAAATTTTGACAGCTCATCAGTTTGATATTTCGCGTCACGAAACAATTGTGTTTTCGCATGAGGAGCGTTTCGAAATATTGAAAAGGTATTTTCAAAGTCAGTGTTGTGTAATCGAAATCGTGCGAAAAGATGATACGAGGAAAATAAGTGAAATCAATGTGTTTTAATTCAAGCATCCCAAAATTCGTGCTGCGTCCATTTTATGGTCGACATAACCATATATTAAATAGCTTATATATAGGAAAGACGCGTTTTTCCCCTCTTACCCTATTTCATTTTCCGTAATTAGGTCTTCTGACACAGGTATGCCATTTTGATCGTTTTTTGACTTCGAAAATATATTCGAAGTAATTAACTCTGTTAAAAAGTTCACAATTTTTGGTTGTCAAAGTGTCAACTGCACATCATAGAAATATATACATCACCTATAATTGTGATAAGCCGTGTTTTTTTTATTAGCGAACGATAGATGTACCCGAAGCATCCAATTTTCTATGTCAAAAATTATATTTAGCGCGCTATTTTTGCATATACATAATTAATTTATTTAACTCTAAAGTAAGATTTTTCATTCACCTTTTTAGTTAAAAATCGATATAAAAATATTTTGCTCTACCTATTTATCGGAAGCCGCTATCGGGAGCGCTATCCATTTCAATGGGAATTTTAAAAAGGCCTTTATTTTGTAAACCCCTGAAACCATTAGAAACTTAATCTTACAATAAGAATTTAAAACGCAGCAAGATGAATTCTTGTTTATAACGTCATGTCAAAATAAATGTCAATTAGTATATTTCAGGTGATAAATGTTTGTTTTATGGATGAATTTATTTTTCATTTTTATGGTTTAGCGACACCAGTGAATAATAGCTGCAGTTTCAGTAGAAATTTCCCATTCGGCGCCGGATAGTGCTCGAATAATAAAACACGGCTAATGATAAGGAAGGAACACATCTAATGCAGGCAGTTGTCAGTCAAAAATAAGGTAGTGTTCAAGCCATATTGGTAATTGTCTCATAAAAATGATATCTTGTTTTCTTTGCTGCTGGTTGTAATTTCTCATGTATTGAACATTTTTTGGTGGACTGACGGCCACTTGCGATGGCAGGAACAATGAACAACATGTTTGCATATAGGTATGGCATTTGATGGCCAAATCTGAGACATATACTGAAAATAGATTTTTTACTTTTCTTAACTTACGCTGAATCGGTGGTTTCGAATTTTTTTGCGTGCAAAATTTCAAGACGGCGTGATGTGTGTCCTCAATATCGGCTAATACTAAAATATAACAAAAAATTAATTGAGAATTGGTCAATTAAATTACATAATGGTTCCTGGACATTACGTGCAATATAATATGAACAGCATGGGCACGATAATTTTCGAAACGATAGAAAAATTCCATCTCAAATTCTCCAGTCTATACAAAAATTTCGAAATAGGTCATTGGGTGCTCGGCGGCCTTAAAATATTTCTCGCCGTTAGCTCTCTAACATCATTGTCCTCAGATCAGTATTCGTTAAATATTTGGGGAGGATTTTCAATATTATCGAGGTGTTATTCCTTAGTATATCACAACATCACATTTTACAGTACACCGCCTTTCAGTAGAAGTCGGTTGAGTTCCGAATTTGTCGTTTATATTGAATTTTAATTTATTTCATGTTTCGAACTATATGTCGGTCAGATTTCAGGCATTTTTCTTATTCTGAGGATGTCCGGAATGACTAAAAACTTTTATATCGTTGAATTCTGATGCAACTTTGACGAATTTCGTATTGCTTCTTCCATAACGTTTATTGTAATTGGAACGGATTTTCGTTTTTATTCGAAATTTTACTAAAACAGCTAAACTTCATTTTTGCCCTAAAGAAAAAAATTTTGGAACACGATTTAATAAGGCACTGCCCCTATATTGATACTTTCTAATATTTGACATAAACGTTCATCAGAGCAGTTAATTCGATTAACTATGGATCGCTTTCGCACCACGATTACTCTAAATGATAATACGCGCCCTGTAAGACCCCATATGGCGCGCACTGATCAGGCGGTGGCATTCACAAATGAATCGATTCGTCATCGTGCACGACAATTGGGACTTGATTCTACTTTATGGAAGATTGATTACTTTTTCTCTATTTCTAGTTATAAACGTTGGTTTAGCCAATATTGCATATACATAGGTTAGTATCCTAAGCTAGGAATAATTATTGGGTTTACATTGCGGGTCAAGTCAAGTTGTAGTTATCTTCAGGTAACTTGTAATTAACTTTTCTAGTGTTTATGGAGAGTTATCTTTGGATCGGGACCAACATTTTTTTAAAATGTCTAGATGAATGCAATTAATTTTAGGGAAAACTTAGTAAATTAGAATCGGAAAAATCACAAAAAATATGCTTTCGTATTTAGATACAAGCTCCACCTGAACCGCAAATGTTTGGTAAAACATACGGTCAAAAAAAATCACGTAGGGGACGGTGGGGCAAGATGACGATAGTAAGCCATTTTACCCTTTTTTATTTCCATATGTTCGCTCTTATACCTTGGTTTGTTAATTTGTATTCGTTGTAGTTTTACTTTCCACTATACACATTTGCTATGTATCGCAATCTAACCGGTTTTCGAGTTTTTTAAACTATTTTATGTTGATATCAAATTCGCCATCTTGCCCTCATAGGCGGGTAAGATGACGATTAATCAGAAATAATAAATTAGAAATAATAAAGTAACAATTTCACAAACAATTTCACAAACAACTTAAGTAATATAGTGGCGAGCTGCAGCTATCGGGGGGGGGGGGGGGTCACAGGTGGTGGATAGTGAACGGCCTATCGATAGGTAGGCTAGCGGTGAATTAAATAAGCCGTCCCCAACCGCAGCCTTTCTGGGAGGAGAGTCTCAGAGAACGGGGGAGTGGTTAACCTCTGTTCACTAAATCCTGAGTGCCTAGGATACCCAGTAGGGAAAGGCGAGCTGATGGCGCCATAAAACCATCGACCAAAACCACAGTGGAGTGAGCGTCACGTCTCCTTGCGCTCCCGGCCCTCCAGGTAGTGAATGAGGAACCCTATAAACGGGTATCCCATGAATGAAGTGGGTCCCATTTGTTTGGGATATCCATATGAATGGTAAATGAGTGAGCGAATGTGGGAGGATGGCGAGGGCGCGGGGGATGGGGGAGGAGGGCGGGAGCACGAGGGACGGGGTGCTCGGTGAGCCAATGGGCTGGATTAAGGTGTTACGCGACCCGTGCTGATGATCGGCTAGACTAGGGGCCCATTTAACAAAGCCGAGTCGTGAACGAAGCCCTCTGGATACCTGGCGACCTCCAGTTGTATTTAGCCTTGCCTGCGTACACGGATCTCTACGCAGGTCGACTTATATTTCTCCGATACTCGTGAGAGAAACATGGAAAATAAAAAAACAAAACAAAAATAAAGAGGCCGACACCCTTCAAAAACCGGAGGACGGAAGTAACTCTAACCGTGAAGGTGGAGCTACATCATTAGGAGCAAGGGTAAGCGACACTTAGGCATCGAAGCCAGGTGGAACTGGAACCGCCAAAGGAAATAGGGGGGATTGAAGGAGATCCCTCCGTCGAAGCGTCGATACAGGGAGAGACGGTCGGCGTTCAGAGTTCTAGAAAAACTGGCACCTTACAGTAGAACAGCGTAAATCTGTTGCATGGGCTAAAGAAATTGTCGGCTGTGATAGCTCGGAAAGGGCCCTTGTGTTAAAAGACAGAGGTCCCAGGATGAGCTGGAAACGGGCGACAGCAAGTGAGCCAAGGTGCAAGCAGACAAGACTTCGGGTGCTCCTAGGGATCGAAAACTGAAGCTATTCAGTGAGATCCTAAAGGAGCACGTGTTGGTGCTAGCCGTCATTGATAGAAGTCAAGAAGATGGGAGCATCACGTCAGAGAAGTGGAGGGTAGGGTATAATGCACTAAACTCCATTTTTTTGCGGATCCTGAGAGAAAATCCAGGATCCCTCCCCGTCCTGCAGAGATGCGGGATGGTACCAGGGGTGCGTGAAGTTGACTGCGTGCTCAGACCAGAGATCGGTTGACCTTTACAAAAGGGCAGTGTTAGAAGTAGGCGAGGTATGGCAGGGCGCGAGGCTTGAAGCAGTCTGCATGGAGGAAATCCCGAGCAGGCCGAGGGCACGTGTATGGCTGCCAACCGAGCGAGATAAGCCGGAAGAGATCCTCGAGATCATCCGGGGCAGCAATCCCGATCTTCCGACGGAAGACTGGAGGATTGTAAAGCGAGAGGATGCTAAGGGAGGCTTTAGATTGGCAATAATGCTGATCAATAAAGAGTCCCTGGCTTCTCTTGCAAAACTTAAGGGGGTGATCAACTTTGGGTTCGGGTCGATGGATGAGACCGAGGCGACTGCGAAAGACCAGCCTGGGGGTGACGGTGAACGGACTGCATCGTAGCATCGTAACTGGAGGTAGCCTCCTCTCTCTGAAGTCTGATGGGGACATCCTGTCAGGCTCTCGACGAGAGGAGGATAGTGGCCGGAACAACGAGCCAGATGGCACTATCCCGATGCAGGGAGTGCAGGAAGAGGTGAGTAAGGTTGACTACAATGTTTAGCATTGTACAAATAAACCTACATCACACGAAGGCTGCCTCGGCAGCTCTCGTGCTCAGACTGACTCAGATGAGGACTTGTTGTTAATCCACGAACCTTGGATTAGCAATAACAGGATTTGTGGCCTCAGAACGAAAGGGTATAAATTACTATATTCAAGCAACTCTGACAAGATCAGATCCTGTATTTTAGCGAAAAATAATCTGAATATTTTGGTTGTGAAAAATTATGGCTGGCCTCAGCCTATATGGATCGCGACAAGCTGATTCCACCGGATAACCTGGGGGAATTAATCCGGGAAGCAGATCACAGAAGGGTAGGTGTTATACTCGGATGTGATGCAAACGCGCATCACACAATATGGGGAAGCACAGACATCAACGAGAGGGGTGAGTTATTTTTTGATTACTTATTAAATACCAACCTTTTAGTTTGCAATATTGGACGAGAACCGACATTTATTGTTAAAAATCGACAGGAGGTTTTAGATGTGACCTTTGCGTCGGAAACGATCTTTCATATGATCAGAGGGTGGAGAGTGGCAAAGGAGCACTCATTATCTGATCATCGATATGTAACATATAACCTCGACATTAAACCTGTTGCCCGGAAAGCCTTCAGAAATCCCATAAGGACAAACTGAAACAAATTGTTACAGGCTGGCTACTGCCAACCTGCAGTTATCACTTAAGCTCATGCAGAGGCCTCCACGGTGATATTTTGCCGGCTACGTTCTCAGTGAGAAGTGCGAGGGTCGTGGGGTTTGAGGCATGCATGGCTCCTGGCCTACATCGTGATGATACAGATATTTATAAAAATGGTGGAACGCAAATAATAATAATGAAATACCCTCTAGTTCCGCCGAAATTCGTCGTCCGGAACCTGAGGAACGACACGAATAATCAAAATAAATAATAATAAAAATAATAATAACAGAAGAGGTGCCTTGGTGCACGCATCCATTCGAATTCAAACGGGGCAAGCCCTGGTTACGAAATTGGATGCGGGCACCAAGAGACCGCAAACACTATGCCGACACAGGATGGGAATTCCCCCCCTCATCACACCCACCCAAAAATTTTAATAATTCATTTTTTTATTTACGTTAGGCAAACAAAAACTCAAGAAATCCGACTTCCCACGAGGAAAACAGCAAAGAAAGGGAGAGAACAAGAGAGAGAAGCGAGCGAAAGAGAAACGAGAGAGAGAGAGAGCGAGAGAGCAATGCGCATCGAGCGCGCGACCGCTATTCGGCGCTCGATTACAAAATTTTATATTTATGTGAAAAAACTTCAAATAAAATTTAAAAGAAAATAAAAAATTTAAAAAAAATTACAAAAATGAAATAAGAATATAAAAATATAATAAAAAAAAAATCGTACCTTAATTAATACTATTATTTTTTTTTCAAAATAAAAAAAATTTGCTGTTGCGGGCCTTTTCCCGATACCAAAAAATAGGTTGCGGCCTTGGTGCCGTCATGCCACAGGCAACTACCGGTGCCCGGACCGTTGGGCGCCTTCCCGCCTTGAAATAACCGTTGGGCGTTGGTTCGCCTTCGCGCTCGAGCGCGTGCCTGGTTGGGCACTAATATGATGCGGGGCCTCTCCCCGATACCAAAACCAACCCGTTGGGCGTTGTCCTGCCGAAAACCAATACAAAAATCGGTCGGTGCTTTAAACCGTAAAAACTTTGAAAATGGGCACGTTGTTGGCCACCCATCTGCGGCACTTTTGCCGTTATTCAAATTTATAAATGACCTCGTGGTGGGCCACCCATAGACGCAGTATCCTCCCACCGATAAATTCAATTCACGAATAGCCTCAGTTAGCCACCCGTTACCGTAATTAATTATACAGCACCCGTAATTAATGTGGCATGCGGTACTCGTTTGCAGTGCGGCACCCGTTAAATATTTTGCCCGGTTGGGCCTCAAACTGTTGCGGGGCCTTTCCCCGTTACCAACTGTGGTGTTATTGGGTGGCCAGCCTCAACTGGCCACCCAATAACACCACAACCACCACACACTACCGTTGGATGCACCGTACCAACGGTTGGTCACCCTGTACCTCGTTTTATTCGCTTATTAACACCGATGTAATTTATTTAGGTGTATTTGATTTATAATCCCAAGGTATCTGTTTTGTGGTACAATGTATCAAAAACACAATTTTAATTTGGCCAACAACAACCCACAACTATTTGAACCAAAACATGAAATTTTTTATCGGTTTTATTTTCTTGTTATGGGCGGTGATTCTTTTGCACTCCACAATATATAAAGCGTCTCAATTTAAATTTAAATTTTTTATATTTCTTATATTTTATATTTTATTATAAAATACACACTCCATCACAATTTTATTTTATTTACACCTTTTTTTTACTACTTATTTCTTAACTTAAAAGCAATTTACTTTATTGATGTGTAAACATCTTTACTCGCGCCTACCAAAAATTTTTGTATTAGAGTAAACTTGAAAATGAAACGAACGGAAATGACGTATGTACCTACTTCGTTTGAAAAAAAGCAACAAACTCAATAAAACAATTTTGTACTATACATGGCTTGCTTGTATGCATATGTATAGAGAAAACAAGAAAACTAATTTAAAAAATGAAATAGAAACCATCAACTTTTCCATCGATCAGAAAAATCAAAAAAAAATTACGATACGAAATACGAATTACGATTACGATATTACATAATTTTACGATTAAAAGCAGTCAACACTTGTGTATGTTGCTTTATCAAGAGTAATGAGTCTCTAGGAGCTGTTCATCACGTCGGCTATCAATGATCATGTCTTTTACTAAATGGGGTTATAATGACGTCTCATTTTTAACATTGAACTGCCAGAGTCTCAGGTGACAGTCACGCAGATAAGCTCAATTCATTTGCTTTCCGAGACCTCTCTGCGCAATGACGAGTATGTTAATATTCCTACGTTTGAATGCCGCGTTCAGTTCAAGAGAGATGATCAGTGGGCTGCCGGAGTAGCAATTTCGTCAAAAGATCCATAAAATGAGTATAGTGGACACAAATATTTTGCCGTACGAACTTCCACTTGTCATAGGTCGGACTTACTTTCGCAAAACCAATATAGACGTAACAGATGGACTGGTGAATGAAACTATAGGTTGTCTGAGGTATATCGGATGCAGCCATCCTGACCGGAAAACGAGAACAATGAAAACGTCAACAGTAAAAATGTCAAACGACTCTGGATGGATTTCGGTACAAATTCACAAGGCAAGAAGATGAGGCGGCTTAAAGCTGGATGGGCGCAGAAAACGAATATCGACCGATGTTTGGTACCCGTTTCTAGAAAAAAGCTCAACTGTTAATCGAAACAACAATCTGACAATTAATGTTAAGCGTAATCATTTTCAAGTCGTGCCTGCATGTGCCACCACAATTCATGCATCACAGGGTGGTACCTATAACGAGATAGTCAGTATATACTCTTACGATAAAAGACACAGTCCACAACTTGTGTATATTGCTTTATTACGAGTAACGGTCTTCTTCAAAATGAGCTATCGCGCCTCACTACAACTCCGCTAACTATAGATCAGGTTGTAATGGCAAATTTTGTACGAGATAATAATGACGTCTGGTTTTTAACATTGAACTGCCAGAGTCTCAGGTCACATCACATTGACCTAACTGATACAGTTACGCAGGGATGCTGAAATTTCTTGCTTCTCGAGATCTGGATACGCAAAGACGATCATGTTAATATTATTAATTTTGAATGATGCGTTCAGTTCAAGAGAAATGGTCGGTGGGCTGCCGGAGTATATAAAAATACTATATAAACAATATATAAAAATACAAGTTGAACTTATACAGTCAACTCGCATAAGGAAATCATCGTTGGACTAACAAATGATATGAGGGTAACAACACAACCCATTGATAATATATACACGGCTGAACTTCAGCTTCTCAATGGGAATTTTCTTTCTGTAGTTGTATTCACCTCGGCGAAAAAATCTGTCGAAGACATAATGAAGTTCATACATTTCGTCCTTGCTCCATATTCTAAAAGAATTTCAAAAAATCTCCAAGGAGACTATCATCTTTGGCCGATGATTATGAGCGGGGATTTTAATACTAATTTTGCTGTTCCTAAAGCTGAACCACTTATAAACTTCCTGCGAGACGAATTCGATTTGCACATGAACTAAGATCGAAATATATCTACTACGAGATATGGAACGACCATTGTGCAGTTTTTCAATGGAAATTAGAAAAATTAGAGTCGACAGTATATAATATATCTTATTTTAGCTACCATAATCCAATTGCGTCGATTATACCGAAAGAGTAATAGACCAATTTACCGATAATAAACAAATGAAAAACTATGGTTAGTAAAATTCGATCCCTTCTTCCTTCAAAGTAAACTGTACGTGTACGGACACGTACATACACACGGCATGTTTACACATCTCCTTGAGAGTACTAATGGACTCACTCTTTTTTTTTATTATTTTATCTTTTGTTGAAATCACAATAAAGATTTTGTATCAAAAAAAAAACATACTCGAATTAATTTTAAAATCAAAACCAAAACTTATTTTCTTCTCAAAATCACAAACTCGAATGCCTTAATCAAAAAAAAATTCCCGCACCGCACAAACGACGCGCAAAACATTCCAGAAGAATGTCTTTCTTCTCTGTTTCGCGTTTACATCAATTCGCATTGATGTAAACGAGAGGCATATAAGAAAAACATTCTTATGGAATGTTTTGCTTTACACACACACTCGATGCGCATTGTTCTCTCTTTCTCCCATTTTCGTTCAATATCAACCGAACAAACAAAAACATACGAGAATCCATCTACCATGGACCGCGTTCAGACATCAAAACCACGGAGGCAAGAAACCTGGCGTGAAATAGATACACGAAAATCTAAAAATGGGGATGTCATGCGTAAAACGAATATTAGGTCTTGTTACAGACAACACAGTCGTAACAAAATATAGGGAGGTGTTGGAGGAACTATTGCCGCCGGAGGTCCTGGGACCTCCGGCGACGGTAGAAGAATTAGACTGCATGGTGGATATTGTCACAAGAGCCTGCAATCTTTCATTTAATGCTGCGTGTCTCCTGATAAAGCCTAGTGGCAGGCAGAAACCGATATGATTGAGCAAAGAGTTGGGAATGTATCGGAGAGTGTGTAGGACAGGTTCGGGATTGGGATTCCTATAAGGAGGACCTAACAAAGTACAAAAAAGAGTTGAGGAAGGCACAAAGGGGGTCCTGGAGACTCTTATGTTGTAGGATGGAGGAGGTCTCTGAGACTTCTCGCCTTAGGAAAATTCTAGCTACTAACCCAACCAGTCCTAATTATTTAATTAGACCAGACGGGTCATGGACAACTTCAAGTGCGGAATCATTGGAGCTCCTTATCGAGACCCATTTTTCGGGAAGCTTTGATGACTCGATGGAGCCTGGAGCTCATCGAGCAACACCTTCATTAGAGATGGAGGGCATCGTGGGCAGGGAGCGAATCCGGTGGTCACTGAACGGTTTTAAGCCTTATAAATCGGCCGACCCGGATCGGATTATACCAGCAGAGATCCAAAGGAATTCGGCAGTCATCCTCCCCTGGCTGGAGGGTATTTTCAGGGGATGTCTGAAACTAGTCTATATTCCTAGGAAATGGACAGAGGTCAGAGTGGTCTTTATCCCGAAATCGGGAAAAAGCTCACATGCCTATCCAAAAGGACCTGAGGCCAATAACTCTATCATCCTTTCTGTTGAAAACCTTGGAAAGGTTGGTAAATATAGGTATTCGATCGAAAATTGAGCCCAGTAGTTGGGCAATGTCGCAGCATGCGTGTTGTAAGGGGAACTCGGTAGACACAGCTCTACACGATCTGGTACGCATGATTGAGAAGTCAATTTACTCGCAAGAGTTCTGTATGGTAGCATTTCTCGACATTGAGGGTGTCTTTAATAATGTAAAAACGGAGGCAATCATGGAAGAATTGCTATTTTTGAACGTGGACTACCCCATAATTAGGTTGATAAATCAGATGCTGTTAAGCAGGATTATTACCTTGGAACTGGGGGAGGCCACCATTATGAAGGCGGGTGGTTAGAGGAACCCCACAAGGAGGTGTCCCCCTTTCTTTGGAGTGTTGTGATGAATGGTTTGCTGTTGGAACTGGAGAGAGAGGGGATAGGGGTTGTAGCATATGCAGATGATGTAGCGATAGCTGTCTCAGGCAAATATCTGGACACGATTAGAGATGTTATGCAGAATGCACTCCTGATCGTTACGAAATGGGCCAGCAAATGTGGATTAGGGATCAACCCTTCCAAGACAGAGCTGGTTCTATTTACTAAGAAATATGAAATTCCGGTAGTTAGCCCTCCTACTGTAAACGGCATTAGACTGGCTTTTGCTGACAGAGCGAGATTTTTGGGCATAATATCTTGGACAGTAAGCTGAGCTGGAAGCCTAACATTGAAGAAAGGGTGAATAAGGCTAATGTAGCCATTTACTCGTGTAGGAGCACCATAGGTAAGAGATGGGGTTTGAAACCAGAGCTAGTACACTGGCTCTATACCGCAGTGGTAAGACTTGTGCTCATGTACGGGGTGGGCGTGTGGTGGCCAGCTCTGGAGAAGGTAACATATAGGAAGATGATGGAGAAGGTCAACACCTACACGCGCTTTAGAGGTTATGTTCCACCTGATTCCAATTGAATTTTTTGGTAAACAGATGGCAGCCAATGTGGCTACGAGACTTTCGGCTGCCTTTCAGTGGAAGTGTCTTCAGGTGGGACACTCGACGATAGTTAGATCGCTAAGGGAAGAACTGGTGAATCTAGATTATATTAAACCAACGTTGTGCTTCGATAAAGGTTTCCGTACCATCTGTCCTTCGAGAAAATTCGGAGGAACGGATCAATACTGGAAAACGAGGCACTGCAAATTTTCACGGACGGTTCTAAGCTAGACGGCAATGTAGGAGCCGGAGTCTTCCCTGACTACTGCAGCGTGTACCAGGCTGAAGTGGTGGCGATAGGCGAAGTCGTGATATGGTTGAAGCATAACGTGGTATCCAAGTCACGGGTGGCCCTGGATTGCCGATCATCTCTTAACGAGATGAGCGAGTATTTCAGCATTTAGATAATCTGGGTCCCTGGTCACTCGGACGTCACGGGAAACTGCAGGGCAGACGAACTAGCTAGGTACGGCACGACTCTCCAGATGCAGCCGGGAAGGGCAGATCTGGGGAAGCCTATAGCAGCGCTCAAATTGGCGCTCAGTAAGAAGGCAATCGCCTTGACAGATGAGAGGTGGACCAACACTCTCACGTGCAGGGCAGCAAAGCAGGTTTGGACAAAACTGGACCTGCGGCGCTCCAAGGCACTATAGTACCCCTGGGAAAACGAGAGTTAGGATTGGTCGTAGGGATACTGACAGGACACTGCCTTTTTGGGGAGCATGCAAGAAGGGTGGGTCTACAGACGAATGACTTTTGTAGAAGTTGTTTGGACGAAGAGAAGGAAGAGACGTTAGATCACTTTCTATGCTCGTATCCGGCACTATCACGCAGAAGGCACGCAGAACTCGCGGGCTGTGGAGAGCGAGATATTTTACGCTACATAAGTAGCTCTGGATGGTTTCAGCGGGAGCAAAGGGGAGATAGGATCCTGTGGTATCACAATGGGCCACTATTGGCCTAAGTGTGCGATAGCAGCCACTCTAATCTAACCTAACCTAACCTAAGTAATAGAAATTATAAGGCTTAACAGAAGACGCGATTGCGGTTTGCGATTTGCCTCAGACGGGGCAAGCCCACTACATGCGGCATGAGTCCACTACTTGCATATTGAACACTCATACCAGGTCTCACGTTTACCAGAATCATTACACATCAGACAAAGGTCGTGTTCCAACGAAACATCTGGTTTAACATAATTTACTAATATTGAGGAATCTGAGGATTCCTCATTATTGGAAACGTGAATATTTTATTCCACTTAGTGAATTCGTCAACTTAGCCGACCCGCCATTTTTTTAAGTGTAAGCTTGAAAATATATTTAATGAAAATATCTTCGAAGTTTAGTTATTAATTTAGATATTAAAATAACACACAATTTAAGAAAAAAACCAAATTAAAACAATAGCACTTACAATTTTTCACTTTGACAATTTGAATAGAAATGGCGGTATGAAAATTCAGCTCAAAACAAAATATAAAGAATTGTTGTTGTAAAAATCGTCTGTATTGTTTTCTTGTATGTGGCGAGGCAAAATAAATTTACGCACGAATCGTCTGTAATTAGATGTGTATGTGGCAACGCTTTTAGAAAATGTAAGAAATGTATAAGAGCGGTGTAAACACAGTAAAAACACATTCGTGTGTACATTGGGTAATATTTGCGATGATGATTCAACGAGCGTTGAATTAACGATTTTCTGACATAAAGTGTTCTACAAACCAATGAAGTTGGCACTTCTGATTGCGTATTCCTATCAGATATGTTCATTGCCATCCAATGGCAATGTACTAACATGATAGGAATATGCAATCGGAAGTGCCAACTTCATTGATTTGTAGAACACTTCTTGTCAGAAAATTGTACATTCAACGGTCTTTGTTGTTCAACGGATTTGGGCCAATTCTGAATTAGCACAAATTCAGCCACTATATTTTTCGGATGGCAATGAACATACCTGATAGGAATATGCAATCAGAAGTGCCAACTTCATTGGTTTGTAGAACACTTTTTGTCAGAAAAACGTTAATTCAAAGGTCGTTGCGTTGTTCAACGGAATTGGGCCAATTCTGGATTAGGACAAATTCAGCCACTATATTTTTCTGATGGCAATGAACATACCTGATAGGAATATGCAATCTGAAGTGCTAACATCAATGGTTTGTAGAATACTTTTTGTCAGAAAAGTGTACATTCAACGGTCTTTGTTGTTCAACGGAATTGAGCCAATTCTGGATTAGCACAAATTTAGCCACTATATTTATCGGATGGCAATGAACATGCGTGACAAGATTATGCTATCTGAATTGCTCAGTCTTTGGTTATACAATAAGGTATTTCTATTTTTTAATTTGTTGTTCAACAAAAATATTATTGAACGATATACCTCTGTATTTTCTATGTTCAATATAGTATCTTTTAGGGGCTAGTTTGTTTTTACTGTATTTATGAATGAAAATTTATGAAAATCACATTTCTTTGATAAGCACAAATTTCGTCGGTGTAGCCGCTTTTGTGAAGTTTTAAAATTTGGCTTAAATTATTTCTGTTTTTTTCTAGAAATTGGGTTTTATTTTTTTCGTCTTTCAGGTGAAATTTGAAATTTTCTTTTCCGGTTTTCCCGACTCCTAGACTAGCACTAATTTTTCCCCGTGAGCACTAATTAGCACAAATTGGGCTTAATCGGTATGCAAAGTTTCATTTGGAAATTCGATAGTTTCCTTGCTGCAGTTACCCACACTACAAAATATATATGACTACAAAATATTCAAATTTTTAAATAGTTTTCAAGGCACGTACGATTGTAGTGGAAAAATGATTTGTCAAGTAACGTCATCTTCATGTGGAGGTTAAAAACATTTCATACGTACGCACGTACATGTAACCTTACATAAATCCAGCATTTGTTTTACGGCGCCTTTATGGTTGCGTTCGTTTGTTCGTTCATTCAAACAATTTTTTTCGACCAATCATATTGCTCCAAAATGACGATTTTGTTCCTTATGCATTTTTTCACAAGAGATGATTGGTCGAAAAAATTGTTTGAATGAACAACCGAACGCAACCATAAAGGTGCGATTATACGCGGGAGCGAGTGCGATGTATTAGTGCCGCACTAATTTCCGCAATTGTAAACGCACATGTAGTGACAATTCTTTGGATATGATATTTCTAATGACGCAGTTTAACTTTGTGTCATTTCAGAATGAAGTTGTCTTTACATATTGAACTTTCAGTTGGCATATATGCGATAACCTACTCAATTGGCTTTCGAATGTTAAATTTGGGTATAGTAGATTGCCCAGAATTTTATGAAAGAAATTTACAAAATGATGTGCATTAGAGTTGTAAAATATGTCAGTCATGTTGCAATAAAGTGAAAAGGCGTTGGCCATCTTAGGCTTTGTTTCTTTATTAAGCTTTAGATAAAGCGCGATTTGAACAGTTAAATAACGTTTCTGTAAACCTCACTTGAATGGGTTTCAGATTACTTTTGATAATTTTACAAGAATTTAATTAATGGTCGTTGCCTTTAAAACTAGAACTGGCAAAACAAATGCTTTAAGAGAAAACATAAGTTGTATATTCAACACAACTGATAATAGCAGCAAAATACTTTGCGATCTTGCTGTCGAATAATGATTATTCAAGAAAGACGCACAGACCACAAAAAAGTAATGCGAGTAGCGCAGAGGAAATGCGCTAGCAACCTCATCACCACGTTAAGCAACCTTTCATAGATCGCATGGAAACACAAAGAAGAATGCGCAAAAATGTACGAGGGTAGGGCCACGGATTTGTTTATTGTTAATTTAGCTATACGAAAAGGTCCGCGCCAATTACAAAATGGAATTGTAGGGTGCCCAAGTTTTTAGTGACTTGTAACCCATTTATATTTTTCCGTCACTATAGCAAACATATACGAGTAATTAAGCTTCCGTCTTCGTAAAAGTGTTGCAGATTTATAATGTTTTAATCAAATTGGTCAATAAATGATTGATGCAAATATTTTTGATTGATTTCTGTTTAGAGTAATGATTAGTCATCATCACCAAAAACGCAAATATCTAAAATATTTCTTACATTTTATAATTTAACATTCCAATATCGCAATTTATAACACATTCGTTCAAAATACAAATTTGTTGGATCTTCGCTTGAGGTCACATTAATAAATCACTCACCATCTTAAAATAAATTATTTAAAATTTTCTTGTTTGAAAACTATCCAATCGAACTCGTTTGATAAAACCCCAATTTTGAATATTTTAGCTCTGAAGAAACTGTGACGAAATTTTAAATGTGTTTGTGACAACTATATAGACCGACCACCGCATAGCGTGCAGAAAATTGATGCATATCGAACGTGGATCGCTGTCTCCTTACCTTTGAGGAATAGTTGCACGGTACAAGGGCAGATTTCTACAATTTTTAAAGGTCGCACGTGTAGCTATATCGCCTTTGTAGTTGTATATAATTGAGTATCATAAACTACAAATCAGTTAAACATTCCATTTGATTCATAAAAAGTTTTATGATAGCGGACGTTAACACTAATTTCGTATTGTAAATCAATTACACTCATTCGGCCTTATATAAACGGGATATTGATTTAATCAGTTAGATGTGGACAAACCTAATTTATATCTTTTTTTAATTATAGAGACATTCTGATAACGAGCGTCTGGTATAATTTACGTTACAATGATAACATATACTATATGTGTCGAAGCGTTGTCTGTTTAAAGATATCCGACGGTGCGCGAGTATTCCCAGAAAACATTTAATTCTCTTGTTCTACTCAAGTTACCACGAACCACACATAATATAAATATTTAGTGTTGTACTTATAATCGGTACACTCATTGTTCCTAAATATATATACACAAATAACCGCGTCAAGGTGCAATTTTTATAAATTCATCGCGGTAACAGCAGAAAGTCATGTACGCGAGATAACGATAAATTTACACATAAACTGGTCGGGGTGGTTACAATTTAAGTCGAACAATTGTTGAATTTCATTCGTTTGAAAACCACTAAACCCAACGGCCGCACCGATCTATTTTATTCAAACGTTCAGGGTTTAAAAAAATATTGTGAGATGGGAGCGGCCAATTGCAAAGAAGAATCATCAGATACGGAATCACGTATTGACGGTATGTTTAAGTGATTTATAAATATTATAAAGTGTCTTGTTCTTGTGAAACCTCGGTGAGGTAGTTGAACTCTTTTGTAAAAATTAAATGTTTTGCGGATTGCGTGCGTTTTTTATGTGGTTGAATATAATTGTGATAACCGTAATATGCTAATCTTTAAATTATATATGATAGTGAAGTGTTTTATATATTTGTTAGGATGACGTTAAAAAATCTCTGATTATTGTAAGATAGCTTAGTAAAGTTAATCCTGTACCAACTTGTTTCAATTGCTTTAAGTTGATATACAGCGTTGCTTTACACAATTTTGCAACACTTTATCCACTTTAAATTTAGCCTACTATTGCGAAAGTAGTATTCATCCAATAAAATTACAGAACTCTGCCAGAATTGAACTACAGTGGCGCTGTTCACTGCAAATCATGGTAGTCGTTGTTAGAAATGTCAAATAGCATCGGTGTCACTCGGTAGTAACTTTTATCGCAGTGAACGACATTTAGGGGTAGATACTCGATCGGCTAGCAAGCAAGTAATTTGCTAGCCAAAACCCTGGCTACTCAATCAATTTTACCAAGGAAATTTAAATTTCAAATTATTAAAAAAAAATTTGTTTTTTTTGCGATTACACAGTAAATTTTGCTGCTTCAAAAAATGAACAGCAAATTTTTGTGTTGTTTTACTGTGCAGTCGCAAGGAAAAAACAAAAATTTTATAAAAAATGTAATATGAAATTCAAATTTTCTTGGTAAAATTGATTGAGTAGCCAGGATTTCTGCTAGTAAATTGCTTGCTTGCTAGCCGATCGAGTATCTACCCCTTAGTCATTTTTTGTCAATCTGTCAATTTTAAATTATATTCATAATATATATTATAGTATGCGTGCCTATAGAAGTCTGTCTATTATATATAATTATCAATAAACAGTGAGAATAGTAAAAATAAATATTATTCCTATGAATGTGGACCATGGATAAACTAATAAATAATATTGCAAATATTACCAATTTAAATATGTTATCTTTCCAAATTAAATATATTAAATTAATATATTTAATTTGGAAAGATAACATATATCATATATATTAACATATATATTAAATATATTATACATATATATTCTCAAATTAAATATACAAATTATAATTGTTTTCTTCATCAATTAAAACTGAAATTCCTTATCCATTTTGAAAATGGCAAGAATGACAGCTGCAACATTCATTAACCACACTCTCCACTGCAGTTAAAAAATGTCGTTTGGAGTCGATGAAAACCTAAGCAGTGAACACAAAAGTTGTCGTTTGGTGTCGGTGACAACCGAAGCAGTGAACGACAAATAGTCAAAAAAAGTAACTTTTTGTTACTTTCAGTCGCACAGTGAACACAACCAGTAAGAACGGCTGTGAAACATAACTTTAATACTCAACCGCATGAAATGTGTTAGTGCCATCTATAATTTTTGAATTTTATCTTTTTTGTGATTTACTAACACAATTGTGTGGGTACGGCAAAAGTACCATGTCAAAAATTTATTTTTGTTTGTGTTTTGCACCAACTTACATATTTGTGTATTCCTTTCAAACTTATTTTTGTTCGAAAAAAAAACACTATAACTATACACACAATTGTGTTGGTTATACTTGAAATCAAGTGAAAGTTTTTATCAAAAACGCCATTAAATATTTTAAATTTTCATCAAAGTAGCACGGTTTTTTCGTCGAAGCGAAAATAGTGATAGTTACAAATCGGCCTTGGACTTTAATTGAGCCATTTTTTTTTTTTTTTTTTTTTTTGTTCAAAAAGTGATATATCTAGATAGCCTTCTTTACCCATTTACTGAAGTAGTTAATATACACCGGAGCGAATCGATCGACAATTCTGTGTTTAAGACCGGATCTATTTTTGTATTTCATTCTCAATCGCGACCGCTATGAACCCATACACGTAATTTCTAACATTGTACTCGATCTTTCATCGGTTCGATGGTATCACATATGTATTACTGTCTGTTGTTGTTGCGCCAACTGTCAAGTCTACAATTTCCATTACTTTAGTCGTTGTAATCTTACTAAATACATACATGCGATATAATTGTGCAACGACATTTCTAATTGAAAGTGTATTTTTACATGGAAAGTGAGGGGAAGATTTATCGTTTAGAAATCACTCGTATAATTCTTTTCGGTTTATGGCCAATATATCAAAAATTTCCACAGCTTTTAGGAAAACATCCGCTGTCATTCTTGTATTTCTTTGGTTTCATATTTTGGCCCTTCGTAATTGTAAATATTGTTTTAACTATTATAGCACTTCCTCCTCTTGCAGTGTTGCCTGGGGGTATACGACGATATACATACTTGATATGAAGTGTGTTTCGGATATGAGACAATTATCAATTTTTGGATGTTCAAGAGCATTTGCAATTCCTTCTGATGTTGCTACACACCATTAATCTTAAAGCTTCTGGTTCCTCCATTCTGTCTAAAAAGATTTGCAACACTTGATTATAGCATTCCGAGTCTTTATTTGCAGGTTTGATTTCTATTTAGGTTAGTTGCTTTTCTTTGTTCTATTAGTTTATCTTTTTCAGTTACCCTCGCATTTTGCATCTTCTAATGTTCTTCGGCAAATATACCTTGCTGAAGTTTCTCTGACTTTTTTATATTCTTTTGTTATATGTTCAGCTGCACACTTGACACATCTTGGGTCAACCTTAATTTTCTAATCTCTTATGCTTAAATCTCTATCTTCATATTTTAGGTATATCTAATTTAATAAATATTTTTTATATGTATCTTCCGCAATCTTCACGGTCTGACACCGAATTTTAAAAATTGCCATCTAAACTAAATTTAAACTTCTTTATCAACCTAAACGGGTATTATGAAAACTAATGATCACTTTAGTATTAGTCGACCGTTTAGTCAAAACATTCGGTGTCAGGCACACAGTATTAGTGCCCATTTATATCCTAATGATGTATGCCTCAGGTCAATTTTTTCGGCTAAATTATGAACTAAACCTTTCTGCTGTGACCTTACGATATTCGCCGTCAGGTTACAAACGAAAAGACTTCTCGCGAGGTACTTTTCAATTTAGTTGTCAAATGTCATTTTTAAACATTTCTTTATTTCATCTTACATTTTTTTTATTTTTTAACATTTCGTAGTTTATAATAACATTTGCTAATAATGCAACTTCCATATTAACTTCCATTATTTTAATTTAATTTAATATTTCCTTTATTCACGAAAAGCCAGACACAGCTTGTTTTGTTGATGTTACTGCCACCTATGAATGTTTATTGTGAATTACTGAGCAATTTAGTTTAGTTCATAATTTAGTCAAAAATATCGACCTGAGGCACACAGCACACAAGAAAAGTATAAGATATAAAATATTTTGAAATTATTTTCCGCTAAAACTCAATAAGCAATTGGTGCGACATCTTCAGATCTTCCATCGAAATTGTTTAGAAACAGGCACTATAAATGCATGACGAGCAAGCAGTTCTTAGCTAACAACTGAGTGATTTGTTTGGTTTATGGGTTGGATAACAACATCTGGGGCATTTTATCTGAACTAAGAGTTTAACTTATTAGTTGGGGCAGCTAAAGGCTCTTAGTTGGAGTTTTTGTGGCACGGACAATTATTCCAGCGTGATTAAGCTAAGAGATTAAGTGAAAGAGGAACCAAAGAAACGAAAGTGAAAGACGAACCAATAATGTGTCTAAGATATTCAGTGCAACATACATACAATTTTAGAAAATAAAATTTGTTTTTATGTTTGGTAAAACATTTAGGAAACTAGTTTTGGGTTCATGTTACATGCTGCGTTAAATACATACTGTTATGTTAAATGTTGCGTTAAATTGTTGCGTTGACTACGTGACATTTTAGCGTAAAATGTTATACAGAAAAACCTCGATTAACGGACTAATTGGGGAGTCCGTTAAATCATATTGTCCGTTAAATCCGAATGTTTTAATATTTAATCTATTCGATCGTATTTAATCTGAGCCGGAACTCAGGCATATCTCAACCGATTATGTTGGGATTGGCCATGTTGGATGGAAGTGGGATTCTTAAATGGTTTTTGGAAGTAATTCTGGGATATGGCCACCTGGGACGAAACTCGATCAATTCCTAACCGGTTGTGATGGGATTGGGTATGTTGGATGGAAATGGGATTCTTAAATGATTTTAGGAAGGAATTCTGGATTATGGTCACCTGGGGCAGAACTCGATCAATTCTTAAGCGATTACGATGGGATTGGGTATGTTGGATGGAAGTGGGATTCCTAAATGAGTTTTGGAAGAAAATCTGGAATATGGTCACCTAGGACGGCGAACTCGATCAATTCTTAACCGGTTGTGATGGGATTGGGTATGTTGGATGGAAATGGGATTCTTAAATGATTTTTGGAAGAAGTTCTGAAATATGGTCACCTGGGACGGAACTCGATCAATTCTTAACCGATTATGATGGGATTGGGTATGCTGGATGGAAGTGGGATTCCTAAATGATTTTTAGAAGAAAATCTGGAATATGGTCAGCTAGGACGGCGAACTCGATCAAGTCTTAACCGGTTGTGATGGGATTGGGTATGTTAGATGGAAGTGGGATTTTTAAATGATTTTTGGACGAAGTTCTGGAATATGGGTACGAGGGACGGAACTCGATCAATTCTTAATCGATTGTGATGGGATTAGGTATGCTGGATGGAAATATGATTCTTAAATGATTTTTGGAAGAAGTTCTGAAATATGGCCACCTGGGACGGAACTCGATCATCTCTTAACCGATTATGAAGGGATTGTGTATGCTGGATGCAAATGGGATTCTTAAATGATTTTTGGAATAAATTCTGGAATATGGGCATGAGGGATGGAACTCGATCAATTTTTAACAATTTATGATGGGATTGGGTATGTTGGATGGAAATGGGATTCTTAATTTATTTTAATAATAGTTCTGGCCACATTCCAGAATTTCCTCAAAAATCATTTAAGAATCCCCAAATCCATCCATCATAATTGGTAATCGAAAAATGGAAAATGAAAAATTGTTAATGGACGATCAGGGTCTGTTAAATCTGAGCGTCCGTTAAATCGAGTGTCCGTTAAATCGGAGTCCATTAAATCGAGGGTTTACTGTATATCACTGAAAATGATTTAAAATTTTTCCATCGCCTCCAAAATTACACTCCCAAAATGCACAAACTCCGCAAGGAACTGCAATGTTTGGATCGTCGACTTTTTGTAATTAGCGATGACATACTTGATTTATAATTTTTGACAGTATGTTTTACCAAACATTTGCGGTTCAGGTGGCGCTTGAACCCTGTTTGTTTTTTGTTTTTCTGATTGATTTTAATAAAAATTGAGGAACAGCTTTTGAATCCCTCAACCAACCTTATTTTGTATGGGAAATCAAAATTATGAACATTTTTAGAACTATGAAATTGTACGGTTCTAACGCCTTATATAGCTCTAATTTATCGTTGGAAGCGCTGGGGTCGCCATTTTCCGACAAAATATGATCTAACACAATTATACACTTTTATAAAATTTATTCAATAATCCCAATTGAAGCCATATTGTACCCAACATTTTTTATAACATCTATATTATGACAGATCGGTTCTCGAACGTTTCTTTAAAAAGCACTAGTTGAATAGTAGAAGACTAGAAAAATAGTTGTCTGATTTCTTTTGAAGTACCCAAATGTGTGTTTTCAGCAGTTCTCTTAATCGGACGCACTGGTTTGCACCGCCTGGGACGAAACTCGATCTATTCCTAACCGGTTGTGATGGGATTGGGTATGTTGGATGGGAATGGGATTCTTAAATGATTTTATGAAGGAATTCTGGATTATGGTCACCTGTGGCCCTATTCTGTCTTTCCCTGGGAATAGGGAATTGGGAAAAATATTTTCATAGCATTTTTGTCTAAATTGTATTTTTCTGGCCTACTAAAAGAAAAAGTTTAGTGCAAAAATGTTCAAAACAAAGTGAATTGGGAAACTTTTGTTCCACAAAATTTTTATTGGGAAAAATATTTTCCCATTTCACTTTGTTTCAAAAATATTAACTCCAAACATGTTCCCTCAGTAGGCCAGAAAAATACAATTTAGACAAAAATGCTATGAAAATATTTTTCCCAATTCCCTATTCCCAGGGAAAGACAGAATAGGGCCACTGGGGCAGAACTCGATCAATTCTTAAGCGATTACGATGGGATTGGGTATGTTGGATGGAAATGCGATTATATATATATGAACCCGACAGCCTAATCTTATTACGCAGATTCTTAGAATTTCGTTAAGATGCGGTTTGACATTTGTTGAATGGCTGAACCTTAAATTTGGAGAACGGGTTGGATGACTAACCTTACGCTTTCTATAACAAATTTATCCTTGTTTTTTATTCCGTTTAATTGAATTTTACAGTTCTAATAACCTTTATATTTGATATTTCGAAATATATTACACCCTTCTATCAATCAACTTCAGACATTCGCTAACACTAATTTATTTTTATTTTTTATCGCCCCGCACAGACTTTCAAAAACCTAAACTGAATGGCGTCATTAAACACCAACCGGAAGAGGAGTATGTAGAAGGTTTCGTCTGCAATGAATCAGACATCAACGAAAATGAAATGAAACAGTTTGACTTGGCAAATTACGGGAAGGTACTAGTTGTCAAACAGCATGGAAATCTATCGGCCATCGGAACTAAATGTAGTCACTACGGCGCGTTACTAACAACGGGTGTACTAGGTGAAGGTCGAATTCGTTGCCCGTGGCATGGCGCTTGTTTTAATATTACCACCGGCGACATTGAGGATTACCCAGCTGAAGATTCGATTCCATGCTATAAAGTCACCGTGATCGATGGCAAAGTAAAAGTACGGGCAAAACGTGCTGAACTCGAAACAAATAAGCGGACCAAAACTATGGTAAAGAAAACAACAAATGATCCGCGAACATTTGTAGTTATTGGTGGTGGACCATCAGGTGCCATATGTGTAGAAACGTTGCGACAAGAAGGATTCACTGGTCGAATCGTTTTAGTGTGTAAAGAAAATTATTTGCCATACGATCGAGTCAAAGTTAGTAAATCAATCGACTTTGACATCAAAAAAGCGGAACTACGCAGCCAAGAGTTTTATAATAACAACAATATTGAAACACTCTTAGGTGTGGCGGCAACAGATTTAAATACCAAAACCAGTGAGGTTCATTTGAGTAATGGCGACAAAATAAATTATAATAAAGTTTATATAGCGACGGGATCAAAGCCGAGGAGATTGGATGTGCCCGGTGCTGATCTACAAAATGTTATCACCTTAAGAGATTATGATGAAGCGGTGCTTGTTTCGAATCAAATCGACTCTAACAAACATGTTGTAGTGCTTGGATTGAGTTTTACAGCGCTAGAAGCGGCTGCATACTGTATAAATAAAGTAGCGAAAGTAACGGTTATCGGGCGGGATTCAATACCATTCCGGCCTGTATTTGGCCAAGAAATTGGGCAGCGAGTGCTCGATATGTTTAAAGAGAAAGGTATTGAATTTTATACAAATAATGGTATAAAAAATTGTATTGGGACGAATGGCGTATTAACCGAGGTTGAATTGCATGATGGTACCAAGATTAAAGCTGATATTTGCATTATGGCAATTGGTGCCACATTTTTTACCTCATTTTTAGAAAAATCTAATGTGCAAGTGAATAAAGATGGATCCATTGAGACGGATGTGTATTTGCAGACAAATGTACGTAATATTTATGCCGGTGGTGATATAGCCAATGCCCCAGTATTTTCAATGAACCAACGAAAAGCTACAATTGGACATTATCCGTTAGCCCAGTATCACGGACGAATCGCTGCACTCAATATGGTATCAAAACGAACCAGTTTAGCGGCTGTTCCCTACTTTTGGACGGTATTATTTGGTAAAAGTTTTCGCTATGCTGGCCATGGCTCATCGAATAATTGCCAAATAATCGGGAGCCTAGAGAATTATAAATTTTATGCGTTTTACTATGATACGAAAGATAAGGTGGTTGCCATGTCTTCGTGTGGTTTTGATCCGATTGTTTCGCAATTTGCCGAATACTTGGCACAAGGAAGAGAATTATATAAATCTGATGTGGAAATTGATTCGTTAGCCTGGATAAAAGAGTTAAATGTTTAAATTATATTATTTATATTATAGAATAGCTATAGCGTCAAAACTGTGTGATAAAATATTTAAAGGAAATAAATTTATTTAAAAATTAATTTATATCTTAATTTTAATTCTCTTGTATGATACAATTATGACGAGTTCGGCAACCCGTTGGACCGCCTACAAAATAATGGATTTCTTGTTTGCCCTGACAGTGACAACTAATCGAAAAAACAGAACCAGCACAATAAAACCCCTTCGTATTAAAAATGTCGATTTAAATACATGATATGTACGGCTAAGAACTACATAAATTAACTGGTAGGCATATTCCGTTCGGGCAGCGAAAGAGAAAGCATATAAATCATCAGGCCGTATTTAGAATTTGTTCGATCGAAATTAAAAACTACACAAATTCAAAATTATTTTTATTCCAATATAGAATGTATTACTTGTTTTTATTTTCGGTAAAAAATTGTACTTAATTGTACTTCCAAAATAAAAAGTATTTTAAAAAGAAAAGCACGTAGTACTATGTACGTAGTAAGCACGTAATAATAAGAAAAATGCGACACTGGTAATATAACATATGTTGACAAAAACAAACATAATATAAGAACCCCACGCCAGCAACCAAAATTATTTTCTTAATTGTGTCTGATTTATAACTTAAATTAAGGATAAATTTACTACAAATCACTAGCTTCTTAACATAATTTACATTTTATTTTATATAAACACTTAGTAAACTTACTGATGGTAAGATATTCCTTTCTGTATTTTTTTAGGCATATTTTGGCAGATTTTGAGAATACACTTCATTTTAGATAAAAGTCAGTAATTTTTATTATCAAATAATGCACCACTACACACAACTAACTATTTGATAATGTTCATATTATTTTAATTTATTTTAATTAATAGTTTTAAAAATTTATAATTTTACTGCGCAAAATTAAGTCGTCACATCATACAAAAACAAAAACTGGTTTGGGGGTTCTTATTTTGAGATATGAGTAAGCCATATTCATTTTTTATTTAATCATCCTGCTCTGATTTGTGACAGATGAAATAGCAAATTTTGGGTAAAATAAAAGAATGGGTAAAATCTTGACAGCCGTTCTACAGTGTATAATTCTATGACTGTTGACGGTTGTAAAAGTGTGAAAAGCGCCGTTCTAGTGGAAAAAATGGGACTAAATGAGCTAGCTACGTTTATTTGTTATGAAAGCAAAAAAAAAAATCAAAAACAGGATACGAACTTTTATTTATAAAAATATCACCAATTTTATACTTTTAATAGAAAAATTTAATAGATATAGAAGCGCCGTGCACTTATCCCCCGATTCTGACGATAAGACTAGTAAGACCATTTTAGCTAAGACTTTCTAGTGAAGACCTTTTTTTTAAGACTAAAGTCTTCGTTGAAATTCGGAAGGCAGTAGTCTTAAATAATATATTAAAAAGTCTACAAATCCTTTTGTAGAGCTGTCAACACCAAATTTTCACCATATTGTTTCAAGTTTAGTCCTAGTACTCAGTTCGATTTCACGTGAAATTTCCATACGATTTTACCAAAGTGAAACTAGAAATGAAAAATTTCATTTCTGTTTTCGTTTTGTAGTACTCAGTTCTCCAACGAAAAAACCAAGTGTGTTCAATACATCAAAGATGGCGTGCATAAACTCTCCAAATTATTTTCATGTGAAAATAATGTCTCGGCACATTATTTTCACGCGAAATTTTGACATTTGTTTGTTTTTGGCAAAAACAAATTTTTTAATACCACAAATTCATAAATTTTAATTAAAGTCAATTCAATTTAAATTATTTACGTAAAATAAAGAAATTAAGTTATGCATGTCTACAAATTTATACGTTAAAATTAAAAATTCTCCAAATAAAATTTCATTTCTATTTCACGCGAAAATAAATAGATTTTTGGAGACCGCGTTAAAATTTCATTTCACTTTGAACTGAGTACTAAGCTTTATGAAAGAAAAGCGACAGTTCAATTCGAAACACATATAATTATTGTTTCTGTTTAAATGTCAAAATTATGATTCCTAAGACCACCTATTTCGCTGATATTAAGGCGGTGATACATGTACAGATTTTGCCTTTAAGGCAAGAAAAATTGCCTTATACAAAATTGAGAAATGTTCAATTTAAATTTTTTGCCTATATGGCGAATCAAGATGGCCGAATTTTAACCAATTAGCGCGCATAATTTGTATACCTTAAAGGCAAAATTTGTGCATGTATCACCGCCTTTAACGAAGACAATTTTTTAAGACTACTGACAGATAAGACTAAGGCTGTTTTCGAAACGAGTACTTATTTCAAACGTATTTACTTATTTGCCGCCATCTTAAATAAGTAAGCAAAGCCGTTCGAAATGAGTTTGCTTACTTATTTTGACAGCAACATGAAAACGCATTACAGTTTTCAATGAAAAAATCTCAACCAATGCTTTATTCGATATTTTTATTAATTCAATGTATACCATTAAATAAAATAACGAATATAAATAATATTTATACCAATTAAAATGCTTAGCGGCAATTTAGAATCATAAAAAAGAAATATTCTTTAAATATTTATTTTGATGTGAATTTTGGTTGATCTCAGATTTTTATTACATATTTAAAATTGTACAAAGCGACCAAGAAAGATCTAGTTGGGTTCTTAATTAATAGCGGAATAAATATTAATTTTATTTGTAATCAGTTTTTAAACTCCGTACCGTCTGTTTAAATTATCTACCTTAGAAATCTAGCCTCTATCCGAGAATTGTGTGTGTAAATTAAAACATTTTAATTTACGAAATATATAATTGGGTTCTTTTACATCTTTATTTTAATCGTTTTATATATTTTGCTATCCACAAAGACCCATTTGTTTTCTAGATATATCATCGTAAATCTAAAATAATAAAATATTGACATGTAAATATCAACAAAAATGACAATTAAATTAGATTTTTATGGAAGAAAGAGACAGAAAATAAGTCACCTCGCCAGCTTACTTATTTGAATAAGTTAGGTTCCACAAATAAGTATTCGTTTCGAAAACAGCCTAAGTGCAGAATAAGAATTTAAATTCTGTAGTCTTCGTTAAGGCAAAAGTGTGTGCTAAAGGACTAAACACACCAAGCGTCGGCGGCGAGCGGCGAATTTAAATATGCATTAATTTATTTATGTATTGTATAGAAACGATAGTATAAACAATTATATACCAATTATTTATAAAAAACATTACAAATTTTGGGTTTTCAAAAGAAAAATTGTAATTTTAAGAAATTGTATTGAATGAAGTTGCATCCGCCGCCGCGAAATTTTGTCCCACACCAAGCGGCCAAAAAAGTTCGTCCATCGCCGCCGAACATAACCTAAAAATAATGATCTTCGATTGTGGTTCATACATTTCTCACTCGTCATTCAAGTAAGCACAAATATTATTTACCAAAACGAATGATTATTAAAACAAAAGTCTAAAATTCTCAAAATTATCTAATAAAACAAAAAATTTGCCGCGCCGACCTTGTTGTAAACGGATATGCGCGTCGAGTTGTATGGAACTTTTGGGATTTGACGCGCCGCGCTTGGTGTGTCTTGTCCTTAAAGGATGAAACACACCAAGCAGCAGCAGCGAGCAGCCAATTTAAATATTGCCTTATTCGCTTATTTAATGTAACAAGATCATAGCTCGTGTGGAAATATACGTATTTCCAATAAAAGAAATCAAATATTTTGTAATTTTAATAGAAAAATTTAAATTTAAAAAAATTATATTGAATGAAGTTGCATCTGTCGTGGCATCAATAGGTTCCACACCCAGCAGCTTCAATTGCCTGCTCTTTGATGCTATTCATAACCTCAATAAAATTGAGACAAGTGCATTTTACTACTAAAACAAAATAAACTGCTGCTTTATTCGCTTATTTAATGATACAAAATCATAGTTTGCGTATAAATATAGGTATTTCCATTAAAGGACATTAAGTATTTTGTAATTATAATTGAAAAATTTAAATTTATAGAAATTGTATTGAATGAAGTTGCATCTGTCGCGGCATCAATAGGTTCCACACCCAGCAGCTTCAATTTGCTGCTCTTTTTTGCTACTCATAACCTCGATAACATTTGCACAATTCAATTTTACTACTTTAGGCCCTTTTCCAATTACCGACTTATTTGTGGACACCGACTTATTCAAATAAGTCACCTCGCGAGGAGACTTATTTGAAAAAGTATGTCTACACAGAAATTTCTCCAAAAATGTGTCTTGACTAAATGTAATACATGCAGTTTTTTCCCAAATCTAGTAGCAACGACCAATTTGTCAAGAAAATTTTTTCTTCCATATAATAGAAATTGCGTTTTGTGTTTTTTGTTATTACGTCACAAATAAGTCGGTACAATCAATTGGAACAAATTGACTGACTTATTCAAGATGGCGTCAAATAAGTCAATAAGTCTGAAATAAATCGGTAATTGGAAAAGGGCCTAAGACAAAACAATCTGCTGCGCTGCTTGGTGTGTACGCCCATAAGCAGCCGTTAGTGTGGATTGCTTGGAATATGTTGCGCTGCTCTTGGTGTGTTTCATCCTTGATGTACACACATATTCGCAGCCGCTAGTGTGGATTGTATGGAATATGTTGCGCTGCTCTTAGTGTGTTTCATCCTTAAGACTGAAAATACGTCTGTGACTGTACTTTAGAATCGGGGGGTTAGTTTATTTAAAACAAATAACTCAGCTATTAAATTAATAAATATGGAAATTTACTATATTACATATATGATTAAATCCAAATATCACGGTTTATTAATTATTTTTTAACACAACTTTAAAGGGAAAGAAAAAACTATCGCATTTCAATTGAAAGATTGTTTACTAAAATCGAAAAAGGTCGAATTCGAAAAAAGTCGTATCGAAAAAGTGAAAGTTGTATCATTTTTGCTTTTCGAAAATGATACAACATACCACCATTCGTCTTTTCCGAATTTCGATTCGAAGTGATGGTACAACATACCGCCCCAGGTCGCGCTAAGATAAATTTTACATACAAATTTGACGTAAAATTTAGCTAGCGAAATAACAAAAAAATATTTAGCTCGCGATTTCGCAGATGCGATACGCAGCTGACGCGAAAAGTTTGTAGTTCTCTCATTCACATATAGACTGCGCTAGTGAAAACTCTACAAACGTTTTCGCAGTAATTTATCGGCCTAGAACGATAACATTGAGATAAATTTTGACAACAATGACAGCACAACGTGAAAACTATTTTTTTTAATGGATGAACTAAATAATTCTATAGATTATGAAAGTTTCCAATATCAAGAAGAATACTTGATTGACTACGAAGAAGTGGATACAGAAAATTTAGAAAGTGGAAAAAGGAAGTCAAAACTAAAATTTTAAATGTTTATAAAAATACTTATTAAATAGTCGATTTAACTATATTTTCGTTTGTTGTAGGAGAAATAAAACAAACGTCAAAATCAAATTCACCGTACAAGTGGCGCAGTGGTTAAAGCTTCGGCATTTGGACCGGGAGGTACTGGGTTCGAATCCCACCAGAGGCAGGATGTAAAGGGAATTTTCTTCATCGATTACGATCGGTGATGATAATAAACACAACTTAGACCCACTGTTGGAGTGCAGAATTCAGCGCCGACCCACCGTTCATGCAACGGAGCTTGCAATGGAGCTTGCAACGTGCAGGTGGTATACTGTAATTGTGTGAATGGGTGGGTGTGTGCGTGAATGAAAAGGGGAGTATTAATTGACCTTAAAAGGACATTAAACCCACTGAATGATTAATACTTTCTTTTTTCTAAAAAAAAAAAAAAAAAAAAAAAATTATCTCTACATAAACTTAGCTTACTAATTTCTCTGTAATTCAGTGGAGACTTGTGAAGACCGCGTTATCTTAGCGCAAGCTGGATACACCTAGCTTAACAAAGAAACTTCAAACGCTCATTTGGTTTAAAAAAAAATCCACTAGATGGAATCCGTGAGACGTTAATTGTCAAATCCGCTATTCCACGCTTTGATTCTTGCGTCATAATTCTTTCCTCGTTTCCCTCCCTTTGGATGATGGCACATTAGGTATCCCAGAGACCGTATCTTGCTTCGTTTCTTTCCCCGTTTACCTATAATACAGGTTTTAATTGCGACTTAAATAAATTTTCGGTGCAACCACACTAAGCCAAACAAGAGAAATAAAAAATATTTCAAGGCCATTTTTGACTTATGCCAGCGTTTCCCAAAGTGAGTTCCGTGGCAATTTTTAGGGGTTCCACGAGCTAGTACCATATAAAATCCGTGCCATAAAGTTTCATTTCATACATACACAGAACATTTCATACATACATACCAAAATTAAACAATAAAGATAATTATTGGGTACAAAATCCTTTCAAAAGCAATGAAAATCCAACGGGACTACCGCAGCGGAATACGAGAATTTAATAGAATAAGTTTGGGAACCGCTGACATACATTTTAGTTTAAATTTTATTTTCGAGAGAGCAGAATAAAACAAAATAAAAAAAAAATTGGAGTTATGTATATACACGGATGTGCATATCCACACTAGGGTAACTTTTTCGTCTTTCCCCTTTACCCATAAAATCGGTTTTATCTGCACCGCAATTTTTTGATTTTAATCAGCTATGCTACACACAATTTTGGTTTTTGGATTCAAACTACTGCGCAACAGATTTTAATTTTTAATTTTAACCCTTATTTTAAATAAAATCATAAAATTTTTTTGTCTTGTCCTTAATTTTTTTTATTTTCATTTCAATTTTTTTCATTTCGAATTCACGGACAAATATTTTATGTCGCAGCTGCGTAATAAAATTTTTGTCCGTGAATCCGAAATGAAAAAAATTGAAACAAAAATGAAAAAATTTAAGGACATTTTTGAGATGTAGATTTTTGTTTAAATTTTATTTTCGAGAGAAAAGAATAAAACAAGACAAAAAAATTTAATGATTTAATTTAAAATAAGGGTTTAAAATTGAAAATTAAAATCTATTGCGCAATAGTTTGAATCCTGAAACCAAAATTGTGTGTAGCATAGCTGATAATTTCATCTTTTTTCGATTTGATCGACGCTACCATCACCAAATATTATTAGTGCGCAATTTTTATAATTTGATATTTAAGTATTTTTTTTGCTGTGTCCAAATGTGTTTTGTGTAAATTAATATATTACACAAATTAATAACCGTATATTTAACATTAGTTATTATATATAAACTTGTTTATGCCATAATTTTTTTTTCAAGGAACACGTTGTCTGTGTTGCACAAGTGTGTTTAAACAAATTATGCATAAAAACAAACAACAAAAGACGGTCGCGTACGTGCTATTACCTACACACTAACAACAAAAACAACAACAAGAAATTTTACGTTCTTTGGCAATTGTCAAAACATGATCTACTTTTTGGTTGAACTCGCCATTACATAGAACTCCACACTAGATCAAATCTTTGTTGGATAGAACTCCACGTAATTCTATGCTGTCAATTTGTGTAATTACAAAAAAAACAAAACAAAAAAAGTTCTAAATGGATTTTAAACCAATAATTACATGTAATATAGATAATAAATTATTTAAGTGAATAAATAAGAATTTGTACCTTTTTATTCTAATTAAGATGCTGGGGATTTTCCATTATTTCGTTCACTCGAAAATCATATTGTGACTGCAATTGCACAGGATACGTGTGAATGGAAACGTTCTTATGGTCGTCCCATAAAAAATGTTCGAGTGGATGCCACTTTTCAACCATTTGATGTTACAATCTTTGAAAATTACAAAAATGGAATGTGGAGCATACTAAAACACCCAGTTTTGCATATTTACGTAACTGAGTGTAATGATGTTGATTCGTATAAATCCACAGTGAAGGATGAGATTAATTCATGGCTCAAAATACTTCAGGGCTTTGAGGTTACAGACTGGATGATCTTAATTGTGGAAACCTTGGATGTTCGTAAAACAAAAAACATTTTACCACGAACTACTGTTTTGGATAAAATTCGAATTGATTTTGCGTCGAAAAGTTGTGATCGATGTATCTCATTACTGAATCCCATGAAGTTTGAGCAAAAGGCTACGGAATCATTTAGGTGTGTATTGCAGCGAATACGATTTTTAATGTTGATGGGATATAACAAAAATATAGTGAAATACGAGGAACTGATCCGAGCTACACGAGAGAAAAGGAACAGTGACAATTGGTGTTTTATTCATTATTTCACATTGCAGGAAGAGCTCGCTTTTGTACTCGAAATGCTTGGGCTCTATATGGAAGCTCTAGTTCAATATGATGAGCTTGACGCTATGTTTTCTCAATTTATATTAAATTCGGTATTTGGTGATAAACAAAAGTGGTTGGATCATTTTCATAAACCGTTTGCTGCTTTCCATGGGATAACAATGATAAAAGCGGATATGATGAAAACGCGAGAAAAAATTGTGGATAAATCAGCAACTTTGCTAGAATTTCGAAGTTATCTATTTGAGCGACAAGCACTTTTATTAATTGCTGCGGCGCGCCAGTGGGAAATCGCTGAGCGTTTACTCGGGTTTTTATTTGGTACTCTGCGCGAAATCGATGCCCTTAATATAGAAAAACCTGAAGGGTCTGTAGCTTGTTGGGAATTTATCTGCGCTCTGGAAGTGCTACAGATTTGCGAAGCTGTACAGGATACAAACGATATCCACAAATGTTTCCAGTATTCCGCACCGATTTGGAATTTAGCTAAAGATAAATTATATGAGCTGGGCCAATTATGCGGTTTACTGCCAGGTTTTACACCTACATCTGAACAATTACATATTGTAGTAAATTTGTCAGCCGGAATAGGTGACTACACTAGCGAACCGGTCAAAAGTGAAAACCCAAAATCGCAATCATCTATCATAAAGCTTAATCAACCGCCAACACAAAAATTAAAAGAAGCTCTAGCTTCAAATCAAGCATTCCAAAAATTATATCTAGAACTAAGCGAACTAGCTATAAGCACTTACAAACATGTTTCAAGGCTTAGGTCAGCCCGATTAGTGGGCCTGGAACTTGGTAATTTTTATTGCACCTTAAATGAGCCACACAAGGCTATCGTATTTTTTACGGATTTACTCCGTGAACTAAAATCAGAAAATTGGAAATATTTAGCCAGCCAAACATTATTGGAATTGGCTAGTTGCTACAAGAAAATGGATGATTTACCCAACTATACAAAAACATGTGCGACAATTTCGTGTTGTGCCGAACTAGAGACGCTCGTTCGGGCATTTTATTTCGATGAGCTCTTGAAATCGTTAAAAAACCTAAAAACTGTTGAACCGGATCCCATAAATTATTATACGGCCACCCTTGAAAATCATTTTCAGATGGAAGGTTTAATGATCCAAAATGAATTGCCAATTGTTCAGGATAACTTAATTGTGGTTGAATTGAAGATCGAAAGCAATTTTCCTCGTGAGCTGATTGCGGAAAATATTTCAATTTCATATGAACCGTCTACTAAAGGTCATGTGATTTGTGAAAGTCAAGATTTTATACAAAGATCGATGCTTCCTATAACGCTACAACTGGACTATAAACAGGATAATACATTGGGATGTGCATCTGTCGAGTGCAATTTAAAGGAGGCTAAACACTCAGTGCGGCGCTCAAGCAGCACAAAACGTAAAATTTCACCAACAATGCGTTCTGATTTTTCAAATAGTGTAACAATCGAAACGGTTAGTATTAAGCCTGGAACAAACGTATTCAGCTTAAAATCGAAAGCTACTCGTGTCGGAATTTGGAGCTTTAAACAGATTTCAATAAAGATACAAACTTTGGATTTTCTATCAGAAACCGTTCAGAATATATTTAAAACTATGCAATTTGAAGTTACAACAAAACCATCTACAGTAGTTTTAGACTTTATGAATCTGGTAGCCGGACTGGAACAGTCGATCAAATTGCACGTGTCTGGTGGCAGTTTCATCTTTCCGAAAGAGTCTGCTATAAATTTAAGATGTTCGAAAAATTTACGTTTAAAAGAGGATCGAGAGGGTGAGGAATTTCGTCGAGAGCTAAAAATCGATCTCTCCAATTTTAAATCGTTTGAAACGAAGACATTTAATTTAAAGGGATTTTGTGAGTTACCTGGACGTCGCGATGAAAAACGAATAGAACATAAAGTATCATTACAGTGTCCATGGTCTCGCAATGAAATTCAAAGTCCCCTTCATTTCCTACCAGCGGTGATTGCATCGTGCAGATTACACTCGTCAGGAACACGTAAGTTTCTTCAAGTAGTTATTAAAGGAGTATACGAACATAAACTGGCACTTTACGATCCTGTTATGAAATGTTCGTCGAAGGGTGTGACGCTGCAAGATATAAACCCAAAATCTCAAAATGGTGTTGTAATTTACAAAAATTTAATCGTATCATTTTTATGGGATATACAAGTAGAGCCGCTTAAGACCGAAAATGAATTACCTACGGTACAAATTGAGTTTGCTATGCAGTATTCAGAATACGAATCCAGCATTCGACGCGATTACAGTTGCACATTTGACGTATCCGACTACAACACGCTTTTTAAGATTCACGCTAAAGTCGAGCCGTCCGAACTATGTCGAGTTGGCGCCGTTTGTCATTTGACTTTAAAAATAACTAAAATCCAGGAAAACCCCTTCAACGATTTAATGTACGAAGTTCTAACCGATCAAACAACATGGGCGATTTGTGGACGAACAGCTGGGGTAGTCTCGATGCAAGACATTGAACATCAACAAATAACACTTGAAATATTACCGCTTAGCGCTGGATTTCTGCCACTGCCCAGTATCCGACTATCGAAATATATTTCAGCCGATAAATCAAAATCGGAAATTCATCCAAAATTACAACCATTTCCACCGGGTCAAGTTTTTAATTCGACCAAGAGTATGCAAATTCACGTACTGGCCAGTAATAATTTAGAATAATTACAAATATTATGTATTTATAAATAAACGGAATTATTATTTAACAGTTCACAGGAAATAATTTTATTTTATATTGCACTTTTTTTAATTCTAGTGAACAAAATTATTTTAACCATGTTGGTGGCGTCAAAGAAATTATATTTTTTTGGTGGACATAAATTGTTTGCCCTCTCAAAAAACAATTTCCAACGTTGCTACTTTAACAATACATTGCAACAGTAGGTACCCATCTTCATGAACACAGGCGCTTTAGTAGACGGTAAAATAGATTAGAATATTTGGTGAACATAAACTGTGCGCCCGCAGTCAAAATATAATTTTCAAGTGTTTCATATTCAGATTTTTTACAACATACTCAGCGGGATCATGAACACCGCACGGGAACTAGCTTATTGCAATTTGCACCGCCCGGTTTTCTTTTTCCAACAAGCATACATATCCCCCTCTCTTTCGGTTAGATAAGCGACAAGCATGTGAACGAAGCCTTGTTCCGCATTTAGTCATTTCTATGGTTCAATTCTTAAATTCAACATCAACAACAAATCATTAAATTCGCAAATATTCAACCGTAAAGTTAACACTACAAATAAACGGATTATTTGCCTGTTACAATTCATGGATAAAACCAGTAAAATAATAATAAACTCGATGTAGCCACCTAACAACTATTCACAATTTGAACGATAAAATAGATAATGCTTTTCAATTTTTTTATTTTAATGAAATAAATGTTTATTCATTTTCTTGTGAGCGTAATCTACCGTTACCATTTGTAATACGAATGGATAATTGTTTTGAGCGCTCAACAATATCTTTACGTTTTTTTGATGAAACACCATGGGCGATTTCAGCACAATATACACGGTTTTGCATCATCAAAACTTCCAATTCTTTAACATTATGAACTAAAAATTTTTTGAATCCTGTTGGAAGCATATGACGAGTTCTCTTATTGGAACCATAACCAATATTTGGCATAAGGTATTGCCCCTTGAAGCGACGACGTACTCTGTTATCAATACCTTTAGGTTTACGCCATTTAGCCTATAATAAAAGAATAATGAATATTAACATTCGATTGCAGTTATAATAGATTATAACTTACACTTAATTTCGAGTATCTGTCAGATTGATGACGGATGAAGCGCTTTGTACGCTTCTTTACTATTTTAGGTCTATATGCAGGGCGAATAGTCATTTTGTTCCTGTAAACAATGCAAGAAAACAAATTAATATATTAATAAACAATACCTCGATATCTAAAATTTCTAGACTATTGCGATATGCAATCAAAATATACACAAATTAAGTGAGGTTATACTCCACTTTAAATAAAATCACTCTTGTAAATTAAATTGAATTATTACAGGTTTATATTTTTTATTGTTTGTGTTAAACTTTTATATATAAATTTTAGGCAGATGATTTAGAATTTAAAAGATAAAAATTCATTGAAACAAAAACCTACCGATTTCTTCGAAGCACGTCAAAAAAGAAAGAAATATAATAAATGTAGCGCTACCAACCGTAATGTTTATTTCCTGTTAGTCAGAAACCAATAAACCGAACATAGGGCATCATTTATTTATCATGTCCATCCGTGGTTCCACACTTTGATTCTTTGGTCGTGATTCTTTCCTCGTTCCCTTCCTCTTCACCCACAAACTAATTTTTTGGCGGGGAAATTTTTGATTCGTTTTTCAGCAATACTTGTTTTTGATTCAACTGATTCTCGCACAACAACAAAGATAAATATTTCAAGGACACCTTGTTTATTTGTCGTTTTTGGGTTAATATTAGTTTAAATTGTGCTTCCAGTTCAAAAAATATATTTTTTCAACCAAGGAAGCAGTTTTTGCAGCAAATAATAAACATTTTTTACAATAATTTTACGCACATACATAAAAAAGATACGCGCAACGAAATCAAATGGCGCGTTACATGCGACCAACATTTTTCTTCTGCAAAATGAGGAAGATATAACATTGACTTTTTGCACATCATAGACAAGAAAAGAAATATATCCCAAACAAAATTTTGCAGAAAATTTTTAAGTCACTATACAGAAAAAAACACTATACAATGTCGCCATAAAAATAAATGTATCCATAAAATATATTCGATCTGAGTTTTTTTATGGCAATATTTTTAAAATTAACAAGAAAAAAATTATTTCGTATTTATAAATGTTGAGGATTCATAATAAAAACAGACGCCTTAGTAAAAATGTTAATTTCGCATTTGAATTCATTCAGCTATGCTACACACAATTTTGGTTTCTGGATTCAAACTATTGCGCAATAGATTTTAATTTTTAATTCTAAACCCTTATTTTAAATTAAATCATTAAATTTTTTGTCTTGTTTTATTCTTTTCTCTCGAAAATAAAATTTAAACAAAAATCTACATCTCAAAAATGTCCTTAAATTTTTTTATTTTCATTTCAATTTTTTTCATTTCGGATTCACGGACAAAAATTTTATTACGTAGCTGCGACGTAAAAATTTTGACCGTGAATCCGAAATGAAAAAAATTGAAATGAAAATAAAAAAATTTACGGACATTTTTGAGATGTAGATTTTTGTTTAAATTTTATTTTCGAGAGAAAAGAATAAAACAAGACAAAAAAATTTAATGATTTAATTTAAAATAAGGGTTTAAAATTAAAAATTAAAATCTATTGCGCAATAGTTTGAATCTAGAAAACCAAATTATAGTGTAGCATGGCTAATTAAAAAAAATTAATGATGATCCTATAAAAAAAATTACGCTATTACTATATGTTTATTTCTTTCTGACATAATGAATATTTTTATAAGGCGGATATTATTTATCTGCCAAAATTTGTAGAAGAAAATTTTCTACATGTAAATGCCCCATAAGAAGCATCCGCTATATCCCTTTTCCGGCCAGACAATTTATTTTGCTTTAATATAAGTCCACCACGCACAAGTGTGTATGCATATAATGACTTATGTAATGTCTTCCAAATTTTAACGGTTCGGAATTCTTCTTTTTAAAAAAGCATTATAAATTGATAACATATAAATTATGTAACATATTAATTATTTAATATATTAGTTTTTTTGGAAAACCATTTAACTGCAAAAAGTAAATTGTTCAAAAAACGGATTTGAAATAAAATGTCGCAGTAGCTTTTAGAAGTAAATATTCATTTTTATTTAGATTTTTCGGGGGAATGAAGGTAAAGATTGGAAAACTGAAACTTATTTTTGAAAATTTAGAGGGTTCTCGAGTTATTTTCATTCATTACTCAAAATTGATAAAAATGCAGTTAACTGGTTTTCCAAAAAAACCACAGATTTTAATATATATAACATATTAGTTATTTTATTATTATGATAGTTATAGTGTTATTTTTCGGGAGAAAATGATTTAAGTGGAGTGCACCAATCTGTGTGTTGGTTCAAAAGACATACGAAAATAAATTTTTGACATGATTCTCTTTCGTCACCCACAAAATTGTGATGGTAGGGCGGATAGATATAAAATTATTCAATACGCGAGAAAGAAGAAACATATATGTATACATAGTAATGCCATGATTTTTTATAGGATCATTATTAATTTATGAACTCAAATGTGAAATTTACATTTTTATCTGTGGCATCTGTTTTATTATTTATACTCAACATTTTATAAATACAAAATATTTTTTTTTGTTAATTTTAAAATTGTTGCCATAAAAACATTCGGATCGAATATATATCAAATATAGCAACATTTATTTTTATGGTAACATTTTATAGTTGTTTTGGCGGTGTAGTGTCTCAAAAATAGTCTGCAAAATTTTGCTGGGATATATTTTTTTCTTGCCTCTCATGTGCAAAAATTAATATGTTATATCTCTTTCCTTTTGCAGTAGATAAATGTTGGTCGCATGTAATAGGGGTATAATTCCATTTCTCGACACATTTCGTTTGCTCTGTTTTAGAGCTGTGGAGTGTCATTATTTAATATGCTAATATATTTAATATTTAATTTTCCCATAAATTAATATTATATGTATGTATTAATAAAATTTTATAAATAAATTTATTTTAAATTTCATAAATTTTAAAAATAAAATGTTAATTTACTAAATATAAATAAAAAACGAAAATAAATAAATTATTTAAATAGTAACACTGTCTTGTAAACAACACAGAAATATGGCATTTAAATATGGTTAATATAAATAATTCTTGGTTAATAATATTATTATATTATAATAATGAATAAAATAAACATAAACAATGGCACGTGACATACATGTGTACTAAAGGGATTTTAAAAGTCGGGATCTTGAACGTCGGGATTTGTTTTTTCTCAGGATTTTGATAATTCGGTCTTCTGTAATTCGTGGCATCGTATGCAATATTTATAGAAAATGTGTATGTCGATAAACGGCAAAATATAGACATAATATTATAAATAAAAATAATTAATTTATATATTTTTTATTATAAATAAAAATATTTAATTATTTACTCGATGACTATAACAATGTGTGATTCAGCCTTACAATTTCTTAATTAATTAAAATTCATGTTGAATTATAAAATTAAATTTATTGTTCCATATTTCGAGCTCACTGCTCATTTACAAAATTAACTAAAAAATAAGATTACATGAAACAATTGTTGTATAAAATTGCTTAAACAGAACTTACTTATTATAATAAATGAATAAAATGTTACTCAAAAAAAATTTTTTGAGTAATATTTTGTAAATTTTTTTAAAATTTAACTTGGATATGCAAGGCATATTCATAAATTTCTTTATAATATTCGCGATTTTAATTATTTAGTTATAATATCCCTTTTCCTGGCTGCCAATACAATTATGTGGGTAACGAAAAAGAATCATGTCAAAAATTTGTTTGAATTTAGGCCCGACATACACATTTGTGCACATCTCTTAAATCGTTTTCGTCAGAAAAATAACACTATAACCACAGAGTATATATTATCCAGAAGAGTGATTTGGTACACCGAGAAAAATGACCTACCGGCCATTTCCTACCTCATTTTTATGACTCTGAAATGTAATTATTTTAATGGAATCATTAATATTAATATTTATGATTTATATTAATAAGTTTAATAGTTGTACAAGTGTTATGAGTTACAGTTTTTTTATTTCAAATTTAAAGCTTCTAAATAAAGAATTTTTGTTACCTTGCAAACAAATTTCCTACCTTATTGCAAAATATATATTCTGTGGTATGGTAGACTAAATTGAAGCAAAACAACATTTTCTGGCCAGACAACGGTTAAGGCGGTGATACATGTACAGATTTTGCCTTTAAGGCATAAAAATTATGCGCGCTGATTGGTTAAAAGTCGGCCATCTTGAATCGCCTTATAGGCAAAAATTTTAAATTGAACATTTCTCAATTTTGTATAAGGCAATTTTTTTTGCCTTTAAGGCAAAATCTGTACATGTATCACCGCCTTTATAGTACGGAATTTGGAATCAAAACTAAATTTTCCACACAGTGGAAAATATGCATACTGGGATAATGGTGAGTTTACCAGCGAACCGGAATTTGCGTGCAGATTAGGTCTATTGGATAATATTTTGAAAATGTACATATAACTACGCTTCCATAATATTTTTTTACTTCTATGCTAAAAGCGATGTCATACACATTTCTACGGACGACATCTAAAAACAGATTTCGCATTTACGAATTAATTAGAGCATATTTTTGACTCAAATCAATGAGATAATATGTAAAATATCTCGAGTTAGTAGCAAAAATAAAAAAATTGGAACTATTTAATAATTTTAATTGAAAAATTATCAATTTTCTATTTAGCAGTTCCTAGAAACGATTTTTTCTCTGAATGGTATAATTTTACACGTGAACGAACGCACAAAAATCTAAAACGATTTCCGAACTCATCAAAAAATTTTAAACGATTTTTTTCTCTGTTGTCTATGAACTTCAACAAATGTCAAAAAATTCCAAAACAAATATATATTTTTCATTAATTTAATATTTTTATAAGGCTCATCATGAATATGGTATGGTAAACTTATTTAATTATAAAATGAATTAGCTGCTTATGTATTATGAAATTTTTATAAAGAATTGTTGTTGTAAAAATCGTCTGTATTTTTTTTTGGTATGTGGCGAGGCAAAATAAATTTACGCACGAATCGTCTGTTATTAGATGTGTATGTGGCAACGCTTTTATATAGACAACACAACAGAGAAAAAATCGTTTGAAATTTTTTGATGAGTTCGGAAATCGTTTTAGATTTTTGTGCGTTCGTTCACGTGTAAAATTATACCATTCGGAGAAAAAATCGTTTCTAGGAACGACTAAATAGAAAATTGATAATTTTTCAATTAAAATTATTAAATAATTCCAAATTTATTATTTTAGCTACTAACTTGAGCTATTTTACATATTATCTCATTGATTTGAGTCAAAAATATGTTCTAATTAATTCGTAAATCTGAAATCTGTTTTTAGATGTCGTCCGTAGAAATGTGTATGTGGCATCGCCTTTAAAGCGTTGCCACATACACATCTAATAACAGACGATTCGTGCGTAAATTTATTTTGCCTCGCCACATACCAAAAAAAATACAGACGATTTTTACAACAACAATTCTTTATAAAATGTTCATAATACATAAGCAGCTAATTCATTTTATAATTAAATAAGTTTACCATACCATATTCATGATGAGCCTTATAAAAATATTAAATTAATGAAAAATATATATTTTGTTTTGGAATTTTTTGACATTTGTTGAAGTTCATAAACAACAGAGAAAAATATCGTTTAAAATTTTTTGATGAGTTCGGAAATCGTTTTACATTTTTGTGCGTTCGTTCACGTGTAAAATTATACCATTCAGAGAAAAAATCGTGTCTAGGAACTGCTAAATAGAAAATTGATAAGTTTTCAATTAAAATTATTAAATAATTAAAAATTTTTTATTTTAGCTCCTAACTTGAGATATTTTACATATTATCTCATTGATTTGAGTCAAAAATATGCTCTAATTAATTCGTAAATGCGAAATCTGTTTTTAGATGTCGTCCGTAGAAATGTGTATGTGGCATCGCCTTTAAAGCGTTGCCACATACACATCTAATAACAGACGATTCGTGCGTAAATTTGTTTTGCCTCGCCACATACCAAAAAAAAATACAGACGATTTTTACAACAACAATTCTTTATAAAAATTTCATAATACATAAGCAGCTAATTCATTTTATAATTAAATAGGTTTACCATACCATATTCATGATGAGCCTTATAAAAATATTAAATTAATGAAAAATATATATGTATTTGTTTTGGAATTTTTTGACATTTGTTGAAGTTCATAGACAACAGAGAAAAAAATCGTTTAAAATTTTTTGATGAGTTCGGAAATCGTTTTAGGTTTTTGTGCGTTCGTTCACGTGTAAAATTATACCATTCAGAGAAAAAATTGTTTCTAGGAACGGCTAAATAGAAAATTGATAATTTTTCAATTAAAATTATTAAATAATTCCAAATTTTTTATTTTAGCTACTAACTTGAGATATTTTACATATTATCTCATTGATTTGAGTCAAAAATATGCTCTAATTAATTCGTAAATGCGAAATCTGTTTTTAGATGTCGTCCGTAGAAATGTGTATGTGGCATCGCTTTTATTATTTTTTACGTGGAAGATGTCTAATGCACTAAAGATAGAATTTATGGAATTTTAGTGACATTCTTCCGGATTGGCCGTTCAGTATTATTTCGAATGCGGAGTTTGAATTATTGCACAGTCGTCAAAAATTCGGGATTCTCTTCTACGTCCAACATATGGTAAAAGTGATAACAGTCTTAACTTGAAAAGTATGGTAAAAGGGATATACGTCGGTCTCAATTATTCTTTTTTGAGCTGGACGACATCATTAGTAGCATCCCGCATTATGGTATCAATGCCATCTTGATCATCTTTAACAAAAAAAATAGTATGAGCGAGGAAACTACAAACCATATTGGTTCGAACATTTTGGATCAACTCAGTAACAGCAAAGACTTCGTTCAAATTTTAATCTAGTCTTATCGGACGTACCTATAGTAATTCCGGAGAAGCTTGCCTTTCTTTTTCAGCTCTCAACCTCTGGCTCTATGTATAGAATCATTGTGGAAGGAACGATATCTGACCATTTCGAAATAACATCGGGTGTACTCAAATACGTAATGTGGAAAAGTAGTAGTAAATTTTGGTCTTGCATATTTAATAAGCCAGATCAAACTCTTAGGTACGCAGATGATATAGTGCTTTTTGGCCGAAGACCAAATTATATCTGGGCCGCTTTGCCGTCACGAGAAACGGTTTTGTATGGAAACCAATAAAAATTAAACAAAAATGTTATCAATACCAAGGAACCTGCCTACGAGTACTCTCTCAGCCGACGATCACAATTTTAACAACAAAACTTCCACGTTATATGTATTCAAAATATAATTCGCAGTCGTGCAAACAAGCACTTTATGCAAAGCAATTGTTCGTTTTGTGCTAACTTCCGGACATGAGGATTGATACCATTTATTAAAAATCATCGGAGACATTGAGCCGAAGTTCATTCCTTGTATAATTCGGTTAAGGTTGTGAACAAAGAGTAACAGATTCGAATGAACCGCTAAGTGAAGCTTCAATAAGAAAAATGTGATGTTATAGGTTTCGTTAATTCTAACCGAATTAAACGTATGCCCACATTCAAAGATCGCCATCGGCCATCGTAAGAGAAGATCTAGTATAAGAACAATATTATGTCGAAACTAGATGAGGTGAGACTACGTGAACCGAGACAGTTTTAGTACCACATTGAAGGCTGCAGGACCCCTCTTTACCGATTAGCAAATTCTACAAAAATTTTCAAATTGGCAAATTCTACTTCTTACTATATCGAACATATATTTAAATTCGGGTAAAGCTTCCTAAGGCATTTTCTTCTAATATGTGGTTTTCATTACTAAAATCTATTGTAAATTTTTCAGGTAATTCATCAATAAGTCCAGTATTTATAAGGGATGATGTGTAGTCTTCATGGAAGCAGTTCCACTCCAATTCAATCATTTCTCCATCGTCGGCTTTACAATTTGAATATTCGCTATGGCACAATAGTTTAACCACAACTAAAATTTATCTAAAGTCTTGATTAGTTCTACCATTTAATAAGTATTCGACGTCATAATTTGTATTTAAATATTCTATAAGCATTAATTGAGATTTTATGGTCAGCTGGAATCCTTTAATAAATTTAAAATAATTTTCATTTTTGGAAATATATTTTTAGTTATGTATTTCATTGCCTAGTCGTAGTGGTTTTTCAAATGGCGATTTTGATGAAAAGTGACGAGAATTTAAACAGCATATAACATATTGTTAAACCGCTCAATAAACTTTGCAGTCGGTAGGGCTTTATCCAAGTGAGTACCAAACATTTCCGGCCAAGTTTGTACCGCTGTTTTAATAGCACAACAAACGGTGTTACTCAACACCTGGGCGGCCAATGAAACATTCATTTTTTTCGAAGAGTTTGGGTACAGATGTTTTCTAATCAGTAAAATTTTGCAATTTGGTGTTGAATCTAGATCAAATATTTTCCGAACGACGGTTGTCTGCTAATCCAATTTCAATGTAGGAAATTTGATTATTCACAAATGCATTTCGAGCCAATTTAATCAGATGTGGTGGGTCATATTGAGCGAAAATCTTTCGATTGTTAAAATCAAAATAGGACTTTTCGGGTGTAATTTCTGGATGTTTGAATGTTGATAGTCCCTTGATCGCAGATCAACATGACGACTTTTAAATTAAGTTTCTCCTCACAAATTTGTATATTCTTTTTAATTAAGTCGCTCAATTTTACAGCACTAAATGGATCTGTCGATAAGAATTAATGACGTATTTCCAGTCATAAACAGTATGTTTGACAAAAATGTAACTGTAATACAATTTTAAGTTTAAATTTTTATTCATTTTATTACAAAAAATTACAATTCTACAAATTACATCAAAAAATAAAAATATTAAATGAGAAATAAGGTTATTTATTATTTTTTCTTATTATGAACGTTTACTGTTCGTTGAATGCCACTCATACCATCTATAAATTTAGTACTGAACAAAACATTTGCGTTATTGAACATACCATCCTTAAGCGATACCACAATAAACTGGCTATTTTTAAAATGAGCCTTCAACATATTACCGATATTTTGTGTATGCGACAAATCTAAAGCAGCATCCACTTCATCCAGAATATATAATGGAGCCGGTTTAAATTTTAACATGGCCAAAATTAACGAAAGAGCAACGAGGGACCGTTGACCACCTGATAATTCCGTTAGAGATTCCTTCCATAAACCATTAAATGATACTTTCACTTCTAATCCTTGGTGGTATGGGATACCTTCAGGTGGAACTAATTTTGCGAATGCGCCTGGTAGCAAAGAACTAAAAATACTGCCAAAATTATCGTTTACCTCACGCCATGCTTTCATTACGGATTGTTTCTTTTTTTCATCAAAACCGTGAATTATTTTTAAAATTTTCCGTTTATCACTTTCGACGAGTTCAATCCGTTTTACAACATCTTGAAATTGTTCTTCCTCCCGCTGGAGAAGTGTCATAGCTTTTTGATTAATATTTCGACCCATTTTCGCCTTTTTTTCCGTGAGTGTCGGAAGTTGTTTAGCTGCTTCGGCCGGATTATTTTTACTATAATCATATCGACCATTAGGCACGCCAAATTGATCTTTTTCCGATGCAATCCAATCGTATTTCTTTTCGAGTGTACTAATACGATTTAGTGCATCTTTATTTTCTGATTTTATATTCGAGATTTCACTTTCCTTTTTCTTAATCGTAATTACCAGATCTTGATTCATTTTCAGTAATTTATCTTTGACGCTGTGTTTCTGTTTCAATTCACGGTTTTGCAAATTAATAAAATTTTTTTGTTCCTTAATTTTGCCTTTTAATTCTTCGACGACTTCAGAAGATTCTTTACATTTTTGAAGGACCGCCGCGTATGTTTCTTCTAATTTATTGATGGCTTCTTGAGATTCGGTATATTGCTGCGTGCTGGTTACAATCGACTTTCCCAAATGTTCAATTTCCAATTTCAAAGTTTCATATTCCTGTTCCCGGGTTTTCCAATTTTTGCGGCTTTCTTCGTACTTTTTCTTGTACGTCTTTAACTTCTGTTCTGCCTCTTTTAACTCCCGCTCCCGATGCCCTTTCGAATCCTTAAGTTTTGCTTCTATATCGGCTACTTTTGCCTTTTCGTTTGTCTGGGTTTCATAAGACTTTTTAATTGATTCTTTAAGAGTTTCCAATTTGGCTTTCATATTTTGTATTTCAGACTGATGTTGCTGAAAAGATGTTTGCTCCAAACTTTGCTGTATTTTATTTAATTCAGTTGTACGGAGATCGATTTGCTCCTTGAGATTGTTATATCGATTCGCGGTTTGCTCCAACGTTTGAATTTCTTTAACAATAGCTTGGAGTTCAGCATTTTTTCCTTTCATCATTCGATCCATTTGTTTGATTTCATCAATTTGTAAGAGGACAGCTCCGCCTTTGGGAGCAGAGCCCCCAGAAAGCGATCCATCAGGGTTGAGTACATCACCTTCAAGTGTTACAGTTCGACACATGATATTTTTATGATAAGTCACTTGCTTTGCGATTTTAATATCCCGGCATATTAATGTTCGACCAAACACATATTTCATAACGGGTTCCAATTCCTTATCATACGTAATGAACGATAGAGCCGAATCAACATTTTCAGCTCCAACAAGATTTTGCGCAAATTTAATAATGCTGTTCTCAATAGGACGAGTAGTTATTTTATTCATAGGAATAAATGTAGTTCTAGATTGAAGTTCGCCTCGGTCCAAAATCTTTTTACTTGTTATATCTGTGTCCACAACCGTGTTGTACAGTGAACCACCTGCTGCAATGCCCAACGCCAAACAATATTTTTTATCTTTCACATCAAAAAGTTTACCAACTATTCCCTTCACACGTGAACGATCAAAATTTGGTTCGGGATCCCTGTATTGGATCTCAAATCTGTGAGCACCCTGTGAATCTAAATTTTTCTTAATATTGCGACATTCTTGTGTTAACCGCATTTTTGCATTTTGTAGTTCTTCTAAATGGCCTTCTTGGTATGAAATACTGGAGAGTTCTGAATTCATGCGATTAACATCACGTGTAATTTGTTCCAGAAGCTTTTTATCTTTTAGGTAATTTGCATCACATGAAGCACTCTCATTTTCTTTAGCTTTAACCATTGAGCTTAGCTGTTTAATTTCCATTTCAGATTTTTTAATAGTTGTTGTTGCTTCTGATATTTTGCCTTGGGCCGCTAAATTATTAAAAAGTTTTTAATTTTTATTGATCTAAAAATTCTTATACATTTACAAACCCATTAATTGATCCTGTAACGAAGAAGCCTCCCCTTCCGCATTCGTGGATAAGCCACTAGTTATGGCTTCAAGACGTTTTTGGGCACTTTGGAATGCTGCTTCATCATTTTTTTCCGCCTGCTTTAAACTCTCAAACATGCCACCAACTTTAGCCATCTCTTCATTTTTCATGTCTAACGCATTTTGATCATCCGCAATGTTTTTATTCAAAAGTTTCATTCGTTTGGCCGCATCGTCGACATCAGTCTTTGCCGATTTTTTTTCACTGCTCAACAAAGCCTCGGCTTTAGAGACCTTTTTCATTTCCTCTTCCAGACTATTCAATATACCACCGCTCTCTTCATCTATTCTTTTCTCAATTTCCTGGGCGTACTTTTCAAGCGTTTTAATTTCCTCTTCATTACTTTTAATTTTTTCTTTATCCGCGACGATACCTTCTTCAATTTGCTCAATATTGGTTTTGCAGGTTGTTAACGACTTCTGATAATTTAGATATGTATGAGATACATGAATTCTGGTTAAATAATCGAAATCATTGCAAATTTTCTGATATTCAATGTAGATGGAACGTTCCCTCCTTAATTTTTCCAATTTAGGCTCAATTTCGTCGTGCAACAGGGTATTCATTTCACTCAATTTATTTTCTTTTTTCTCTAGATTCTTTACAGTCATCTCACGTTTGGTTTCGTACATACTGGTGCCCGCTGCCTCCTCAATCATCGATAAAATTTCCTGGGGCTTCATATTCAATACTTTCGTAATTCGCCCTTGCATAATCAAAAAATTTGGATTGTTTATGTTTAGTTGAACCGAACAAAATAGATCGTTTACTTTTTTATTTAAAACATTTTTGCCATTAATCAAATATTTGTTCTTCCCGCCAACAACTACTTGACGCGTAACTGAAATCTCTTTGCACTTTTCATAGCCGATTGGGCATTGTGATTGATCCGAATTATCAAATGTAATTGTAACGGTAGCTTTGTTAATACCTGCCTGTCCACTTTTGTATACCAAATCTTGTAGTGAAGTAGCACGCACTTGTCCCAAATTCGAAATTCCCAGCACGAAACAAATCGAATCCAAAATGTTTGATTTACCTGTGCCATTGAGACCGGTAATTGCATTGAATTCGGGGTCAAACCCCGTTATATCGGTACGCCGGCCATACGATTTAAATCCATCTAGTATTATTGATTTTATAAACATGATTGCGGTTACTAGTTTATTTATTTATTTGACTTTAGTTTAGTTTAATATAACACGTTTGAGTTTATTTATTTATTTGACTTTATTTTAGTTTAATATAACACGTTTGACTATATTCAAATGCTAAATTGAAATAAAAATCCATTTTAGAATTTTAAAGCGGTTCAATTTGGCAGCTTTGCATAGAAGTAAAAAAATATTATGGAAGCGTAGTTATACATTTTAAAAATATTACCCAATAGACCTAATCTGTACGCAAATTCCGGGTACGGATTTTGTACGATTTTTTCCATCCCACTGGAAATTTACCGGAACGTCGTAGTAGTGGTGTGCGTATTGATGTGCGTGTTTTGTTTAACTGTGTTTTTGACGTCATTAAAAACACAAAAAAATATGTTATGTACATAATTTGTGAATTTATTAAATTTCACAATACCATTTAAATTAATAAAGTGTTCGATAGAACTTCCTATTAATCTAATTCCTAGTAAATAAAATCTAAAAGTAAATCATTATCATCCAAAAAATTTCATAAATTCGAAAGCAAAAATAAAAAATATTTTTTTATGCATTCGTTCGTCTTCCTTGCATCATTTTTATATTTCTTTCTACTAAACGAAACAAATAACATCGATCGGCACGAAAATAAAAAAAAAGTATGGAGAGGGAACAGACAGAATAAAAATAATTTTATTTTTCAAGCGTTAATGAGCGCATAAAATGTATTAATTCATTTTATAATTATTTCATTAATTAAATAAAAATTATAGATACAAGCTAATTAATTAATTAAATTAATAATTATTATATAATATAAATGAAAATACATACACAAAAAAAAATTCAATCGCATCTATTTTCTTATCATCTTTCATTTATTTCACTGCTCGCGAGCATGAGAAAAATTCTCATGTTGCATCCACATGTATTTTTTTCAACCGATAATGCTTGTTGGGTCATGAGAAATTGAACACACACAAAGATAGAAAATGGCAGCACACATATTAAAATTGAATATTATACACTGCGTACGTATACAATTTCTCGTGAGAATTTCGTGAGAAAATCGTACAAAATCCGTACCCCGGTCTGTGCCAGGAGGCTGTTCGTAAACTATACATTTACTACGTATATATTAGGGATTCAATCCGGATCGAATCAACTTAGAGTTAACTTTGGATTGAAACCGAATTATCTTTTTTAGCGTATATATTGGCGGATTATGTTGGGATCGAATCGAATCCGAGTTGAGATAAACGTCAAAAAAAAAATTTCTAAATACATATTTCTATATTTATTTAAATTCAAACAAAAATAAAAATATTTAAAAAAATATATATACATAAATAATCGTAAACGAAATAAAAATGGCGTTATTTTATTATTAATATTTTTATAATAATTTGTTGTTGTTGTTTTTCGACTCGATTCCGTATATATTGGTGTTTTTAAGGATTGAGTTAACTCGATTCTACAAATTTGGTGGATCGAATCGAGTTAACGCGAAGTTGACTCGATCCCGTATATATTGAAATTTCGATCCGGGTTCAATCCGGATTGAATTCTTAATATATACGATATAATATATACGATATGTAATTGATATCATTGTTACAACTGTCATTGTTAGTATGACGTATGCGCTTAACAATGATTTTGTTACAAATGTCAATGATATTACAGATGATTGACTATGAAGAAAAAAAAAACTATAATAAAACGCAAAACAGAAAACTAATTTCTATTCTCATTAATATGAATATAATTATTAAACCGGATATCCGTAAACTTAGAGTATTAAAATTAAAATCTTTAAAGAATACTCATTTATACGCATAGTACTTTTATCAAACACATTGACTACATAAATAAGTTCATTAAAAAATTATTTTGTTTAGAAATAATATTTTTTTCGCTTGATTGTAGCATATTTAGCACTTTGACAGCTGGAAAGGCTGTCTCGAGTAGGGTTGAGAATGACATTTGTAACAATAAGCGTTTTCGGAAGTATCCCATGGTAACTTTAAAGTAATTTTAATTTTTTTAATGTTGGTAACAAAAGTTACTCAAGTTTCCCTGGCTATACAAAAAATAAGTTTACATTCCGCGTGGTAATATTTATATTCAGCAAAATTCAATTACGTATTTTAATAAATATGTACATTTTGTTGTACTTTCTATAATAGTTTATTCTTTGAAAGTTTGTACTTTAATTTTTCTGACACTCCTAATTTAATACAAATTGACAGAACGACAAAAATTAAAAAACAACTCAAAGTAAATTACTCTAAAGTTACTCTACATGTTCGGAAATAGATTTGGTAACTATATGTCAGCAAGTTATCTAAAAGTTACCATGGGATATTTCCGAAAACGCCTAATGTTAAAACTAGTTTACGAACGACCAAAAGCACGTGGTTGTTGTTACAATGATAGTTTCCGAACGATTTAGAACTGTCATTGTTAACAATATCGTAACAATGTAGAGTTTACGAACAGCCTCCAGGGAAAGTGGTAGGCTGCCTCGTCCGTTATTATTTTCTTTAGGGATTCTCTAATGTGTTGCATCAATGGTAGTTCTGAGATGTAGTTTTGACATTTCTAAACAAAATAATTTAACTACACCAAAATTTTATAAATGTAATTTATAGATTTTAAATATGTACATACGAAATTTTAAATACTTACTTGAACAAATTTTTACCACAAAATATCGCACATAACCCAGTTTCTTAAAACAGCACCGGTTTCTTTGAAAAAACAACGGACAATCACTTTTTGAATGTCTACATCAAAAGTGTACATGTTGCGAATACTTTGCGAATAGTTTTTTTTACAATACACTGTTTGCAACAACTACATTTTTGTGCCTGAAAGCAGGTAATCTTTATTTTATAAGGGTAATTCCAATTTTGAAGCGGTTAAAAAATTTCAATATCCCCTTTTCAAGAACTGTCAATATTTATATGAAAAAACGAAAATATGAACACAATGAACGGAGGAGAAAAAAACGGAGCGGACACTAACCCAATTTCAAATTTTTGTGGACGACATAAAATAACATAGTATTTGACATATCAGAAAAAATCTTAAACGAGAAGTTTTTGCAATAAAAGCGGTACTAAATTGTATTAATTCTATTAATCTCTTCTAATAATCTCCCACAAATTAAAATTTCCAAAATATAATATATAATTAATATCTATTTTTGACAAGCGGAACGGATATGTTGTGTTTTAGGAAATCAAACGGACCGAGCGGAAACGAATGAGCGGACCGGTGCGGATCTGTTCTGTTTGAATTTTTAGTAAAGTCCAAACCACACAAATGTGTGAATATAAAATCATAGTATGTAATGGCTTTTCTGATAAAAAATTTCGCTTGATTTGAAGTACAACCAACACATTTGTATGTATAGTTATAGTGTTTTTTTTCTGACGAAATAAGTTTGAAAGGGAAACATAAATGTGTAAGTTGGTTGAAAACGCATGCAAAAATAAATTTTTGACATGGTACTTTTACCGTACCCACATAATTGTATTAGTGGCAGCAAAAAGGATATGACGTTTTGCATGGAACTTAAAAATATTATGGAAGCGTAGTTATAGATTTTAGACCTAATCGACCTCGTCGTGATTCTTTCCTCGTTTCCTTCCCCGTCACCCACAAACTATCAACAGTTTGTTGTGAAGGTGAAGGAAAGGAGGAAAGAATCACGAGGAAGGAATCAAAACGTGGAGTGGCGGAATCTCAGTACGTCGTCCGGATTTTGCACCAAATGCGAATATTTTTACTCTTGCTGTAATTCTTTGCTAAAAAAATTTATAGAAGTTAAAGTGGGAACTATAGATAGAATAAAAAAAAATAAAAAATTTAACGTAAGACAGAGAGAAATAGGACTTATGTGTATGTATTTGACCATACTCAGAATAATAAAAATAAAAACTATAACAGAAATTGCGATTTAATTTTGCTGTCACTAGCCGAGCGAAAATTTTTGTTCAAAAACTTAACAATTACAACAACAAAACTCAAACAAATTTTTGTACGTTGCATGTAATATGCATGTTTATTATTTTATATCTCTTTCTCCACAAAAAATTGGCTTTATTTAAGCCCAAACCACACAAATGTGTGAGTAAAAAATCATAGTACGTAATGACGTTTTTGATAAAAAATTTCGCTTGATTTGAAGTACACCCAACACAATTGTGAGTATAGTTATAGTGTTTTTTTTTCGGACGAAAATAAGTTTGGAAGGAAAACACAAATGTGTAAGTTTGTTGAAAACACATACAAAAATACACATATACTAATAGGAATATAAAACCAAAAATAATTTCCACTACACTGTAGAATTGTATTTTTCTAAACCTAACATAAAAAAATAATTTTCCGAATTTCGGTAATTTAAACCACATATAAATAATTTTTATAATTTTATACACATATATTTGTTGAGATATAAAACGTTTATACTCAAAACTATTGTAGTTTCACTCAATATTTAAGAAATATTTACATCATAAAAATATTATATAAAATATATGAATGAAATTAATATTTTAAGTGATCTATAGACCATTTTTCTCAAACGTCAAAATAATATTATGACAGTTGAACGTGTATGGCAAACCATTAAAATAAAATTCTATTTTTTTATTTTATTCATAAATTCTCACAATGCTTGTGGTTATGTTTTAAACATTAAACTTTAATATTTGTGACATAAACTTTAAAAATTTCAAATAAATTTTAGTTTGTTTACCCCCCTATTCCTGAATTCGATACGAAAACGAAAATGTAAAATTCATATTTAAATTGAATCAGATTCGTACGATTCTTATTTAAAATTGAATAGGAATCTTATACTTTCGTTTTCGTATCGTCAAATTTTTTTGAGGAAAATGGTCTATAGCCGGAAAGTCAAATTGGAATAATAATTTTTTGTCTTCATTTCTTAGGTTATTTTTTTATTTCATTTATAGTTGGCCCATAAGGCTCAACCAGTCAGGAATCAGAAAAATAAAAATTTTAACGAAATCAATTGTTTTTATTTTTTTGCATTCCAGTGGCTCTATTCTGGTTTTCCCAGGGAATAGGGAATTGGGAATTAGTGACGTTTTTCTAGCAGTTGGGAATTTTTTATTCCCCAAAGTGTATTCTGGCGTTTGGGAATTATTTTTATTGGGAAAAAATAATTCCATTTTATAGCAGTTTTGACGTTAATTTTTCCCCATTATTTTTTTGGGGAATTGCAATTCCTACCTTTTTGAATTTTGAAACATTATTTTTGCTAATAAATATATATTTAAAAATAAATTAAACTTGTAATAAGGTCGCAATACGTGTTTTAGTTGATAAATATTTACATAAAAAAATTCCGCAAAAAATTATTCCGTTTGCCAGAATGCACATTTGGGAACGGGAAATACATATTTGAGAATTAGAGCAAGTTGTAATTACAGCAAAATATTTTCCCAATTCCTTGGGAAAACCAGAATAGGGCCACAGCCATCCAAAAATAATAATTATTAAGTGATAGCTGTTCGTTCTTGGTCCTCAAGCTTCTGGGTAATATATTTATTCTGTGAGCCAGGGTGACTTGAATAACTTTTGTTACATTAAAAAAAAAAAATTACTTAAAAGTTACCATGGGATATTTCCGAAAACGCCTATTTTTAATTATACTATGATTTTATAACACTACATAAGCGAATAAGCTACTATTTAAATTGTCTGCTCGCTCCGGGGTGTTTCATACGCTTTGGAAGTCAGACTTAGGAAAATACTAATCAAAGTTTAGTACTAACAAGGCCCATTGTTACAATTATCATGTCAAAGATTTTCCTTTGACCTTATCGAACGCACCCACTCAAACGCCCAATAAACGCTCGACCGTAAAAATTTCGTTTGACATTTCATAAATTGATGATTGTCAATTATCGAACTCATATTTCGGAATACGAATTTGCATGCATTTATTTTAATAAAATTCTAAGTTAAAATTTAATTTTAATTTATTACAAGTTTCATAATATTATTTTTATTCAATATTTTTATTTAAAATTTAGTCGAAAATACATCAAAATAAATTAATACAATGTGTGAATCAGAATTTTTCAAATATGGATAGGTTATGGTATACAAAAAAGAATCTCAAAGAAAAACTTAGGCAGATAGTTTCATTGCGAGAAAAATGTATCATTTGCATTGAATTTTTTTTGTTATAGATATACACCTAGTTAGTTTTATTAATAAATAAGCTGGTTGTTTTAATTTTGTAATACAAAGAAAGAAATAATAGAAAGTGAATAATTTTTCATCGTATATCGTTTTTATTAATTGTGATACAAAAAAATAATAGACGTAAGGACAAAAAAAATGGATATTGCCAATAATCCTTGGAGGAAACAGGCCGTATCTAATAAAAAATCGTGGTCTGAATTAAAGACTATTGTAAGTGATTTGAGGCGGCAATTTGCAAATCTATCGAGCACGGTCCCAATTAATATTCGATTTCGTACTCTATCCGACGGGAGAACACGAATCTACTTCTTAAGTACGCCTCCAAATACTTGGGAAACAACTTTACTGTATACCGATATTCCGCCAGGAGATACACCTTCATCTCAAAAGTAAGTTTTTAATGTTAAATATTTACGGAAGACGAATTAATTCAATTCGCTGCTTTCTTTCCTGTACATTTAGGGAACACTCAGAGAAAGTTTTTGTTAACTTGAATCTAAGTTATCTTGAACCGGTCTAAATATTCTGTTTTTGGGAAAAATGTGATAGCTTTGAACCGAAATAATATACTTAATACGGCATCTAGTACAAAGTCTGAATCTATAAGAGATAAACACATTACATATTTGATCATTTATTTCTGTGTTGCGTCTGCTTTACTTAATATATCACGATAACTTTCTTTAATTTTATTACTGTTTATGTGTGATGTTTAGGCAACTATTATTTTGATATACATAATATGTAAGACTTTAAGTGTGTCAAAGACGTTATCATACACTGATTTATCGTTCTTTCAAGTGATTTAAAATTTACCAATGATCGGCGTATCTATATTATCAGAATGGTATTAGATTAGCATAAGGTATCGTTGGCGTTAAATAAAACGATTAATGCTCACTCTTGTAGTTCTAGTTGTTGTGTCCGTCACAAGGGTCTATTTTTGTTTACACCAAATTTTAATTACCTAATCGTAAATTAAATGGTTTAATTTAAGTATATGAATTTGTTGCGTAACAGCAACACAAAACATGTTTTTTTATTGGGTTTAATTTATTGAATGTTTAAATACAATTAAAATTTATGAAATCGTTTGGGTTTGTTTCTTTGATGAATTCAATAATGCCATTCCCTAAATGCCTTACATCTCGCTTGAACATCTGTGTTGATCGTAAGTTCGCTTTGCTTGGAGGAGGTGGCTCCCACTAAGAAAGGACATTTCCAACAAATAATAGGAATTTAAAAAACGTTTCACTATTACGATTCGCGATACAAAATTTCAGTAGTTCAAATATGCGGTTTGAACTCTGGCTTTCATATCTAAGATATTGAGTATTTAGGAGCATCACAATACACTAAATAGGTAATTAAAATCTATTTTGCTTCGCACATTACCCTTTTGAAGTTTTTATACCTTCGATGGAGTGAATTAAATTTGCATCGTCTGATAGCGCTGCACCGTAGATTTAAGCTAGAACATTTAAATTGATTGCCTTTCACATTGTTTTTCCATTAGTACACTTGGGCAATCTAAGTATTCGAATGAGTATAAATCCCAGCTAGCCGAACTTAGTAGTGATTCTGCCCATATTCAAAAATAATGATGCTTCGGTCGTTCTGGCTGCATCTTCGTTTTTCAATATGTAAATTTTATCTTTTACTAAATTTTGCTTTGGGGTGGTGTGCATGTTAATCACATATCGCTCGGTTAAAAACATCTGATTCGTGTTATTCCGAGGATACGTATTTTCAATTCTGGCAGCTAATAAAACATGTTGTTCTCACCTCTGATGGCATAAGTTTAATATTTGCCTTTCCCAAATTGAGGGAAGTAATTATCTTCATAAATAGATAAAAATGGCTAGAGCAATTAGTTCGAAATAAGCGGATTTAAATCCTTTCAATGTAACCTAAACGATAAACTCCTTAATTTCTCTATGGTGTCTGAAATTCTTTATCTTAATGCTACGGGTGTTAATTAGATTATGTGCTAATTGCGGTCTAGGTGAATTCATTGGCGAATTAGAATGGAAACTAAACCAAAAACAACATTCCTTTCCGATGTGCTAATTCAAGATTATGCGAATTCATCGCTTGAATGGCGCTTAAGATCAAACATTTATTAGTGAGAAGTTTTTTTTAGAAACCGCAGGGACACAGGGCTTGTGACATCTTTTGTTCAATTCTTGGAATACTGTCTGGTAATACTTGAAATTGGGTTCAGGGTCAATGGGTTAGTTAGTGACCTAAAACGAACCGGTGTGAAATAAAATTTTTTCATTTTATGCGGTTGCAAAATTAATTTGTATTTAAATAAAAATTAAAATATAGCACAAAAGTGATATTGTTCTAGTAGAGAAGGGGTCTTTTTATTCTAATTTTTACGTAATAAGGAACTATTTCGTGCTGCTGCTAAACTGTCACCTAAATGTGCTATTTTTCGCTTCTGCGTATACAGATTTTAGGATCATATTCTGAGTGATGCCGGCATTACATGAACATTGAGCCGGAAAGGTACGGAACTAAACCAAAACTTGTCCACAAATGCACGATCATCAACATTTTTAAGTAGGATTAGCTAAGGCCGAGGCTACTCCGGAAGGAATAAAAATGGGGTTCTAAAATAATTTATGCTTGAAGTTTTTTTTTATTAGTTAGAAGAAAGTACATATTATTAATCACCCAGTGGATTTATTGTCCTTTTAAAGTCATTTCCCCTTCCCCCACCCCAATTCGGTCTCTTCTCATTCATGCACACACATACCCATTCACTTTAAAATTAAATTTAAGAAAACTAGCTGAATTAAAATTAAAATTAAATGAAAAGATAACAACATACATGACAATGGGTGGAAGCAGAAAGTACCCAAATAACAGGATTACCATCAATAATATTATAAAAGAAACGAACGAAATGAGAATCCTGGGATGTATAATTGATATCAAAGCAAATTTCAACAAACATACTAACTCACTAAAAACGAATGTATGACGAGCGGAGCACATCCATCAACACTGCTGAACCTGGGGCCCTATTCCTGAATATGACACGAAAACGTATGTACAAGATTCTTATTCAATTTTAAATAAGAATTGTACGAATCTGATTCAATTCAAATATGAATTTTGTATTTTCGTTTTCGTATTGTAGTCAGGAATAGGGCAACTGCATAAGAGCCTCATCGAAAGTCGATTGAGCTACAGCGTAATACTAGTGAAAGGTTATAAACCTACAAAAGGTTATAAACAGAAGCCTGAGGTTCTGCCTGGGTCTGACGAGCAGCACGCCAGTAACAGCCATTATCGCCGAAGCAGGGGATATCCCGATCGATTTAAAAATAGAGACATACAAATTTAGCTACATCGCGAAGAAGTTATACCAAAACGAAGAGACGGGAAAAAACATCCAAAAGAAGAACTCTTCCAAAACCCTGAACGAGATAGTCGAAGAACAGGAAATATTATTGAACAAAATACCGAAATGGAAAAAAAATAAAACAAACCAAAAGGAAGACACAAATGAATACATGAAAATAGACATGAGGCAATAAAAAGGCAGACAAAAACAACATTTCAGAAATAGCGATCCTCTCATCCTTCGCTAAGCACCTGCAAAGCACTTCATAACAAGGCAACCATAATAAAATATTATGAAACCAAAATACGTAATGCTGCAACACGATTGAAAATAAAAACGACAGTCATATGGATACCAAGCGACACGGGAAAATCAGCAAACGATGAGGCTGACAAGGCAGCAAAACTGGATGCACAGTCTAACAGGACATACAAAATAAACAAATCTGTGGAAGAAATAGCAAGAATATTTAAAGCGAGAACATACAACGAATAGATGACGAGATTCCTAGAAACGATGCAGAAAGGCTGACAAGGCGACAACGGAAGACGCGAGACATGCAATACAAAAATTCATAAAATACGAAGAACTAAGGAAGAAATACAAAATAATAGATGAGAAAGATATCCAAAGAATACTAGGGGAAGGAAAAATAGAAGATTATGTGGAAATTTATAATTTCCTAATGGATGGGGAAATCAAAATTTAAAAATTACCCCAAAAAAAATACAGTAAAGATAACAGTGTTTAAAGATAACACAATCGCATAGGGTATTACAGTGTAACACCATAAAAAAACGAAAAAAATAATACAATGGGGTCGATTCCGGGATCTAAAATTTTATGTTATTATGTTATTTTTGTTTTTTCAATACACATCAGCAATTTTACGACACGAGAAGGATTAGGCTCAATATTACAATAATAGATTTTAAAGTGTATAGTGGAAACAAAGTTTATTCTAGAAAATAGAACTTTAATCGAAATAAAGTGGCATAGAAATTAGCAATCATGACATAACAGTGTCTTCGTATAAAATGGAAAAAATTTGCCAAACAAAGAAAGCAAATTTAAAAAAAAAAAAAAACTTTACATTGAATATTACATCATTAAGGTTTGGTTTCTCAGGAATTCTTATTGTAGGGTACCACATCGATATCACAAACAATAATGGATTTGCTAGAATCGCTTGTAATTTTTTTACACAGCGTTTGCCGCCTTTTTTCACAGCTAAACTAGCAGTTCTAAATGCAAAATGACAATTAAGTGACTAGGTAATCTACAACGCTGACATTTTATGTATGTATGACTCAGTGTCGAGCCGTGACAATTTTCAAAAAGAAACCAAAATACCAAAACAAGTAAAAGTCCTGGGTACCACGATATAATTTCAAAATTCATTTTATTATAAAACAGCATACACATAATATACATATTTTTCGAAAATGCGTACGAACTAACTTTTATAATTTAAATCAATATGTCTGTTTGTTTTAGCAAAGTTCTCAATAACGTTGTCATAAAATATAGATGAACTTTTCAATTTATTTAAAAGTTCCTTTTCGATAGACATGAAAGCAAGGTTTGAAAAACGATCTTGGCCCATTTTATTTCATATGAAACTTTTCAAAAGCTGCATGAAAGGATCTCTCAGCACTAGAGGTTGTCGTTGGAATTGTTAGAACTAAATTGCATAATTTATGAAATTCCTCAAAATCTGAACTGAGGTCTGAATTGTTTAGAAAATCAAGAATTTCATTTAAATTTTTTTTACTTTGAAATTTTTGATTTCGTTAAATAACATTCAACTCTGTTTCTAACACCTGAAAGTCCAATAGTAAGTTATATGTATTTTTCAGACAAATTAAAGGCGTTATAGATAGGGGAAATTGTTCATATATGCATGAAATTTACTAATATCGAGCAATTCTAAAAACTCCAAGTGCTTTAAATCTTCAAACCGAAATTCTTTATCATTTGGTGGTAACATCATGTATTAGCTTCCGAAAATAATCTTTCGGTTCACACGAAATTTTCATTCTTAATCGTTTTCTTTTAATTTTTTCTCAATATCCTACCAACAGGAGCTACCAATTATCGCCCAAAATGTATCAACATTTAGTTGCTTTTTTAATAAAAAGTTTAAATTCTTTTACGCTGTTAATGTTAGACTTTTTTTGAAGTATACTGAATAGTATGTCTACTTATAAATATGTCAAAAAAAAAAAAAATGTAGAAGTATTAAAAATACGGTGTCTTCATCTAATAAATTTAAATATCCTCGTGAATTGTTTAAAGTATCGTTGTCCCACTTTTCCGTATGCGCGGCTATAATAGTTCGAAATAATGTTCGTAAATCTAGTAAATGGTTTTTTAACATCAGCACAATACGACCACTGAACTCCCATCCTTTTGGTGAAGTTGACGGCAATTTTCTTTTGACAATTTCATCAAAGGCGAAGCTCCTTTTCGAAGAATGATTAAAGAAGGCTACTATTCCTGACAGACTAGAGAAAAATGATTTGCATTCATTTATTTTACTGCAAGATTGAGATAGTACTAGGTTCAATTTATGAGGAAAGTAATGGATAAGAATTGCTTATGGATAAACCTATTTAATTCGCATTTGCAAACCGTTGGAGTTACCTGACATTACTGCTGCACCGTCGTAACTCTGAGAAATTATTTTATTTTCAATTTGACTTTGTTTCAAAAAGTTAAAAACAAACGTTGCTAGACCAACCGCGCTACGGTTTGATGAAACGTCAACAAATTCTATAAATCTCTCTACTATGTCCTTTCCTCCTATGTGTCCATTTTTGTTCAGATAGCGCAAAACTACTGCTACCTAGTTGTGATTGTCGGTTTACATCCAATGATTCGTCTAAAATTATTGAAATAAATTTCGTATCCGCGAGTTTCATTCGAATGTGCTTTTTAATCACAGATGTTATTGAAACAATCAAATCATTTTGAACATCGCTAGATATACCAGAAAAAACTGTTGATGATTCTAGATGGTTGCTAAGAGTTGAATAATTTCCTCGGTTATAAGAGTCTGAACTCTCATTATTCCCTCTAAATGCAAGACCTTGCATTCCCAAAAACCACACCGTATCAATTAATGATACAACAATTTCCCTATTTTATTTTACTTTTTGATTGAATTTTTCAATAGCTAAGGTACGACCTGAGTTTAACAAATTTTCTATTCTCACACTCAAAAGTTTTCATTTCAATTAAAAATTTTAAATGATTTTGCGATTTTTCGTGTCGTGTTGTTGCCTTAAAAAAATTATTCATATCAATAAAACCTTTTGTATTCCACACTGATTTATCAGTTGAAAATAAAACACAAGGCCAACAAAAAACGGCATTTAATTTAGCACAACCGGTAAGCCAAGTAAATTTTTCATAATAATTAATGGAAAATTTACGTAAACAACCTTTAATTTTTTTGTTCAAATTTGGTGAATCTGGTTTAGGTCGCCCTTGTTTTAAAATAGATTATTTTTGGTAAATGCTATGCTGATTGAAGGATGTTTTTAAAATATTTTCCAATATACAATCACAATGCTTCAATTTTGGTGTGATATATAATTTAATTAAAACGTTTTCGTTAGACCAACATAAAATTCTAAGAACACTTATTTTGTAACTACACTATGAATGTTTGACAAATTTTGACATATTAAATGCTTCACAGTTTATATAACAAACCAAAACAAATGGGAATCGTCGAGTGTCCCACCTGAAGACACTTCCACTGAAAGGCAGCCGAATGTCTCGTAGCCACATTGGCTGCCATCTGTTTACCAAAAAATTCGATTGGAATCAGGTGGAACATAACCTCTAAAGCGCGAGTAGGTGTTGACCTAAGCGCCCCGCTTATTATCATGCAGGCAGTTCTTTGCACCTTCTTCATCGCCTTCCTATATGTTACCTTCTCCAGAGCTGGCCATACCACACGCCCACCCCGTACATCAGCACAGGTCTTACCACTGCGGTATAGAGCCAGTCTTACCTATGGCGTTCCTACACGAGTAAATGGCTACGTTAGCCTTATTCACTGTTTCTACAATGTTAGGCTTCCAGCTGAGCTTATTGTCCAAGATTATGCCCAAAAATCTCGCTCTGTCAGCAAAAGCAAGTCTAATGCCGTTCACGGTAGGAGGGCTAACTACCGGAATTTCATATTTCTTAGTGAATAGTACCAGCTCTGTCTTGGAGGGGTTGATCCCTAACCCACATTTGCTGGCCCATTTCGTAACGATCAGTAGTGCATTCTGTATAACATCCCTAATTGTGTCGCCTGAGACAGCTATCGCTACATCATCCGCATACGCTACAACCCCTATCCCCTCTCTCTCCAGTTCTAAGAGCAATCTATTCATCACAACACTCCAAAGAAAGGGGAACATTACGCGTCCTTGCGGGGTTCCTCTAACCACCCGCCTTCTAATGGTGGCCTCCCCCAGTTTCGAGGTAATAATCCTGCTTACCAGCATCTGATTTATCAACCTCCTTATGGGGTAGTACACGTTCAAAATTGACAATCCTTCCATGATCGCCTCCGTTTTTACATTATTAAAGGCACCCTCAATGTCGAGAAATGCTACCATACAGAACTCTTGCGAGTAAATTGACTTCTCAATCATGCGTACCAGATCGTGTAGAGCTGTGTCTACCGACTTCCCCTTACAATACGCATGCTGCGACATTGCCCAACTACTGGGCTCAATTTTCGATCGAACACCTATATCTACCAACCTCTCCAAGGTTTTCAACAGAAAGGGTGATAGAGTTATAGGCCTCAGGTCCTTTGGATAGGCATGTGAGCTTTTTCTCGATTTCAGGATAAAGACCACTCCGACCTCTATCCATTTCCCAGGAATATAGACCAGTTTCAGACATCCCCTGAAAATCCCCTCCAGCCAGGGGAGGATGACTGCCGAGTTCTTTTGGATTTCTGCTGGTATAATCCGATCCGGGCCCGCCGATTTATAAGGCTTAAAACCATTCAGCGCCCACCGGATTCTCTCACTATTCACGATTCCCTCCATCTCTATTGAAGGTGTTACTCGATGAGCGCCCGGCTCCATCTAGTCATCAAAGCTTCCCGGAAAATGGGTCTCGATGAGGAGTTCCAATGATTCCGCACTTGAAGTTGTCCATGACCCGCTCGGTCTAATTAAATAACTAGGATTGGTTGGGTTAGTAGTTAGAATTTTCCTAAGGCGAGAAGTCTCAGACCTCCTCCATCCTACAATAGAAGAGTCTCCAAGAGTCCCTTTGTGCCTTCCTCAATTCTTTTTTGTACTTTCTTAGGTCTTCCTTATAGGAGTCCCAATCTCGACCTTCTTTTGTGTTCTTAGCTTTATTAAAAGCTGTCCTACACACTCTCCGATAGGTTCCCAACTCCTTGGTCCACCATATCGGTTTCTGCCTGCTCCTCGGCTTTCTTATGGGGCATGCAGCATTAAATGAAAGATTGCATGCTTTTGTGAAAATATCAACCATGCAATCTAATTCTTCTACCGTCACCGGAGGTCCAGGGACCTCTGGCGGCAATAAATCCTCCAACAACTCCCCATATTTGTTCCAGTTTGTTCTTCTGGGATTCCTGAAGGTTTTCCGGGTAACAGGTTTAATGTTGAGGCTATATGTTACATATCGATGATCAGAGAATGAGTGCTCCTTCGCCACTCTCCACCCTCTGATCATATGAAAGATTGTTTCTGGCGCAAAGGTCACATCTAAAACCTCCTGCTGATTTTTAACTTTAAATGTCGGTTCTCGTCCAATATTGCAGACTAAAAGGTTGGTATTTAATAAGTAATCAAAAAATAACTCACCCCTCTCGTTGATGTCTGTACTTCCCCATATTGTGTGATGCGCGTTTGCATCACATCCGAGTATAACACCAACCCTTCTGTGATCTGCTTCCTGGATCAATTCCCCCAGGTTATCCGGTGGAATCTCCTTTTCGCGATCCATATAGGCTGAGGCCAGCCATAATTTTTCACAGCCAACACTCACTGCTGTAACATCCCCGCTACTAAATTGTGGAAGAAGAAAAATATTCAAATTATTTTTCGCTAAAATACACGATCTGATTTTCTCAGAGTTGCTTTAGTATAGTAATTTATACCCTTTCATTCTGAGGCCACAGCCTTTGTGTGATGTAGGTTTATTTGTACAATGCTAACCATTGTAGTCAACCTTACTCATCTCTTCCTGCACTCCCTGCATCGGGATAGTGCCATCTGGCTCGTTGTTCCGGCCGCTATCTACCTCTCGTCGAGAGCCCGACAGGATGTCCCCATCAGACGCCAGGGAGAGGAGGCTGTGTTCCCTTACAATGCTCCCCACATCTGAAGCATCACTGTCCGGACGTCCTCAGCCAGCTTGACCGTCTCCTGATGGGTCCGTTCGCCGTCACCCTCAGGCTGGTCTTTTGCAGTCACATCGGCCTCGTCCTTTTTATGTATTTTAAGGGTGATCGACCCGAACCCGAAGTTGATCACTCCCTTTAATTTTGCCAGGGAAGCCAGGGATTCTTTCTTGATCAGCATGATTGCCAATCTAAAGCCTCCCTTAGCCTCCTCTCGCTTGACAATCCTTCAGCATTCCGTTGGAAGATCGGGATTGCTGGCCCGAATGAACTCGAGGATCTCTTCTGGCTTATCCGGCTCGGTTGGCAGCCATACACGTGTCCTCGGCCTGCTCGGGATTTCCTCCCTGCAGACTGCCTCAAGCCTCGCGCCCTGCCACACCTCGCTAACTTCGGCCACTGCCCTTTTATAAAGGTCGACCGATCTCTGGTCCGAGCACGCAGTCAACTTCACGCGTCCCTGGTACCATCCCGCATCTCTGCAGGATGGGGATCATCCTGGATTTTCTTTCAGGATCCGCAGAAAAATGGAGTTTCGTGCATTATACACTATCCTCCATTTCTCTGACGTGATGCTCCCATCTTCCTGACCTCTGTCAATGACGGCTAGCACCAGCAAAGTTTGATGTTTAAATGTTATAAATATTATTTTGTTTTTAATTAGGATCCTTTAAAAGAAAAACAATCATTCTGTTTCGTTTTTTGCATCGTTTTTTAATATAACACTTCTCAATAGTTTATTCGGTCTGACTATCTTATATGACTCATTCAATCACTTGCCCCACCAAATTAATCGTGGTTTATTTTTAAGGAGAAAACATGCAAAAGAATCGAAAAATTGGGGGAAAAACTAAAATAACGTTTGAGAACTCGTCGAAAGCGATACAGGCGTTGTTTTTGATTATTTCCAATTGGATTGAGGTAAAACCTTATTATCATGAATGATTTTTACGAGTATTCTAGTTGGATACATTTTTTGCTTTTCAGTGTGATGTAAAATTATTTTAGCGAGTGAACTATTAAGTTTTGCATCTGAAAATATTATTATCAATATTCTTCTATATTTCTTGATATTTTGAGATAGAGATGCAATGTTTTTTGAGATAGGGAATCAATGTTTCCCTTGCTTCTATGGACGCCTCTTTCCTGGATGACCCTACTATGATCCTCCTTTCTGGTTGAAAGGAATTGGTTTTTAATTGCTTCATATGTTGGTTGTTTATAGTAACATTATTGGCTTGAAGCGCTTTCCCTACAACTAGAGAACCAAACCGTTTTACGGTCCAGCAAAAAGATGCAGTCTCTTTTTGCGGCTCTTTGTTCAGTAAATCCGGAATGATTCGTCGATCGTTCTTTGGAGCCGTGGAAGTTTCTGTAGTTCTAGGGCATTACTGGGTTCCGTTTTTTTCACAATAATATTATTTATAACAAATGCTAGAGTTTTTTTTAGAATTAGACTGTATTTGTCACTTTTTTGAATAATTAGTTGTAACAGATACATTTATTTAGTGCAATTGTCGTGATTCCGAAAGAAACTAAATATTTGTTATTATTTATTTAATTTATTTCATTTCGAAGTATACGTTCCAAATATTGGAATATAAAGGGTCTTTGTGCAACTCATCAAATTTTGTTTTCAAAATTAGTGCTCCATTCGAGAAACGTTCCGGTCATTACATGATTTTTATCCTCGCCACAACCGCGTTGCCGCGTCGACTAAATCAGTCCAACACCCTTACGTCACCGGAACGCAAGGTCTACTGATTGGATTTAAAGTATTTAGTTAGGAAGTATGTAGTATCTAGAAAATAAACGATAAACACTTTGATGAAAAGCATCGAAGGGTCAATAATACAAACTGATAAGCGTGGGAAGCATGAAAGTAACCGTAAGTGTACTGATGAAATTGTAAATGAGGTTAAAATCATATTTCAATTTCCGGCTTACGAGAGTCACTGCACCCGGCGTGATTCTGCTTAAAAATATCTTAACAGTGACTTAAGTTTATCGCGTATGTACAAACTATACACGGAGTGCCATAGTAAACCAGTTACACTTTCGAAATATGCTTCTGTATTCAAAGGAATGATTTAAAATTCAAATCACTTAAATCGGACGTTTGTAATAAATGCGAAACATTAAAATGTAGAGGTAGCTGGGAATAACAAACTAGAGCAACTTATAAACGAGAAGAAACAACATCACGATGACGGTGAAACGTCTTACAAAATCACGGAGCTAGATAAATCAATGGCCAAAAGTGACGCATCGAAAATGGTTTGCACATTCGACCTACGACAATGTTTTCCAACGCCCTACTTAAAAACCACCATAGTTCTACAAGAGACAGTTATGTACGACGGTACACAGCATCATGTTTGTTTTCATTTTTGACCTCTACCCCCCAACAAATATCACACATTTTTCTAGTGATTCTCGTCCCGGCCACAATAAAAATAGTTTTGTGGCATCCAGGTTTGTGTTTTTCATGCAAACGGGTAGTATGGAAACTATAGACCACAAATTTTTATTGATCGGACATACACACATGTGACGTTGACCATTCGGTCATAGAACGAAAGCGGAAGAAAAGCAATATAAAAATACACCGGCCAAGAGATTTGTATAACTTTGTGCCCAGTGTTGTACCAAAAATAATTTCAATGTCATTGAAATGACACAAGATTCATTTTACAATTTCAATGAATTTTCCAAAACAAAATTCAATTGGCGGAAAGTTGACACACAAAGTGAACCGTTCACTTGGAACAAGGTACGGTGGATGAGGTTTGAAAAAAAAACGGTATAATTTCAAAAACTCACTCGATCTCAAGGATCTGTAGAAAACTAAATTCTAAGAACTTTTCTAGTATGCCACTTTCCTCTACGACTGATAACGAACATAGTTACATAAGGCAGAATATCCGAAATTTTGTTTAGCGCTAAACCAAGCTATCAAAACGCAATAAATGATACGTTGGGAAAATGAACTACGCGTGTTCCAGCCATGATATCAACACAAAGTTTTGTATACAGTTAGGTATTGAGGTTAATAAGAAGGGAGAATTGTAAAAACTTAACTATTATAGTCGAAATAGGAACTCATCTCTTGGTGGCTAAACCATTTTCGAACCAATCTAGATTTGTAGAAAACTAAATTCTAAGAACTTTTTTAATACGAGTACTTTACCAATTAATCATGAAAAGAAGAATGACCTCCTAGACTTATTACCATTATTGGATACGCATTTCCACGATTTTTATAAGAATATAACAACCAATCAGGAACCTAATTTTGGTCTTAAATTCTAATGCGGATATAAAAGAGAAAATCATTGTTTTTGTTAATTACGTGAATCAGTTTTAAATAAAATATTTTAGTTGAGATAACTAGCGCATTTTTTATTTCTTGTCTTTGTCAGAAAGACACAACTAAAGGCATTTTAATCAACTTGAAGGATGATTGGACGTCTAAGAATTCTAGTCGTCTACTTCGATAAAGTTTGAACGATGCCCATTTGTTGGTTTATATTGTAGAAAATACTGTCATATTAGATACAAATACATAAACAGTTATTAAATTAGAGGTAGAAGACTATTACTGTTTTTGATGTGGGAAGTCTTTCTTTTATCAATATTCATTTAAATTAAATCAGTAACTTAAGTACTGCACAATGAGCTCATAGAAATATTTCCGGTATAGAAGCTAATCTTATTCCCACGGAAAAAACTTAAATTTATATTTATTTTTATTTTTCTTTAGGTTACGATGGTTTCTACTATTGGATCCGACAACACCAAACCTATCAGCAAACAATTCATATTCTCGAGAAATTCAATTATTGCTGGAACGTAAACGCTTATCAACCTGGGGTATTACTGAATATGAACTGCATAAATCGAGCGGTAAAATAGTATTTCCAGTTTCATGTACTTTTTATCAATGTTTAGATACCGGCTATAATGTAGGATAGATTAATTTAATTTGTAAATTGTGATTTGATTACATGAAAATGTATCTATTTTCAGCTAAGTCCATTGTTCCCGACCGAACTTCGAATATGCCAAACGTGGACAGCGTTAGATCCACAAATATGTCCTCAAAATTCAGATCTAGTTGCGTATGTGTGCGGTGGTGATTTATGGGTAACGCATACGATTAGTGGGCACGGTGAACGATTAACGTATGCGCACGACGGTCGAAGGAATATAGCCGATGATCCGTTAAGTGCTGGAATTCCGTCGTATGTCATGCAAGAAGAATTTAGTCGGTATCAAGGATACTGGTGGCAGCCGCACAGCGAAGATGATATTTATCGAATTGTGTATGAAGAGGTTGATGAAAGTGATGTCTGTTTATTTACATTTCCTTCGTCACAATCGGTTGGTGGTGAATACGATGAATACCGGTTTCCTAGGGCTGGTACGCCCAACGCAAAATCAAAATTAAAATTAGTAGAATTTACACTGTCCGAGTCATTAAATGTGACCAATGTTTATACAAGAGATTTAGAATGTCCCCTAAGCGTTACATTTCCTTGGCTCGAATATATCGTTCGAGTTGGATGGACGCCTGATTCAAAATATGTATGGACTCAGCTATTAAATCGGGCGCAGCAACGTCTAGATTTGGTACTTATACCATTAGATAATTTTGGTGAACCGTACAATACAAATTCCTCATCTCAATCCGGAGAACACACCTCGTCCCACGAATCAATTAGTCAAATGCAGGTCATATATTCACAAACATCCACTACATGGATTAATGTTCACGATTTGTTGCAATTTATAAATGTCGCCGATACAACGGTAGATTTTATATGGGCATCCGAAGAGACTGGATTTCGACATTTATATTTAATAAAATCAAGTCTTATCGGTTCAATGAATGGAGTTAGAGCATCAAAGTCTGTTGATCACTATGAAGGAGCTGGATATTTAACACCTCGTATATTAAATAAAGTAAGTTGACGAGCGCAACGTTACATAAGGCAAGTTTTACCTTATTTCGCACTCAGTTACCTAATGAGACGGAATTTTATGTTTTAAAAACTTTTGATATTTTTCGATTTTATTCTAGGAAAGTTTAACTTCAGGAGATTGGGAAGTTGTAAATCGAAATATATGGGTAGATAGCGTAAGGAAAATAGTGTATTTTTTAGGATTAAAAGAAACGCCATTGGAGAAACATTTATATGCGGTTAGTTTACAGCAGCCTGACCATATTCGTTTACTATCAACACCTGGATACTCATTTACTGTAGAATTCAATGATGTACGTATGCATACTTCGGGAATAAATGTTTGTCATAATATTTTAAGTACATGATATATTTTTAGACGTGCACAATGTTAATACAGAGTTATTGCAATATTCAACGTTTACCGACATGTGAAGTGTTAAAATTAAATCAAAATTGTCCTAATAATACTGTAGCTGGTCTCGCGCTCGTACCTATGGGTTATTTACTAGAAGGTGGCCCAGCTGAACATCCTCAATATTGCCCATCAATATTTAGCCCCCGATTATCTGGTGGCGAGTTAGTATATGCTATGGTATTTAAACCTCACAATTTTACTTTGGGTGTTAAGTATCCTACAGTGTTGAATGTGTATGGTGGTCCTGAAGTACAAACTGTTAGTAATACATTTAAGGTAAATTCAATAATTACATTTTGATTAATACATTTTTAAAACTAAGTTTTCTCCTTAGGGAATGCGACAGCTCCGGATGCATATGCTGGCGGCGCAGGGATACTGTGTAATATCGGTCGATTCGAGAGGGAGCAGGCATCGAGGAGTACGATTCGAAAGTCATATAAGATGTAGAATGGGTACGGTAGAATTGGCAGACCAGGTTGAGGTGCTGAAAATTCTTTCAGATCAATTAGGTTTTATTGATATGGATCGTGTAGCAATACATGGGTGGTCTTATGGTATGACGAGATAAGTAATATTTTATACAAAAATAAAATAATAAAACATTTTTTTAGGAGGTTATCTCAGTCTAATGGGACTAATTCAATACCCAGATATATTTAAATTAGCCATTGCAGGCGCACCTGTAACAAATTGGGAATATTATGATACCGGATACACTGAACGGTATATGGATCTCCCTGACAATAATAAACAAGGTTATAATGCCGGTTCAGTTTTAAATTATATTCATAAATTTCCAGAAGAGTAAGTATTATTTTAATAATATTCAACATATTGTTGTTGCACTACAGGTTTCTTAGGCAAATTAGCTAAAAATAGGACAAAGATAACAATGGGCACAAATTACTCGCTAATATGCGGAGAAATGCTGTGATAAATTAAAATAAATTAAAGTGTTTCTTGGTTTAAATATTTTACCGTAATGATATGAAAATTGGCATATACAAGTTTTACAAGCGTGGTCGAATAAAATAAATAATGGCGTCGATTCCGGGATCTAAAATTTTATGTTATGTTATGTAATTTTGGTTTTTCAATACAAATTCCAATAGGAAGCGGGGAAATAAACATAACAGCAATTTTATGCCACAAGAATTGGGCCCAATAAACGAGCCAACAACAGAAAATGCGAGGATACAATTAAAGAAATTTTCAAATTCGTCCAAATTAAGCCTACTACATAAAGCATAGTTTTATTAATAGTTTTGCATAAGATAGGAATAGTCTACAAGATTCTAAATTTATTTAAGTTTTGTGGTCTTCAATTATCCAGTGAGAAAGCATTTTATAAAAACTTCATTTGGAAGTTAAGATAATAAATATGTAGTCTTGGCGTTGAATTTTTAACGTGAACGAGAAGGAAATCTAGCCACTGATTCATTAAAATTGCATATTTTTAATTCATCCAGAGGTCATAACAGATCATATAAAAGAAGAAATGAATCATTAAAAGAATGAATCATCAAGAAATGAATCATTAAAAGAAACTGAAAGATTTGTTTACAACTTCCTTTCAAAATTAAAGTAGAGGACGATCTCGATCATCATAATTCATAATATGTAAAAGACCTTGGTTCGGTCATCAACAGCGGACGCTAATTTTTTTTATACTGCGATTCAATACTACATAGACATACCACTAGTTTTTTTTTATTTTTAAATGACCGATTTGGAATATTACCAAAATTAAATAAACGTAAGCGATGATTAAAATGGTCACGAGATTCAATTATTTTTAGGATAAAACACTTTTTTCAAAATTGCATTGTTTCATTATGCGACAAACGCTCTTGATTTTTTCTCTGCTAATAAATTGCAAAACATTTTAATTTTAATTAGTTTTTTGAAAAGCCAAGTGCTACTCAAAACCAATCCCATGTTGAAAGAACTATATATTGGCCGAAGAACAATCAAATTGAGCCCAGATTGTCGTAATTTTCATACTCTTCGACACAGTTTACTGAATATCGGTTCTCGACCGCTTAAAGCTGTTGGTGCAATTATTGGCGGCCTTAACCACTCCCTGTATTTGTCTCGAGCTCATTTTTCTTTGGGTTCTTTGGGTTTGTTTGTCCCACTGGTAGTTAAATCTTAGATCGGTATCAACATGCACTCCAATGCAATCTAAAAAAAAAAAAAAAAGTTAAAATCGTCTAAAAATAATTGAATCATGTATAGTTTTTATTATCACGTTTCGGGACTTCTCTTTATCTAATCTTTGGATTGGATTTTCTCTAAAGATTATACAAAAAAAAGTCTAATATACATATTAGAATTTTTTTTGTATAATCTTTAGAGAAAATCCCTCAATTGAGTTATCGACGTGAAACAAGAGAGTTCAATTTTTGTGTGTGCCTATAGAATTTTCCTAATAGAAAATAATAAAAAATTTTCAAAAGTGAATATAAAAAATATAATAAAAAGTAAAACACAATAAAAATTTAATAAAAGATAAACTAATCAAACGTAAAAAGATATTGAATAAATCTAGAAAGTGTAAAATTAGTGAACAAGCCAAAATAGGTAATGGCGACAACCCAAGCCTTCCCATAAATATGGACGAAGAAACATCTGACGATGATTTTAAAGGCTACAATTTTAATGAGAAGAAATTATTAAGAAAATTAAATAAATCGGAAATTTCTATCGAAGAAAAAATGAAGAAAATCACGCCAAATAAAAAAACAAATATTAACAAAGAAAATAAATTGAGTGAAAAAATGGAAACAAACGAACGTGAGGAAATTAACAAAAGCAAAATAGATGAGGCCTCAACTGATAAGTGACCATACTATGTATTAATAAAGTCGAATACACCAAAATACATGATTTCAGTGATTCTTGCAAGAATTTTCAAAGAAAGCAACATAAAAACCAAAAGCATCATTGCAATAAATAAAAGTATGGCAAGAATAGAATTTCGAAACTTTTGACAAAGCTAATAAATGTATAAGGAAAGACGACCCAATTAATAAAATTTTAACCGAAAAAGAATACAACGCCTTCATCCCGAAAACTTATACACATGTGGAAGGTGTGGTCAGAGTACTAGTAGGAGAATTTGAAATAAACGAATTAAAAGAAAACATAACATGTAAGTTTCCGATCACAAATGAAGAAATAATCAAAACATGGGACCGAGTAAATAAAACCCTAAAAAATACGAACATTTTAAAACTGAAAATAAGAGCAAGTGAATTGCCAAAAGAAATCTTATTTTACGATGTAAAAATAAAAACGGCGACCTACATACCGAAATTAAAATTCTGTGCATCATGCCTAAGCTATGGGCACATAAAAAAATTTTGTCGATCTAAAATAACAAGATGCGCTAAGTGCGCAAAACCTAAAAAAATGGATGAACAACATGAATGCCAGGAAAACCCAGAATGCAAATTCTGTGTAGGAATAGAGCATTATACAAACTCAAGAAACTGCTAAGAAAAGAAAAAACAATCACAAATCCAAATACATATGATAAAAAACAAAACATCATACAGAGAAACACTACCGGCACTATACCCACGAAACAAACTGCTCAACCAGGATATTAATGACTTCCCACAAATTAACACAAATGAAGAAATCAGAATGAATATATGGGCTGATAAAACTCAAAGACAGGTATTAATTCTAAATGCACAAAGAGAAAGAATACTAGAATTACAAAACACATTGGAGAAATTCATTCGACTAAGTGATAAAAGATATGATATACCAGACCAACCATTGAACTAAAAGAGTTAGTAAATAATATAAAAACAAAATAAATGGAAAGTACTATAAAATACTACAAATAAACATAAGAAGTCTAAACAGTAACATCAACCTATTAAAAATGTATATAAAAAAACAAGAAATAGACGTAGTTATACTAAATGAAACCTGGACACATGAGAACAATATACCACGAATACCCAAATATAAACTTATAACAAAAAACAGAGACACGGGATATGGAGGAGTAGGGTTTCTAATAAGAAACAACATTGGAGCCAAACAAGTCGACTTAAATATAAACATCACACATATTGAAGCAGAACAAATAATAATAAAATATAGAGAAAAAGAAATGTATTTGATCGCTTTCTACAACCCCCCAAACGGTAACACAAATGTGCAAATTATGGATTTCAAAAATTTAATCAAAAAAGCAGAAAGCAACAACAAAACAATCCTTGCAGGAGATATCAATGCCCATAGTAGACTATGGGATCAAATAACTAATGAGAACAAACTGGGTAAAATAATAGCAGAAATAATAATTAAAAGCTCCTTGATACTATTAAACACCGGCAAACACACCAGACAAAATTTAAAATAGCATACAACATCCGCGATAGACATCTCCCTATGCACTACCGATATATACAATAAACTCGAATGGGACTGCAAAGAGGATAACATAGGATCTGATCATCTGCCAATTATAATAAAAGTAAACATAAACAAATACATAAAAAAGAAAAACACCAATTGGTAAAATGTAATAAAAGAAATATCAGAAATTCAGGACGACAATAACCTAGTAAATATTGGATCCAAAATAGAAGAAATCATACAAACAAACACAAAAATCATAACCATAAATCAAAAAAATAACCCAAAACCATGGTAGAACGAACACGTTCAACGATTATGGAACATAAAATCCGGAAAACAAAAATGTTATAATAGACATAAAACCCTTCACACGGCTACAGAACTACTCAGATCAATAGCAGTATAAACATAAACAAGGAAATAAATACGAAACAACTTTGGCACAAAATTAATAAACTAAGAAATAAGAAAGGAAATAAAGGATTCAATCTATTAGAGGAATACGATATGGCGAAAAATTTTATAAACGAGAACTTCCCAGAAACAATCGAAACAATAAGATTACCCTGTGTAAATACTGGAAAAATAGAAAACATATCGCCCGCTTCATGACAATACCTCCTATCTAACAATTTTGTAAAAATGAGCTTTTGATAAGACAGGCTGACGCAAGATTAGACGCAGGCTTACAAATAATTAAAATAAGTTTTTATTACAAGAAAAACAAATTAAATCGAATCGAAATCATCAAAACCAGAGGAAACATATAGAATGACAACGAAGTTTTTTGAATTTCCTGAACAATTCAGTTTTGGCAGATAGGAGTTATTGCCACGAAGCGGTCGATATTCAATAATGAAATAATTAAAAAAATAATAAATCAAAAACAAAATACAGCACATGGAGAAAATAAAATATCATATAAAACCATTCAAAACATAATAGAAATAAACCCGAAGTTAACAAACATTATAATAGGTCATCTAAATAACATCTATAAAAACCAAATATATCCAGAAAACTGGAAAATTACGAAAATAATAGCTATTAAAAAACCTAATAAAGATGAATATGAAACGGAAAATTATAGACCAATAAGCCTACTCAACACATTTTCGAAAATATATAACAAAATGATTCTTGAGGAATTAAACCAACACTTAGAAAACAATAATATACTACCAAAAAAAACATATAGTTTTAGAAAAAATATAAATATTATGGACTACTTCGTGGACCTCTTCAGTAAAATAGCATCAGAAAAACATAACAATAATAATAATAACGAATCTACAAAAATGAAACTTCAACAATAAAGCAAATCACCAACAAAGGATTACCACAAAGCAGCAGCTTAAGCCCATGTCTATTCAACATCTACACCAGGGAACTTCATGATATAGAAAACAATAACAACAACATCTATCAATTCGCAGACGATATAATGATGCTAATAACAGGGACAATTGAAATAGAAGCACAAACAACAGCTAAGAAATCGCTAAGAGATCTAAAGGAAGGTCTAAACAACATAGATCTATAATTAAACCCAAACAAATGCTCTTTCATGAGATTATTCAAGAACAAACCTACGAATTTCCAACCAATCCTCAACAACATAACCATCAAGGAGGAAAGAACTATGTAACTATTGGGTATAACAATAAGCAATAAAATATCACTACTTCCACATTATAAAATAATCGAATATGCCAAACGTGGACAGCGTTAGATCCACAAATATGTCCTCAAAATTCAGATCTAGTTGCGTATGTGTGCGGTGGTGATTTATGGGTAACGCATACGATTAGTGGGCACGGTGAACGATTAACGTATGCGCACGACGGTCGAAGGAATATAGCCGATGATCCGTTAAGTGCTGGAATTCCGTCGTATGTCATGCAAGAAGAATTTAGTCGGTATCAAGGATACTGGTGGCAGCCGCACAGCGAAGATGATATTTATCGAATTGTGTATGAAGAGGTTGATGAAAGTGATGTCTGTTTATTTACATTTCCTTCGTCACAATCGGTTGGTGGTGAATACGATGAATACCGGTTTCCTAGGGCTGGTACGCCCAACGCAAAATCAAAATTAAAATTAGTAGAATTTACACTGTCCGAGTCATTAAATGTGACCAATGTTTATACAAGAGATTTAGAATGTCCCCTAAGCGTTACATTTCCTTGGCTCGAATATATCGTTCGAGTTGGATGGACGCCTGATTCAAAATATGTATGGACTCAGCTATTAAATCGGGCGCAGCAACGTCTAGATTTGGTACTTATACCATTAGATAATTTTGCTACTACATAAAGCATAGTTTTATTAATAGTTTTGCATAAGATAGGAATAGTCTACAAGATTCTAAATTTATTTAAGTTTTGTGGTCTTCAATTATCCAGTGAGAAAGCATTTTATAAAAACTTCATTTGGAAGTTAAGATAATAAATATGTAGTCTTGGCGTTGAATTTTTAACGTGAACGAGAAGGAAATCTAGCCACTGATTCATTAAAATTGCATATTTTTAATTCATCCAGAGGTCATAACAGATCATATAAAAGAAGAAATGAATCATTAAAAGAATGAATCATCAAGAAATGAATCATTAAAAGAAACTGAAAGATTTGTTTACAACTTCCTTTCAAAATTAAAGTAGAGGACGATCTCGATCATCATAATTCATAATATGTAAAAGACCTTGGTTCGGTCATCAACAGCGGACGCTAATTTTTTTTATACTGCGATTCAATACTACATAGACATACCACTAGTTTTTTTTTATTTTTAAATGACCGATTTGGAATATTACCAAAATTAAATAAACGTAAGCGATGATTAAAATGGTCACGAGATTCAATTATTTTTAGGATAAAACACTTTTTTCAAAATTGCATTGTTTCATTATGCGACAAACGCTCTTGATTTTTTCTCTGCTAATAAATTGCAAAACATTTTAATTTTAATTAGTTTTTTGAAAAGCCAAGTGCTACTCAAAACCAATCCCATGTTGAAAGAACTATATATTGGCCGAAGAACAATCAAATTGAGCCCAGATTGTCGTAATTTTCATACTCTTCGACACAGTTTACTGAATATCGGTTCTCGACCGCTTAAAGCTGTTGGTGCAATTATTGGCGGCCTTAACCACTCCCTGTATTTGTCTCGAGCTCATTTTTCTTTGGGTTCTTTGGGTTTGTTTGTCCCACTGGTAGTTAAATCTTAGATCGGTATCAACATGCACTCCAATGCAATCTAAAAAAAAAAAAAAAAGTTAAAATCGTCTAAAAATAATTGAATCATGTATAGTTTTTATTATCACGTTTCGGGACTTCTCTTTATCTAATCTTTGGATTGGATTTTCTCTAAAGATTATACAAAAAAAAGTCTAATATACATATTAGAATTTTTTTTGTATAATCTTTAGAGAAAATCCCTCAATTGAGTTATCGACGTGAAACAAGAGAGTTCAATTTTTGTGTGTGCCTATAGAATTTTCCTAATAGAAAATAATAAAAAATTTTCAAAAGTGAATATAAAAAATATAATAAAAAGTAAAACACAATAAAAATTTAATAAAAGATAAACTAATCAAACGTAAAAAGATATTGAATAAATCTAGAAAGTGTAAAATTAGTGAACAAGCCAAAATAGGTAATGGCGACAACCCAAGCCTTCCCATAAATATGGACGAAGAAACATCTGACGATGATTTTAAAGGCTACAATTTTAATGAGAAGAAATTATTAAGAAAATTAAATAAATCGGAAATTTCTATCGAAGAAAAAATGAAGAAAATCACGCCAAATAAAAAAACAAATATTAACAAAGAAAATAAATTGAGTGAAAAAATGGAAACAAACGAACGTGAGGAAATTAACAAAAGCAAAATAGATGAGGCCTCAACTGATAAGTGACCATACTATGTATTAATAAAGTCGAATACACCAAAATACATGATTTCAGTGATTCTTGCAAGAATTTTCAAAGAAAGCAACATAAAAACCAAAAGCATCATTGCAATAAATAAAAGTATGGCAAGAATAGAATTTCGAAACTTTTGACAAAGCTAATAAATGTATAAGGAAAGACGACCCAATTAATAAAATTTTAACCGAAAAAGAATACAACGCCTTCATCCCGAAAACTTATACACATGTGGAAGGTGTGGTCAGAGTACTAGTAGGAGAATTTGAAATAAACGAATTAAAAGAAAACATAACATGTAAGTTTCCGATCACAAATGAAGAAATAATCAAAACATGGGACCGAGTAAATAAAACCCTAAAAAATACGAACATTTTAAAACTGAAAATAAGAGCAAGTGAATTGCCAAAAGAAATCTTATTTTACGATGTAAAAATAAAAACGGCGACCTACATACCGAAATTAAAATTCTGTGCATCATGCCTAAGCTATGGGCACATAAAAAAATTTTGTCGATCTAAAATAACAAGATGCGCTAAGTGCGCAAAACCTAAAAAAATGGATGAACAACATGAATGCCAGGAAAACCCAGAATGCAAATTCTGTGTAGGAATAGAGCATTATACAAACTCAAGAAACTGCTAAGAAAAGAAAAAACAATCACAAATCCAAATACATATGATAAAAAACAAAACATCATACAGAGAAACACTACCGGCACTATACCCACGAAACAAACTGCTCAACCAGGATATTAATGACTTCCCACAAATTAACACAAATGAAGAAATCAGAATGAATATATGGGCTGATAAAACTCAAAGACAGGTATTAATTCTAAATGCACAAAGAGAAAGAATACTAGAATTACAAAACACATTGGAGAAATTCATTCGACTAAGTGATAAAAGATATGATATACCAGACCAACCATTGAACTAAAAGAGTTAGTAAATAATATAAAAACAAAATAAATGGAAAGTACTATAAAATACTACAAATAAACATAAGAAGTCTAAACAGTAACATCAACCTATTAAAAATGTATATAAAAAAACAAGAAATAGACGTAGTTATACTAAATGAAACCTGGACACATGAGAACAATATACCACGAATACCCAAATATAAACTTATAACAAAAAACAGAGACACGGGATATGGAGGAGTAGGGTTTCTAATAAGAAACAACATTGGAGCCAAACAAGTCGACTTAAATATAAACATCACACATATTGAAGCAGAACAAATAATAATAAAATATAGAGAAAAAGAAATGTATTTGATCGCTTTCTACAACCCCCCAAACGGTAACACAAATGTGCAAATTATGGATTTCAAAAATTTAATCAAAAAAGCAGAAAGCAACAACAAAACAATCCTTGCAGGAGATATCAATGCCCATAGTAGACTATGGGATCAAATAACTAATGAGAACAAACTGGGTAAAATAATAGCAGAAATAATAATTAAAAGCTCCTTGATACTATTAAACACCGGCAAACACACCAGACAAAATTTAAAATAGCATACAACATCCGCGATAGACATCTCCCTATGCACTACCGATATATACAATAAACTCGAATGGGACTGCAAAGAGGATAACATAGGATCTGATCATCTGCCAATTATAATAAAAGTAAACATAAACAAATACATAAAAAAGAAAAACACCAATTGGTAAAATGTAATAAAAGAAATATCAGAAATTCAGGACGACAATAACCTAGTAAATATTGGATCCAAAATAGAAGAAATCATACAAACAAACACAAAAATCATAACCATAAATCAAAAAAATAACCCAAAACCATGGTAGAACGAACACGTTCAACGATTATGGAACATAAAATCCGGAAAACAAAAATGTTATAATAGACATAAAACCCTTCACACGGCTACAGAACTACTCAGATCAATAGCAGTATAAACATAAACAAGGAAATAAATACGAAACAACTTTGGCACAAAATTAATAAACTAAGAAATAAGAAAGGAAATAAAGGATTCAATCTATTAGAGGAATACGATATGGCGAAAAATTTTATAAACGAGAACTTCCCAGAAACAATCGAAACAATAAGATTACCCTGTGTAAATACTGGAAAAATAGAAAACATATCGCCCGCTTCATGACAATACCTCCTATCTAACAATTTTGTAAAAATGAGCTTTTGATAAGACAGGCTGACGCAAGATTAGACGCAGGCTTACAAATAATTAAAATAAGTTTTTATTACAAGAAAAACAAATTAAATCGAATCGAAATCATCAAAACCAGAGGAAACATATAGAATGACAACGAAGTTTTTTGAATTTCCTGAACAATTCAGTTTTGGCAGATAGGAGTTATTGCCACGAAGCGGTCGATATTCAATAATGAAATAATTAAAAAAATAATAAATCAAAAACAAAATACAGCACATGGAGAAAATAAAATATCATATAAAACCATTCAAAACATAATAGAAATAAACCCGAAGTTAACAAACATTATAATAGGTCATCTAAATAACATCTATAAAAACCAAATATATCCAGAAAACTGGAAAATTACGAAAATAATAGCTATTAAAAAACCTAATAAAGATGAATATGAAACGGAAAATTATAGACCAATAAGCCTACTCAACACATTTTCGAAAATATATAACAAAATGATTCTTGAGGAATTAAACCAACACTTAGAAAACAATAATATACTACCAAAAAAAACATATAGTTTTAGAAAAAATATAAATATTATGGACTACTTCGTGGACCTCTTCAGTAAAATAGCATCAGAAAAACATAACAATAATAATAATAACGAATCTACAAAAATGAAACTTCAACAATAAAGCAAATCACCAACAAAGGATTACCACAAAGCAGCAGCTTAAGCCCATGTCTATTCAACATCTACACCAGGGAACTTCATGATATAGAAAACAATAACAACAACATCTATCAATTCGCAGACGATATAATGATGCTAATAACAGGGACAATTGAAATAGAAGCACAAACAACAGCTAAGAAATCGCTAAGAGATCTAAAGGAAGGTCTAAACAACATAGATCTATAATTAAACCCAAACAAATGCTCTTTCATGAGATTATTCAAGAACAAACCTACGAATTTCCAACCAATCCTCAACAACATAACCATCAAGGAGGAAAGAACTATGTAACTATTGGGTATAACAATAAGCAATAAAATATCACTACTTCCACATTATAAAATAATTGAAAAAGAAATAATCAACGCAACAAATCTATTAAAAACAATAACATACAAAAATGGTGGAGCACACCCACACCAATGTTGCCAATGCATATAAAGCTATAATCCAAACGAGAACAAAGTATGCAGATGTAGTAACACCCACAAACATAAAACACAACATAAAAATAAAACAAAAAAAAATAAGAAAATCCCTATAACGAAACAATATTAGTCCCCGAAAGTAGTCAAATTTAAATTGTTTTTCTGTATTAATTTACATGTAACTGGATTTTGAAATGCGCATTGATCTCGATACAAGGCACAATTCATATTTTCTTCATATTCTTACATGTGATAATTTCCTATGGCAGTCATGTTTACACGTTCTGTGTCCAACTCAAAATCTCATTTTATCAGTCTCCCACTTTTAATTAAGTCAACTGTTACAAATTTACATTTCTAAGTACATAGGACCAAGAAATATAAATATCCAACAACTTTTGTTGTAAAAAACTGCTTTTACTAACACTCTTGCTCTCAAAACTGTTTGGAAAGTGAATTTCGAAAAATAGTTGAAATTCTTCAAAACTTTGTATTTGATGTCAGAAAATACTCCAGAATTTTATTAGTACCTTCCTCAGTTCTATTGTGTACTGTCTTAGGACGTCCGCCCCTAGTGCTTTTCTGGTCTTTTTAGTTCGTTTGACGTTATTGAACGCTCTATAACATACTTTCCGATTGGTTCCAAATTTTACTAACTAAACCTTTTGGGTTTTCCTTGTTTTTTAACTTTACTTCCGTAAAAGCAGTATCCAAAGATAGATTGCAGGCATTTATCTTTAGTCTGCCTAATTCCACCATGCAACCCAGTTGCTCTACTGTTTCTGGGGTTAAGGGTTTCTCATACACAAGTCCCAGCTAGCCCTACTGATTCCTAACGGAATTCCGGTAAGTGGGTGATTGTCGAAATATTATGACAAGTATATTATGGTTAGGAAAGCTCAAATAATTTACCATATGATGAATAGAGTCAAAGGGCGAGAACTACTCGTAAAACCTCCGTTATATTTTTCGAAAAAAGATGTTCATACAACGTTAGTGTTTAATAAGTGTTCAACAAATGACTCAGCCCTTAGAATCCAATTATCACAACTATTTTCTTGTTTTGATAACTAGCTGTTCCAGGATATACGATGGAGTCTTTATAACTCGGTCCATATACATACGCTGACACTTCTAATCAGCCATTTCCGCTCCATTATACAAACCTTACTTTATCTTCAAATTTAGTTCCATTCAATTTCTCCTTTTTCCAGAAAAATATTTCGATTTTTTTTTTCAATATACCACAATTTTTCATCTCAATCGAGTGAGAAATGGTTAGATCCATTAAAATTGGCCAACCACATTCGCGAATCATAATAGGACCTATCTTTAATTAAAAGAACAGGAACTGAGTTTCTTCCAATCCGTTTGAATAATGAATTATTTCATTCAAATTGGCCATTTTCTACACAATTGTGAATCGTATTTAAAAAAAACTGGAGGGAAAATTTATTAAAATATATTATGAAGAAATCTTTCAATCACCCAGTGGTCTCTATGTTTAACAAAAAATATTAAGCATAAAAGTGTAATATACTTGTTCTGAACTGTTCTGTATAATAACAGGAGCGTAATGACAAGGGCGTACTGTTGGTGCGAACAGCAAAATTACATTAAGTTTAACTATTGTGGTAAGCGCAAGTAGTTGTTTGAAGTCTTTCTATAAAGAAACATGGTAAAATATCATCGAGGCTTAAGAACGTCCCTTATTAAATTAAATTTATTGTTCAACCACAAACAAAGATAGTCCTATTCTTGTTTCTGGTTGAAGCATTTGTTATCTCCAATTTTATTATGTTTCACTGTTCTTCCACAGAGTGGAGTCCAAGTTTTCTGATATGCTGCTTCGAAGTTGGTCCGACTAAGTTCGTTTAATACTTCGGTAATCCAACGCGATATTCGTTAGAATAGGTTATTATACGTGGTTGATAAACTGGCGGCATTTTTCGCAACTACCAGAAAGTGGTCAGAATTGATGTTGCCGCTGTGTTTTGTCTTAATATCTTTGATGTGGTTGACGGCACAAGATGTCTGCACTCCAATCTGGCCAGCAAATACATATATCTATATTTAAACAACATTTATTCATAGCAGCTTGAGGAATTTGATGGTTTTCTTTAATATTGTTTTGTTTCCTTGTCAGATAAAAACAGGCAATGTTGTTGCTCTTCCATTTGAAGCAAGATCTAGACGAATGTGTCAAATGCGCAGAGAATCATCAAACAAAACAATGTCAAAAGCCGCGAAATGCTATTCAAAAATGCTATTTAAATGCCGCCAAAATTTCACCTGGAGTTGATAAAATTTCGCCAAGGCTGTTTAAGGAATTATCAAAGAGAGCAGTCATTATGTTAACATATATATAATGCTTGCTTTCGACTTACATATGTGCCTGAGTGTTTCAAGGTTGCACAAATAATCATGATAAAAACACCAGCCGAGCAAATTGCATCATACAGGCCGATCGCTTTGTTACCTACTATTTCAAAATTGTTTGAGAAATTGTTATTGAAACGACTAAAACAAATGATCATTATACCTGACTTCCAGTTTAATGCAAAGATAGAACAAGTACTTGAATAAAAGAAATATTGGCCTGCCCTGTTTCTAGATGTATCACAGGCTTTCGATAGAGTGTGGGATGAGGGTCTTATCTACAAGATAGTAAATTAATGCCAGAAAATTACTGCCAATTGCTCGAGTCATATCTCTCCCGGAATATTTAGAGTGTCACATGAAGAGACAAACTCCAACATTTACCCACCTAAAGCGGGGGTACCCCATGGTAGCGTATTAGGGCCCATCCTATATCTAATTAACACTTCCGATATATCGACAACGGAAACAACCTTCATCGGAAGTTATGATCAAGCGGATCGTAGCACCAAGCAGTAGAATACTTACAGCAAACACTCGATAAAATCAGCCAATGGACCAGGGATTAGAAAATAAAGCTTAACGAGCTGAAATCAGTACATGTTGCAGCACAAAAATAACAACATTCATACATTTCTCAATGGGGTTCAAATTACCCAAGCTGAATCTGCTAAATATCTCGGATTGCATCTCGATTCAAGATTGAACTGGAAATATCATGTTAGACAAAAAGCAGAGCAAATGAAAATAAAACAACTTTAGATGTACTGGTTAATAGGAAGACATTCTAAGCTTAGCCTGTACTGTAAACGCCTGATCTACGAATCGATAATTAAACCAATTTGGATGTATGGTATCCAACTCTGAGGCTGTACTAAACAATCAAATGGTTTAATTATTCATCGTTGTAAAAACAATTTCTATGTGCAATAACGAATGCTTACCGCTACGTAACCAACGAGGAATTACACAAAGACCTAAATGTTAAATAGATTGATGAAGTGATCCAGGAATTTGCCATCTGACAGGACACTGCCTTTTTGGGGAACATGCAAGAACACTAGGTCTAGAGACGAATGACTTTTATAGAAGTTGTATGGACGAAGAGGAGGAAGAGACTTTAGAACACTTCCTATGCTCGTGTCCGGCACTGGCATATAAAAGAAATAAGTACTTGGGTGTGTACGATATGGACAGCCTTTCTGAACTCGCGGGCTGTGGAGTGCGTGATATTTTACGCTACATAATTAGCTCCAGATGGTTTCAACGGGAGTAAGGAGAGATTGGATCCTGTGGTATCACAATGGATCTCATAAATGTTTCATGCATTCAATCAAGGACACATTGTAGCGGCAGCTACAATATTTGCGATACGGTTATCGCGACAGTTGTCAATAGCGTGACTAGGGAAATCATTTATAGGCGTTTGTTTGCGAGGTTTCGTTCGGTGATTATGAATCATAATGACATAAAGCGCACTGTAAGTTGGCCATCGAAAACCGGATGCTATAGCGCTCTATCGCGTCTTTAGACCAAACCAAAAGCACATGAAAATTTAACGTTTACTCCGAAGCTCACCATTGCTCGCCAACTGCACAAAGTCGGTTAGAGCAGCAGATCCAGCTAAATTGTTCCGTATACGAGCTTAATTCCAAGCTTGTTGCCAATGACCGGAAAATATTTGCCCTGAAAAGATCCACACCAACAAGGTTTATATTTCTGCTAGTGGTGAGGAAAACTCATCTTCTCGGCATTAATTCAACTCGACCTCCAGTAAGGTAATGCCAGTTCTCATGCTTCAAACCAAATACTTCCAAAAATCGATCGAACTCCTTATTGTTAAACTTTTTCGCTCTCTGGAACATTTTTTGCGGGGACGGCGTTTTATTCAAGGTGATGACTCAGCGTGCTTTTACGAACTTTCGTAACCAGAAAATGTGTAATTATATCGGAAAAGAATTTGTTTGTTGTGTGATTGCGTTATGTTTGAATTATTGGAATAATAGCAATTATGTCAATGAAAACGGCCCTCTTTTTAATGCAGTTAATTATTGTTCATAATTGTATCAAAGTTTATGGGGCACCCGTTATATTTTTCTTTTAATTTCTAAGAAATAGATGAGAAAAATTCGATTTGAAATTCTCTGTCAATCGAGATCACTAAGTTGGCTTCTCATTGTATTTCTGTTTTTATTAATGTTAAGCGAAATTGGTCAATTTTTAAATTTATTTTATGCCGTTTCCGACAATACTTTTTTCTCGTATATTAAAAATGCTGATTTTACATTCCGTGTTCGCCTTCGCAGTACCACTTGAACTTTTTGAAGTATTCAAATCGAGGCTTAATTCCTTTGACTCAAGTTCCACTACTGTTCCGGAGCTCAATTATTGCCCTATTATGATTTTATTTTCTCTTTTTACCAAGCACGTGATCAATGAGTAATATTTGCTGCATTTGATGACACCTGTTGACACCTGTTGTAGAAAACTTAAAATTTTGGTTTTGGATCACATATTTTGTTTCTAAGGGCCTTTGCGTGGTTTTATGAAACATGATTTGAACCGGATCCGGTCATTTGTCAAGAAATACGGATATTATAACATGTCATTCCTGGCGTTCCAAAATAATAATCTCAGCAGTAAGGAAGTGCTGAGAGACCTTATTTATGGAGTTATATAAAAGTACAAATTCTTTACTAGTGTATGGATCATTTTGGTAAAAACTGTACATATCTCCAAAATTCGCACACAATCCTGACGTTAAAATTTTGTTCAAAAATTCTATAAAATAATCAAGATTGGATTTTTGTATAACAAGTTTCAAGAGACCTTTTATAAAATTTACGTTTTAAATTTTTTCGATATCGAAAAATTCCATTCGACGCGAATCAGTCGTATTATGAAAGTTGATTCTCGAATATTTTCGATATCGAAAAATTTTGATTTGTCATAAATCGGAGGTTATTTTTGCTATTTGTTTGCATATCGTAAAACTTTTCGACTCGATTGTTGCGATATAGAAGTATTTTAAAATTTACAATGTGTTAAAAAAATTTGTTTATTTGTATTATAATTCATAGAAGTATTGAAATTACGTCTACGGTTTTGACGCTAGGCTTTATTGTAATTATAGTATTTAAGTTTAAACTGATTAGTAAAGCAGATAGTTGAAACTTCGTTCGTTTACGGTAAATTCAGCTTTCATAATATGACTACTCCTCGATTTTTTAATCAATTAAACATATATAGTTATAATAAAACCCACCTTGTTAATTTGATCATGTCCTTTAAAAATTATTTTTTAAATCAAAATGATAGGTAAGACCAAATTTTAAACAAATCCAATCAGTCGTATATAAAAATCGATCGGGAATGCGGGACAAATGCGTGACTTATCAGAAATTGTGTTTATCACTTTATAGCTCGACGATTGTTTAGTACATACCGTTCTTATAACCGGCAAAAACAAGGCTTGCTAGACGACAACGTTGATGAAACAAGAGAAAGTTTCAGAATTGGACCGGTGATTGTAGACTGGAAAGCAGGTGTCAGGTCGAAAGTTTTATCGCTATCTACCGAATGTGATTGGTTTTTGGTAATTAAAAAAAAAACAAATTTACCGTTTTTCACAAACTCTACACATTTAGGTCATTGATAAGCAGCTACAAAAAACCGGTTTGAATGTACTGTTCTTAAAGATATCTAACGATAGGTTATAAATATTGCCAATTATGTATAAATAGATTAGCGCTGTAAACAGAAAAGAAAGAAACTATAAACCCAATGGTGACCCAATAGGTCACCGCAAAATAAGTTTTTTTTTATAACAAGTAATTTTAAAGAAATGGAAAAGATCTTATAGAAAGTGATCTTATATCAGTTATATAGACATGAACTCGTCAACTAACTCGATTTAGCACTAACTAAACCATAGATTTGATTCCACATTTATAAAGTAGAGATACAGTAAGAATATTCCTTCGTATTTGTATTTCTACGATTAGACGATTTGATATCACTTACTTAAAATGGTTCGTAATTAGTTCGTTTAATTCTGATTAGATTGTTATAAATCTAATCAGAATTAAACGAACTAATCACTAAATCCAATTTTATAAATAATCCAATTAAATAACACTTTAAACCTTTATATTCTAATTATATTGGTTTTCGTTTCGTTTCAGAGCAAATCGATTATTAATAATACACGGGTTAATTGATGAAAATGTTCATTTTTTCCATACATCTCAACTTATAAATTGTTTAGTTAAAGCAAACAAACCGTATCAGTTGCAGATCTATCCAAATGAACGGCATTCGTTACGAAATTTGGAGGCCAGTAAACACTACGAAACTACGCTGCTTTCGTTCTTGCAGAATAATTTGTGAGTGTTCCGAAAAAGTTAAAGAAAATTGTTTTAAAAATAAAGTTAAAAAAAAATATTTATTATTGAAAATATCGAATGTGTAATAAAAAAAATTATGTGTAAAAAATAGTTAAACAAGTAAGATAGTAACTTGGCCTATTTATAAAAAAAAATTATTCATAATTAATATTATTGATTACTGTTTTTATTATTATTTTATTATTAGGTATTATTAATTAAATAGTTTATATTATTTTATCATTAACACATAAATGTATCAACGATATTAAACACAACCTTAAATTTAAGATGCTGTTTTATTCATCATATACATAATTGTAAAAAAAAAAAATTAAATTGTTTCAGTAAATTAATTCATATTATCCGCTTTTTGCGTAATATTTCGTAAACCGTAATCCGAAATCATAAAAAAAACGATGACCATAAACTGGGCCCCTATTTGGGAATTCGATTCGACTTGCTATTCGATTCGAATGATCAATTCGATTCGAACATGAATTGGTATTTGGGAATTCGATCGAAAATAGAAATGTACACTGTTAAATTATGAGAAGGGAAATTTTTTGTTAATGGTTATACCTATATTAAAATTAAACATCTTGTTGAATTTTGACAGTTTTGTTGTTAAGTAAATTTAGCATGTTAAAAAAGTTTATTTAAAAATAATGGGTTCAAATGGAACAGCAATATATTTTTCAAGTGACTGTGAAAATGACAACAATTGTTCGTCGTATTTGCGATATAGAACAATTAAAGATAAGTTAGATTAGAAGAAACGCAACAAGAAAATGATGTACTGCATGAAGAAAATTCAATTGCAAGACAATAATTTGTTATAAGAACTAATATTTTAAATTCTTATAAGCTTTGTTTTAATATTTTTGTAATAAATATTTACATACTTTGGAAAAAAAAATAAAATATGTAATTTTATTTCTTACAAAAAATACTATTGACGATAGTAGTGTATTGATGTATGTACTATATTTATATGTATACATATGATATGTAGTTATGTATGCATCTATATATAAAACTAAAAAATAATGCATCGGCTTCAATTTTTAATTACTATCATTTTAAAATTTTGTGTCCTTTTTATACGGCTTCGTTAACAAAACTAACAACGAACGCAAATTCGATCATGAACGTACAAATGATGCTCGTAAACGAATTGTCAAATAAGGGAAATTTTCCATCGTTTCTTGTCTATACGTTTTTGTTTTATTGTTGTTGTTTTTCGATTTCATTTTATACGTTCTCGAATTGCCAAATACCGATTGATCGAATATCGAATTCACAAATACCGATTGTTCGATAACGTCGTTCGATTGTTCGATATCGAGTTCCCAAATAGGGGCCCTGTTTCTGAAAAAAGATATTTATTACGGCATCGATAATTTTACTTTGTTGTGCACAAGTCATTTTCTCGCTATACATACCTCTTACTCGTACATTAGTTAAAAGTGTAAAATGAAAATTAATAAACCGTGTCACATAAAGATGACTTTTATTTATTTATTAAGACGTGTTGAAAACGGCTAAATCCGTTAAGCTAAAATATATAGCTAATATTGTTCTACTTACACAATAAAAAAATTACTAGAAACATCGTATAGACAAATTTTATATTTTAATTTAATACAATAAAATAATAAAAATAAATCAAAAATTAAATTAAATTTTTAATTATGTATTTGTGTTTTATGTAAGAAACGCCTAATTTTTTAAGGAATGGTACAATCCGCCAAAATGACGATATTAAAAGTTCGATCACTTCTTGATAATTCGATTATGGATAAAACTATTTATTACAACTTTAATTTTTTCTTTTTCGATTTTATGGATGTGAAACAACGGAATGAGTACAAAGGGCCGGATTTCAAAAGACCGAAATATAATTTTTTAAATTTGTTGTTTTATGGAATATTTTGTAAATTTTTTTATTAAACATAAATGAATTTCTTATGAATTTATGTATTTCACTATTTTTCATCTTTGGATATTCATCAAATTCCACGTATCCAGTCAGCGATACATTTTGGTGAAGGACAATTTTGTCATGTGCCACCTGTGTGTGACATTCGGCTCTATGTCAGCCTTCTGTTAATAGCTATATGGTACAAAAATAAAATAAAATAATTAAATTAAATAAAGAAATATATTTCTAAAAACAAAGAAAAAATAAAAATCGGCCCTTCGACACATTCGGTCCTTCGACACATTCGGCTCTTCGAGATTCGGCCATTCGATATTCGGTCCTTCGACACATTCGGCCCTTCGACACATTCGACCCTTCCGACACATTCGTCCCTTCGACACAAATGGCCATTCGGTCATTCGACATTCAACCCTTTGATATCATACCGAAACAACGATGTGCTGTATGTATAAAACATTTATGCGTTGTAATGTTTGGCCTCTTGCGCCTAAATGTTTCATAATAACTACTATTTGGCACTAAATTAAATTGTGGTTTTAAATTGGCCCAAGCAAGATCAGCATTTCCAGTATTTCATTTCTTTAACTGTTCCTCAAACAAGATTCGTGAACCGTAACAATGTACATAATATATGAAGTAAGAGAGATAGGAAAATAAACACTTCGCGCCCCCAAACACAATTTTGAATTCTTGCGGACCAGCATCCTATCCAAGTACCTATTTGGTGTTCCACGTTTCTTAATTGGTTGACACAACACAATATCTCGCCATCAAATTGAAATAAAGAAACCGATCGAGAGAGATCTCACCATAGCAGAAGTCATTGAGATTCTAGCACAATGAGCACGTGTACTAGAAGCAATATCTTATACCAATTGTAAGGCATCAAATATAGAATCCATTGTCGAAAATTTTCCAAAATCAAAGTATTCAATGGTGGTTACCGAACCAAGAAACACAATCGCGTCTCATTATTGTAAGTCTGAACATTTGATCTACAAATGTAAACGTTGGCATTAACCATGGAAGGACAAAATTCAATGGGTAAAAGATAAAAAATTGTGTGTCACAATTGCCTTGGTACGCATCATATATCCAAGTGTAAGTCCAAACTTTGATGTTATACATATAAGAAGAGGCATCATAAGCTCTTACACATCTCAAATTTAAATAAGGATAATCTTGATATGACTCAGATTTCGAAGCCTACTCTAAGCGTATCATTGCCTTCCAATGTAATTGCTACTTCGAGTGGTTCGACACAAACTGCAGATACTAATCAAAGTAGTGCTTGTAAAGTTTCTAATTTGAATCGAACCGTTCCATCTAACACTCAACGCGAAGTTACTGCCGTACAGTCAAATATCGTAACAAACACAGATGTCGAGGGCGAAGTTTGTCTTCACTCGACCGAATCTCAAATATTATTATCTACAAATATATCAGAAATTAAGTATACTCGTAAGGTTAATTTGTCGATTGAGTCTCGTATTCAGAAATTTTATGAAATCGAAGACGTGAAAACTAAAAACAATTTCTCATTGGAAGAGGAAGCGTGTGAAGCCATTTATACCAACAGCGTTAAACGTGATTCCAATGGAAGATATAGTGTTGCTCTTCCAATTAAAACAAATATTTCGAATTTGTCTAGTAACAAAAATAATGTATTGAGACAGTTTTACAATCTTGAGAAAAAGTTGAACGCAAATCCTGAATTAAGACAGTTATATTCTCAATTCATGGACGAGTATATTCCGCTGAATCACCTGCAACTAGTAAAGGAACTCGATCCTGACTTGTCATATTTTCTCCCACACCGCACGCAGTGTACAAAGAAAGCTCATCCATAACAAAATTACGGGTTGTGTTCAACGGATCTTCCAAGTCATCGTCTGGCCTGTCAATGAATGCAGTAATGCCAGGACCAGCAATCCAATCAGAATTATTTTCGATTCTTCTGCGGTTTCGATAGTGCTGATATTAAAAAAATGTATCGGCAAATAAATGTTCATCCAGAACATTGTAAGCTTCAACAGATTTGGTTTTGTGGTTCTCCAGAAGAGTCTCTGAATTTTTACCAATTGAGTACCGTCACCTACGGCACCACGAGTGCACCATTCTTGGCCGTCAGAACTTTAAAACAATTGGCCATTGATGAGCATAAAAACCACATGAGTATTTCTCAGAATTTGTTGGAGAATTTCTACGGTGACGACTATTTGGGTGGAGTAAGTACTGTCGAGGAAGCTATGATTCTCAGAGCCCAGCTAACGGCATTGTTTGCCAAAGGTGGGTTTCATCTGACAAAATCTTCTAACATTAGGAATGTTGTCCCTGATCAGGGCCATTCACTTGACGAGGTAATCAGTACTTTTGGTATCATTTGGAATACACGTCAGGATACTCTTCAAATTTCAGTGGGAGACAATTTCCATCCCAGATGTGATTCAAATAGTATAAATAAGAGAACGGTCTTGTAACAAATCTCACAAATTTTCGATCCTCTGGGTATATGCGCTTCCTCAATTTTCATTGCCAAATTGTTTTTACAGAAATTATGGTCAGTTTCGAATCTAACATGGGACTCCGAATTGCCTGAACCTTATCGATCAGAGTGGATTCTTTATGCCAGTCAATTTAATGTACTCTGAACTATTAAGATATCTAGATGTATCATAAAATCAAGGAAATGTGATCGAACAGAGCTCCATGGTTTCGGAGACGCATCTCAAGTTGGATATGGATATTGTTTATATAATATATTTGAACGTTGTATCCAAATGGCAGTTATCACTGTCAGTTGCTCTGTGCCAAATCAAGAGTGGCTCAACTCATTAGTTATAGTTGATTGATAAAATGATGTGGTGGAAAGGCCGATCATTTTTGTTGGAAGACGATGTCTCATGGAATATTCCTACGATAAATCTCGCATGTCCTGACGATACAGAGTCAATAGGACCTAAAATTTTGTTAGTGGTAACCAAGGATATGGACTATCTATTTGAGCGGTACTCAGACATTAACAAATTTCTTCGAATTTTCGCTCTTTGTCTCCGATATTGTCATAACGCTCGATCCAGTGTAGATAATCGATGATTCGGTGAATCAGTAGAGATAGATAACGCACTCAAGGGATTAATAAAGCCGTTCAATCAAGATTCTTCAGTGTGTGTGTGTTGAATTCATCAACATAAGAATGAAGAATTAGTTAGTCAGCAGACAAAGTGTTACATATTTCCAAACTTAATCCATTCCTCGACTATAAGGAATTCTCTACTCCCATACGATCAATAACAACAAATGCTTTTGCCATCAAGTCATGTTTTCACCAGACTGTTGGTTCGTGGAGAACACTTTAGAAATTTACATGCAGGACCACAATCATTGCTTTGTTTTGTATAAGAGAACGATTTTGGATCATCGGCGGTGCTTATGCTTTAGAACCAAGCCGACATCCATAAATCAGATTTTGGTTTAATTGCCTAGTGAACGAGTCAGACCTTCTCGTGCATTCGAACATGTAGGTATTGAATATTGCAGCCCGTTTGTTCTCCGTCAACCCATTTTAACATATGTAACAACTAAAGTTTTTGTTGCAGTTTTTATTTACTTTACCACAAAAGCCATTCATCTGGAAGCCATTTATGTCTAATCAACTCAAAGATTTCTGGCAGCGTTTAGACGTTTTGTCTCCCGAATAGGTCGGTGTACAAACTTGTGTAGCGACAATGCTTTTTAGACGTCTGTTTGATTCTGAATTGCATAGGCATGAACTTTTAAAATACTGCACAGAAGAAGGCGCATATCGTGGCAAACTATACCACCACGTTCTCCACACTTCGACGGTTTGTAGGGGGCGAAATATCACTTAAAACGAGTGTTGAATAATACCTGCACCTTTGAAGACGTGACCACGTTAACAGTCTAGTGACCCATCAGATATGTCTGTACTCACACCTGGCCATTTCCTCATAGGAGGGCCAATAAATGCAATATCTGAACCATTGGCTATGTAAAATTTAAAACTTAACCGATTGTCAAATTATCATCAACTTCAGTATTGTTTCCAACTGTTTTGGTGACGGTATGGTCCTTGGAATATTTGTTCGAATTGCAACAACGACACAAACGGGTAAATCCCAGTTCCAATATTGGATTAATGTTGACATTGGTTGCTTAGTTCTGTTGAAGGACGACAATCTCCCACCCACGATTTTGTTATTCATTAGAATTATGATTTATTGTATTACTCTCAATATTATTCATTGTTCCGCGTAAAAAACATTTTTTTTTTGTTTGAATAATTATTTTGAAATTAAGATATTTCAAGGTGACCGCAATGTTCAAATATTTGTTCAGTTGAAATTTGAGTTCAGTGGAAGTGGCTCAATTTCAGCTCATTGGCAACTATAAAAAAAAATAACTTAAAATTGGGCTTGAACTGAAATCGGTGTCATATTTTTAGGTTAGGTTACTTACTTTGTTCTTGCTCGTGGTGAACGGTCGCTTTTCATCTCGTGTAATAAAATTGTAATAATAATAAGAAAAAATTAAAAGTAATTCGAAAAGAAAACGTGAAAGTCTTTTTATTATACGAAATCAATATTTTTGAACAAGAAGAAACGAAAGAAATACAGTCGACTCCAGCAAACGAAAATCCAGCCTAAATATCAAACAATCGAGATCTACTCTCTACTTAAATCAAAATTTATCCATTTCACATTTGATGTTCAGATTATCTCTAGAGTTGTTACTGCTTCTCCGTTAAAAAATGTTATAGTTTCGTTTCTACTTCCGTTGCTTCCATAATAAGTTTATTAGCAGCTTCTGTGTCATTCTCTGCCATCTCTTTGAATTGGTTTTCTGGCAGTAGGACGTTTACGTATATAATGTGTTGTGACTTTTGGTTGCGACTGTAGTATTTCCCTTCATCGATTTTTACATAATAGTTGTAATGTTTGATCGCCAGATATGGATGTCATGAAAAATGTAATTTTTCAGTTCATAATGAACCCTAATTTACCGGTATAACCGCTCTATGTCTGCTGTGTAATCAAGTTGGTATTTTCGCCCTTGTTAAAAATAGGATTTGTGGAATATAATATTTGTTGAACGTCTGTCAGACTACATGAAGAGTTTTGAAATCACGGCTGGTAGTCTTTTACATGAATATGTTTTCAAATGCTTTCATAGGTTGTTCTTGGAGCAGCTCTTCAAATTCTTAAATTAATTGTCTAAAACCGTTAGACTGTTCCATCAAGGCTCTTGGATGATTTGTTTTTCTTGCTTCATTTTTATCAGGGTTCATCAAAATATCTCGATAGTAATTGGCTTTAATTAGATTCAGCCGTAGGTAAATTGTTGATAAAGACCTATTTGCTACTAGGGAAACTGGGCCAGATAAAGATGATGTTTGATACCACAAAGTTGTTGGTTACTGTTGCTATTTTAACCAAGGCTAATAGAATTCCTGTTGTGTTTGCATTTCTGGGTGCATTATACTTGTGCATCAAGCTATATCAACTTTTCGTTTACGTGTGGTTTTAGGTTTCTTTGATTCTAAAGTCTACAATATCGGCATTTTTTGAAATCTCCAATTTACATCTCATTCAATCTTAGCATTTAATTGTTTAGTATTTTGTATGGAAATTTGAATTATACGGTAGTTCCGTGATGCAGTGAGTATTCCTAAGTTTCTAGTGCAATGTATACTGAAATTTTTGCAGGGAATCCTAAAAAACATAGCAACAACAAGAACAAGAGCATATAAATATAGCCAGCACACTTTGATATGGAGTGCCTGGCCACCAAGCCGTCCCATCGAATATCATCTAAGACAGACCTCTTATTGTTTCCAAGTATGTACTTCGACGAGCCGCGCAGTTACTACTTGAACATCTGGGCTAATCCTTACATGATGTCGATAGACGGTGACTAGCACCACAGCGCGGTACTTAGATTATTCTACAGGATTACACGAGACAAGGGTTACCAAACATAATTCTTGTACAATACTAATGTTTAACACAGTAATCGCAAGGTTGAGCTAGAAAAATAACCTATACGATGATGTAGGCAACTTACTAAGCTCAACGAAGGCAGACTTACTGGATTGCAATTTGATCTTCTAAAAATTAATCATGGACCACTTTAATGGATTGCATATTAACAGAAAACGAAGAAAGCCACTCTTTAGATTAAACATATTTTATTAAAAGTTAACTTGTGCACATTTTATTAATCACCCTTTTCCTTACTGTCATTACCATTTTTATTTTTGTTTTTGTTACGATTCTTTTCTGCATTTTTATTGCCATGATCATTTTTTTCGTGTCCCTTTTCTTTTCCTTTTTTCTTATCCGAATCTTTTTTATCTTCATCTGTACCGGCTTCATCTTTCGCATCAGATGAAACGGATTTTCCCGTTGTTAATTCACGTATTGCGTCTGCCACTGATTTTTCGGTGACTATCTCAGGCGTACTAACAGAAGGTTTTGTGGTGGTTATTGGTGCTGGTGTTTCGTTATTAATTGTAGGTGGTGGAGTACTAGCAAGGGTGACATTTTTTGGAAAGATTGGCAGCATTGATCTTGATTGTGGATTGAATTTAATTGTTGGAAGTGGCGTTGTAGTAGTGGCTTTAGTGGTAGATGTCAATACTTTCTGAGTTGTTGCTTTCGTGGTAGCTTTAGTAGTCGCCTTTTGAGTTGTTATTAACCCTTTTTTTGTAGTAGTAGTAGTAGTACGAGTAACCACACCAGCTGCCGTTTTTGTAGTCGTTACTGGTCGCTTAGTTGTTTGGCTATCTATACGCTAAAATTCAAAAAATATTTTAAAATTTAGAAATTTATATTAAATTATTCCTTTGATATACGTACGAGTACAATAGTAAATATGACAACCACGAAAACTAGTTGATAAATCCCCATCTTATCGAAGATCACTAATGATAAAATTTATATTTTTGGACTTCTTTTATATTATGTTCCATATGGATAATTCAGATAGTTCTAGATTAAACACTAATGGGAAATTAATCGCATTTCGTTTTCATTGTTACACTTCTACGACAGTATCATGTACTTGTACTAGTATGAAACGTTCTATATGACCAAGACACGTGTTTTAAATTGTTAAAATTATAAATAACTTACGGAAGTTTGGACCGATTCAGTTTTTACTGGAAATTCAAATTTTGTAGTTTAATGTTGGGGTTTGGTGTGCAACCGGGTGAGCCATATTGATAAAACTGGTTGGTCTATAGTTTATCGTTCGTGCTGTTGGCCTAACGATTCTCGAGCAATAATGAAGAAAGTCTAAAGATTTTCTTTCTTCACTGGGGCTGTGTTAAGATAATGCAGCTTGTCACTTGACTCGAAATAAAACCTCATCTGCCCCTAAATTTTCCGTATTGAATCTTCGCAAAGATTCCTTCGCAATCCATAAGTGACATGTGATCACGCTTTGGAGATGTCATTTTTAACAATATTGCCTCAGTTGTAGGGGATGGGCTGGATGCAATAGCTGCGTTGCTTTCAAAATTTTACAACAACAATTGCATTGTATTAAGCCAATTGTTTTAGAATGTTAAGAAAAAAATTTTTAGGATTAGGGGAAATAAATCTTTTTATGGTTATGGTGTTTACCGCAAGGCGTTATTTTTTCTATTTTTTCGAAAAATTAACTTGTAATAAAATTTGATATTTCTTATTTGATAGCAAAATACCGAATTTAGTTTGTTCTATTTGATAAAATAAAAAAAACTAAAATAAATATTAATAAAATGAACCAACACAGAAAAATTAAAACGCATTAAAAATTAAAGCCAAAAGTTGTTGCTTTCACATTTCTTAGCTAAGCTAATCGGATTAGTGAAAGCAACACTACTAATATTTTCATGTTATTTTCTCACTTTTTCACATAAATCTGCACTTATTTCACCAATAATACGAATAATGTTTTAGGTCATTCAGTGTTTGTACCCAATCTGAAAAATTTTTACGCAATAAATTGTGACTTGCCAACCAATACTGAACACAAATGTCAATTTTAAAGGTTATCTAAAAAATGGCTGCTATAATGTTTATAAAATGTATAATACTAATTTGATCACCCTTTACATTTTTTTATATTTTTTTTATAAAATGTGTGAGGCCTACTATTCCAGTGATGGGCTGGAATTTTCAAACACATTTTAAGTCTAAATTTTTTTGAGTACATTTAGCCCAAGCGACCAGCTTACTTTCAACTGACATCCACAACACAGGTAACAACTCACTGTAGAAGCGACATAACCCTTATTTTGAAAGGATATATTTCGACCAATTTTTTTCGTACGGCCTATAGTAGCTTTAAACAGTGTCATTGCTTTTTGGCTTGCAGGTATAATTTATTTAGTATATGCGATATCTTTAGTTTTTTGAACTAAAATATCATTCTATTGCTACTTGCACATTTGCCCGTATGACTTGTCTGCTGGTATATTTAGTCAAACAGGTACCAAAACGTAAGTAAATTGTGCCTAAAGTCTAGTACTCAGTTCGATTTCACGTGAAATATTCAAACGATTTTTTCAAAGTGAAATTAGAAATGAAAAATCCCACTTCAGTTTTCATTTTGTGAAGTGTGTGTTCAATACATCAAAGATGGCAGAAATTCTCCAAATTATTTTCACTATAGAAAATTAATGTCTTGGCTTGAAATTTTGACATTTGCTGGTGTTTGTTAAAAAGAATTTTTTAAATACCTTACATCTATAAATTATAAATAAAATCAATTTAATTTCACAAAAAACCCATAGTGATGGTGTATCCCATTATTTTCTGGTGTATACAAGCAACAGTTGCACGTGGATAGTGTGGGTATTGTTGTATTATCTCTGCCACGCACCCGCAGCTCTCAGAAGTTGTCGTATTATTGCCTTTTGTCCTGCTGTGTTGTTTTTCTCACCGGATTTTTATGTTCGAGTTTCACTATGGTACTTACTTCTTTACATTTTATGATGATTGTTCCTTTCTTGATTTTTTTTAACTTATCCGAAGGATTTAGGGCTTTAATTGGACTCTGTCTTCGTTATTTGGTACTACTAACGCGGTAATTACATCTGTAATTCCTTGTTTCTGTTCATTACCATCTACAACCCACAACCTGGGTGACCCAGAACAAATCTTCCCCAAGTAATTGTTTGTGTATTTAAGACCAATATCTAACACGAAGCCCTACGTTCTCATGAAGTCCATACTTAGATTAAAGTCATCGGCAATATCGGCGACCAGTACAGATATTCCGGATTATTATTTCAAATACTTTCTTATGAACCAGGGAGTCAGTTCGCGTTCCATGAAATAATGAAAATGAAAAGTTTTTTTCTTTTGCAATCGAGTAGGTTTGAATTGCCCATAAGAAATTATTATTTCACACAGTGGAATTTAAAATTACGTGCCAATAATTCAAACTACTAGATTGCAAATGAAAAAACTTTTTATTTTCATTATTTCATGGAACGCGAATTGACCCCCTGCACGGGTCAGAACCGTTAAGTTGACTCGTTGGAGTTTAACGACCCTTTGTTCTCGCCCTTTACCAATGCTTTGTTTTCCTTTGATTTTCCCATGTCACGTGTTCCACAAGTAATCCTACTGTCAGAGAATCTAGGTGTCATCTGCTCGATGTTTCTTTTAGTGTCTATTTCAACCCCTACCTTAATTGACGATTTGATGCTGTCTTGTGTAGTCCTATTATTAAAGCACAACCAATGGGTTCAGCAAAAATTTCATTCTGGAACAGAATCACCGCTATGCGTGTCCCTTAATCCCGAATGTCGTCGTTGAAAGCATCTATTTCTCGCTTGTGCCTTTAGATAGCGTTGTTTTGTACTAAGGAGAACGATAATTGTCAAGTCCATTGTTGTGACAGTTTTAGTCCCTCTTACTTAATAGCAAACTATGATTCGCATTTTGTTCACCAGATGTCAGCTACTTTGTTGAAAATCGCGAATTAATTCTGCGACACCACTCACGTCGTCAGATGCATTTTTGTTGGCAGACGTTTCAAATTGGAATTTGAAAGTTCCATACGAAGTTTTTCCATCGAATGTCGGTGGCCATAAACTCATGCATGAGTGTTCTCTCTGGACAACCTGCGATGTTGTTCCATTTGTTTTCAGGCAGAGAAGATCTTTTCGAGACTCTGGACCTCAGACTGTAACATCTGTTCAATCTTATGAACATTAGACGGCACTTGTTGAACTTCTCGTAGTACTTTCTCCACGTCCATGCGTACCTCTAGAAACTCTTAGGCCCTTTTCCAATTACCGACTTATTTGTGGACACCGACTTATTCAAATAAGTCACCTCGCGAGGAGACTTATTTGAATAAGTATGTCTACACAGAAATGTCTCCAAAAATGTGTCTTGACTAAATGTAATACATGCAGTTTTTTTTCAAATCTAGTAGCAACGACCAATATGTCAAGAAAATTTTTTCTTCCATATAATAGAAATTGCGTTTTGTTTTTTTTTGTTATTACGTCACAAATAAGTCGGTACAATGAATTGGAACAAATTGACTGACTTATTCAAGATGGTGTCAAATAAGTCAATAAGTTTGAAATAAGTCGGTAATTGGAAAGGGGCCTTAGTCCATTTTATTTTAGAATTTTTCGTGGCCTATTTTAATTTTTTTGGTTTTGTTGATCAAACTGTTTAGTTAGTTGGTTTAACAACCAATATAGACGCCGTAATAAAAGTTTTATGTGACTCGAAAATTGCATTCACCATTTACTTTTATCATCTAGGTTTTCTTATATTATCTCTTCGAATTGTATATCGAAACCTCACGTAGTGGCAATATTGGAATTTTAATTCAGTATCCGTTAAATCCTTTAAGCCCATATCACGTCAGAATATATATTATCCAGATGAGTCATTGGGTAGACCAAGAAAATATGACCTACCGACCATTTTACTACTTTGTTTACAACTCTGAAATGTAATTATTTTAATGGAATCATTATTATTAATATTTATGATTTATATTAATTAGTTAAACAGTTGTACAAGTGTTATGAGTTACAAATTTTTTATTATTTCAAATTTTATTTCAGAGCTTTAAGCTTTAAAATAAAGAATTTTGGTTACCCTGCAAACAATTTTCCTACCTTATTGAAAACCGAGGTCACAAAAATTGGTCCAAATTTTTCCATAGTAAAATTGCGTTATGTATAATTCTGTCTATTCTGTGCCCACCCAGTATGCAATTTTTCCACTGTGTGGAAAAAACTGCTCAAATTCGCAGTAAATTCCGTACTACAAAATATCAAAGACACAAAAATATTGATTTTGGACAAAAATAATTGTTTTTCTCTTTCTATTTCGCGGTAATATCCCAATATGCAATGCCGACGGAATTCCATTTACATTCGCGTTCTAAAACCACACTGCTTCTATGGAAAGAACCATGTGTATCACGCGGAAATTCGTACTCCCCGCCAAAGAAAAGTGTCACAAAAATTCCGATGTCGGTGTGAATCCCAACTAAAAAGAGAAAAAAATCACAGAAACAAAAGGCACGTGTTTGTATATATTTTCCAATTGGAATAAATAATAATTCTTATCCGAAATAAAACAAAATTTTCCATTCATAATAAAATAAATATTAATATTTTATTCACATTATTTTTAATTCGTGTACAAAAAAACATAGAAAATTTATTAAATAAATTTCATAAATTAAGTTTTGTATTGCATCCGCCACGTTGTATTGCATCCGCCACGTTGTATTGCATCCGCCATATTGAGATCTTGAAAAAAAATCATTGAAAATTTACTACGTAAATGTATTTCGCGACGACGCCATTGTGAGACAGATCTCTATTACCTTTTTAGTCCAAATTTGCACATCGCGATCACTAAATAAGTTAATAATTATTATTATATATTTAAATTTAAAATTATTTACTTTAACAAATCGAAAAACATGATAATGAAACACAACACTTTAAAGTAAAAACAAACTAATTATGTAGTACAACCGTGCACGTCGACTTGTCAGCACGCCTATTTTGATCCAGAATTGGGAGACGAAACCACAAATTTGTGTATACGTATACGACGTATAATACGCGTAAAAAAAGACAGCACACTTATTCAAAATTGTGTATTATACGTCGTAGACGTATACACAAATTTGTGGTTTCGTCTCTCAATTTTGGATCAAAATACGCGTTCAGAAGAAACTGAAAATAAAAGATATACAATCGAAACTTATAAAACGAAAATAATATTACCGCGAAATAGAAAGAGAAAAACAATTATTTTTCTCCAAAATCAATATTTTTGTGTCTTTGATATTTTGTAGTACGGAGTTTTGTACGACATTTGAGCAGTTTTTTCCACACAGTGGAATAATTGCATACTGGGCAGTCAATAAGCTCATTTCGTGCAAATTTATCACCTGGTTTGTGGCCACCCCAGGCTAGGGCAGCACCTCCGTCGTGAACGTGTTAAACACCACTAATAATTTTTCTCACTGTTCACTTTCGTTTTTAAAATATCGCGTATCTAATCACCTGAATGACTAAATAATTGGACTATGCACCCGTATTTACATAGAGATTCAGATTCTACATGAACATTTGGTTCTGATCGACACTAATTCTGTTATAAAACCAAACTGTTATAAAACCACTTCGAGTGCTTAAACCTAGATCTCACTAAATGTCATTAGGGGTTTCCCAATACACTTTATTGCAAATTTTGGTAGTTTACCTTAGATCAAGTGCGTCTTGAATAAACAAAACATACGTTTTTTATTTACATTAAGAATTTTTTTTTCGGTAAGGTTAGAAGTGCCGATGCCGAATATTGTAAAACATACCACTCACCAAAATTGGTCACTTGGGTTATACAATTGTCCAGTATGCATTCAAGTGTGTGGAAAGTATTGTTTTAATTCCATATTAAATTCCGTACTACAAAATATCAAAGACACAATAAATTATATTTTGGAGAAAAATGATTGTCTTTCTCTTTCTGTTTCGCGGTAATATTATTTATTTTTTTAGTTTTGTTTGTATGTCGAATGTATTATTTTCTCTTCTAGTTTCATGTGACAAGTCGACGGATGGATATGCACACGATTGTGTTTTTGTGCATGCGTGTGTTTTTGTTTATTTTAATTGCTCGTGTTGTTTTATTTTAATAATTTTTAATTATTACAGTAACATTAATTTTATTTTGTTTAATTATAAAATAGTTGCGATTGGTTGGGTAAAAAAAGTAAATATTTCTTTTTGATTTCAATAGAAAATTATTATTAATCCCATGTAAAAGTGCTATGGAAAGCTGCTCTATTTGCCTGCGATAAAGTGTGTTAAATTAGTACGGAAATGTATATGGAATATGCCCGAGTTTCCAACGAAATTCCACCTTATTTCCACTTTGATTGTTTCTCTTTTTAGTCGGGATTTACACCCACACTGGATTTTTTGTGATACTTTTCCTTGGCGAGTAGTACGGATTTCCGTGTGCCTTACATGGTTTTTTCCATAGAAAGAGTTTGGTTTTTGAACGCGAATGTAAACGTAATTCCGTCCGCATTACATATTGTGACATTTAAGTTTAAGTCTGGTTATCTTATGAACGCCAGTGTAGTATTAAAGGAGAATCGGTACGCGACACTTCAAAAGCGACAGTGAACAGTGGAAACATTTTAGTGGTTATTATAGTGAAATTAATAGTGTATTTTAAATTGTGCATGTAATGAAGTGAATTGAGAAATAATTGTGGAAGTGTTGTGTTATTTTAAGTGTGAATTGGATGTTTGGTGATTAGTAATAATTACCGGTATTATCAATAAAACACGTGATTGATTAAATCATTAATAATTTACTTTATGCAAATATGCTTCTTCAACACGAGTCATGAGTCATGACATACAATATGCGTGAAGTTATCTATCATTCTTATACACTGTTATAATAAATTAGTAAAATGGTTGCGTTAAGTCACTGTTGATATGAGTATGTATTTGTTTTAAAAAATAATTGCTATACTAGGATCTTCTCCATTATATACCTTTTTCAACCAAAAACCAAAAACAAAAATGGGTCATTAAGTCCAAACCGCACAAATGTGTGAGTAAAAAATCATAGTATGTAATGGCGTTTTTGATAAAAATATTTCGCTTGTTTTGAAGTACAACCAACACAATTGTGTGTATAGTTATAATGTTTTTTTTCGGGCGAAAATATGTTTAAAAGTAATGCACGAATGTGCATTCATTTTAAACATATTTTCGCCCGATACCCACACAATTGTGTTACCGGGCAGGAAAAGGGATATAAAAAATCAAGTAACAGACATTTAATAAAACAATTCATTTATAGTGACCGACGTCCAGGACGGTCATTTTGTGGTGCTTTATCACCAATTTATATCATTAGTGGAGACTTTTTTTGTGATAAAATTCAAAAGATAAAAGTCTACAAACACAACCCTGCAAAATGAATTTTGAGGGGAAATGATGAACTAAAAGTGATAATTTGACATTTGTGGTTTAGTCATATGAATGTTTTTTATGAAGTGCTTTTCATGTAAGTGATATAATATATGCACATAAAATTTCGTATAGTGGGGTGTACAATTCATGTCGTTTTGACGTTACATTTCTAAACTACAAAATCCTATTTAATATCTCCAATAAATACATGAAACCACATCAATTTTGATTTTTTGTTCTAATTGAACCATAAATTTTACATTGATTTGGAAAAGTAAATGGAATTTCACATAAGATTTTAAAGTTTAAAAATGTAACGTCAAAACAACACGAATTCTACACCTCTCACTATAAGAAATTTTGTGTATATTTCCGAACGAATAATCGTCACATATTAATGAACGATTAAAATAAATTTCAATCAAAGTTAAAAATTTAAATTAGAATATATTTCAATTAAATGCTTTAATTTAATTTACATTTTTTAAAATTTATGTACATCAAAAAAAATTGATTTTGACACAAACGTTAAAACATTTTTTTTTATTTGTGAAAACGAGATAGAAGATATTGCGCTCTTTTTCTAAACGCATCATGTTATGGTCATCATTAATGGTCACTTTGCCTTTCGTCATTTGTTATGAATCATCGACTAAAACCTTTTTAAATTTATCGGTAGTTTCGATATGGAAAATGGGAGGTACGTTGTAATCGAGAATTTCAATATTTAGTGAAGACCCATTTTCTACCAAATCTTCATCTCATCTCTCTGTAACCATGAGTACTGGTAACGTATTGGTAAAGTATTATTTCCATAACAGGACCATTATAATTGCCATCGAAATTGAAAGCTGAGGCTCAAGAAAACTGTAACTGTAATAAGATCTTACTCGATTTGTTTTAAATTTTATACATGATATTACCTATTCGTTGAGGTTAGTCTACCGTTAGTAAATAGGATGGAACATAATTCATTTTGGGTGTTATTTGAGACGTCTGCTATTGTTGTACTAGCTAACTAGAGTTATTTTGGCATTTGTAACATTATTTCATCCATTCAAACATCATCATCCATTTGGCCGGAGTAGATTGTGAAAAAACTTTGCGCACACACTTACACAGATTGTTTAAAAATCACAGGCCAATAAATCTGCAAAAACTACGAAGCCGAATATTTTCATGATTAGTAAGTAAAAAACGAACTGCAAGTCTACCACTTGAGTAAAGTGAAAGTAGCTTAAAATTCGGTTATACAATCACGAATTGCACCAGGTGCCAAAATATTTTTGACCGGCTCTGCTGGGTGGTAAGCGTTTCTTCAGCTATAGACTATATTTATGTCCCACTTTGTCCTCCTATGATTCCTGAAGGTTCCGCCGCAACTCTATTCTTTATGAAAAACGAAGTTGGAGTCGAGAGTCACAATCAAATCCTCGTTGGCTTTCATCCTTGTAGGTCATACTTGTATTGGTCTCGTTGTCAAGTGAGTGATAGTTTGAATTGTTCTATAAATTGTATACAGACTTATCGGCTCGGTTGAGTTATTGTTGCTGCAAACAGTTTTCTTGAACGATGCAAAGGATTTTTACATGTCGCTTTATGTTAGCGGTTCCTCCTGTCTAATATACAATTAATGCATTATTTTAGGAATGCCATAAACGTGTATTTAGTTTGAGTTTACTTTAAATTTCCTGGGTTCTAAAAATAAAATAATTTTTTTCTCTTGTGAGACTGTCATTGTTACTTAGAAGGAAAATAAGGCCAGTTTAGTTTTCCTCTCTTCTAGTTTGGGACGATTTGGATCGATGGTTTGAACATGTGTCGGAAGATGTACTAGAACATGTGCTCGGAATATTTTTCTTGGGAACCGCTCTGAACCTTGCGCGGCTGCACATCGACCTCGGCTATCATAGTGCAGCAAATTTTTGTTTTTTGCTCGAAGTAAATGATAAACCCTGGCCACGTCTGTCATAGTCATCGAAACTATACGATTTATGCTTTAGATATCAGTAAATAGTTGTTATCTCTGGAAAAACTGAATTGTGCTATAAATCAAGGAATGTTGTCTTGTTGGTGCATTGGTTGATCTAGAGTTTTACATCGTCAATGTGGATGTTGCTAATTCAAAAATAAGTTTCTTTAGCAAGACAAATATGTTGAAAGCCCATTGAAAAAAATCGACATTGTACACAGACGAGGTTTTCAAATATAGTGAAAATTTCCGCTATGGCGCTAGGGAAATCATTTGAAAGGGCTTGGAACAAAATTTTTTTTTATTATAAATACTTTAGTTTATATATTCACCGTTTTGGCGCTGGTTACTATAAATTAGATTATAAACGTGTTGAGTATCTAATGCTGTGTTCTTTAACCGACTAAATTGACTAAACTAAATTCAAACCAGAGGTTCGGGAAATATAAAAACAGATGTCACTAAAATGCAGTGTTTAATCTGTACCGAAAAGGTGCAGTTTTTAATCTGAAAAGTCATCGAAACGACCGTGTAGTGGATAATAGTAGAACCTTCAATACTTTATTATCTAGACAATTCAGTTTCGACGGTTAAGTCACACAGCATTGACTTGAAAAATGCCGCAAATTAACCTTAGTCCTTTCATCATCCATAAACTGGCCTTAATTTCAAAAGCCACGTGTTGACAAGAAACGATTAAAACCTTGCAAGATATTCCTAGAATTTATTTGTATACGAGTAGTTCAAATGACCTTTCTACATCAACTCGGATAATAAATTTAAAAAAATAATTGTTTTACAAAATTTTTGAAGGAGTCAGTAGATCAGTAATCAGTATCTAACACGAGTTGTGATGAATTTTTAGAGTGGAATTTCTCTGGTATATCAAAGGAAATATTTTAATGTATTTATAGAAACAAAAGAATGTGGGAACGAAGTGCCCGCCGTTTACCGGCGCTTGCACGTGCGGTAAAGTACTTCTAGTTTAAGTTTAGATCATTTACCAAAATGTAATATTAGAAACTCGAATTAAACAAATTTTGCTTCAAAATATTTACATGGTGGCTTTCTATGCAACCTTTCTGCAGTGAAAACTTAAATTTCTGAGTGTCCCATTTGAAAATAAGGTCATCTGAGCAGCATCTAAGTGTCTATAAATCGAATTAAGAGAAAATAAGGTTTAGGAGACCCACGGCGAGAGTAAGCGAGCGAGTAAAAAATAGTTTCTTTAGTCAAGTTTATAACAATTTCAAGCTTTAACGAATTTGAGGTTACAGCATTCATATTATAACAGCTAAAATACTCTCGATTCTTCAATTAATTGTCAATTAATATCACATTTGTATTTTTTTACTTCATTTAGTACATTGCGTATATACTAATCACTTGCCTGGGTGATTTTTATACAAAAAAAGCACAGAATGCTAATTGCATCCATAACTAAACTACTGCATTCTCGTATTTTGGAAACAATGAACAAAGTAATTTGGGCCTAGATCAACCTAACTAATATTGCTTGTGTAAAACTGCACAAAAATTGTGTACACGTCTTCTAAAATGAAATTGTACCAATCGATATTTTGTCTATTTTATCTATTTTATACGATTGTGAGTATGCATTTAATAAAATTAATTAACGAGACATATAAATTAATTAATTTAATCGTTTATGCGGCGCCAAATTCATCAATCCCATATATAAATTAAGGATACGTGTAAAGGACAGGGTAAGTTTTTTCGTATAGTACAATAAAGTGATAGCCAAATTGTGTACCGCCTATATAAAAACAAATCCGGGGATTTTATATTTTCAGTGACGCAACCACTAAATGATGGGGTTTTAGAAAAAATATCAAGTCTCTTGGGTAGCTGGCCTAAACTCAAATTAGTAACACTTTCATTTTTTCAAAATCAGCAAGTTGAAAATATTGTTGGCGCGTCAACGGTTGGAACTAATGGCAAAAGTGCAAGTATGTCCTTCTGTAAATTTGAATTATATAATTCCTAGTTTAGTCCCGATTAATATACGACTGAATGCTGCAGGTACACAATTTGGCCATCACTTTACTGATATATAAAATATGAAATAGCATTTAAAATTCAAATTCTATTTTATGTTGTCTCCATTATAAATTTAATAGGCCGGGGGAGATCTGAAAAATGTCGAAGTCTTCCAGGAGGCATAGGTCGTATAAGCACTAATCCATTGTATAATTTTCAAAATTCTAATCAACCAAGTTCCGGGAATCGGTTTGATTTACCCGTTACGTCTGATACCGACCGAACGTATCCAACTCAGGTGAATTATTGGCGGCAATACTATGGTTATTATGATCGAGTACCATCGAATAGATTAAACTCAAATTCAAATGCGAATTATCCATCAAATATTCCGTACTACTTTCGACAAATTGTGTACCGGCCGAATAGTCAAGTATATCCAAATATAAGTCCCGATTATCAACAACCTGGATCAGTTTGCACATTATGCCAACTTTTAAATAGAAATAATGATTATAATCCAAATTTCTATTATTAAATCAATAAAAGTTTGATTCCACTTGCCAAGCCGATATTTTATTACTTTCAGATCAAGAAGCCGAAACTACAACTTTCGAGGTGCTTACCGACACTGAAACCGGATTTACTGAATTTGTAACTGACCCTGGGCTTACTGACGTGGTGACTGATGAAATACCAACGGAAACGGCTGAATTTACCGAATCAAACACGGATTTTGTTACGGAAACCGAAATTTTTGTAGATGAAAGTACTGAGCCAGCGGTTTTGGAAACAACCGAGTTTGAAACATTTCCGAGTACGACTAGAAGAAATGTTAGAACAACTAGATCACGTGTGCCCGCAACGGGTTCGGGATATCCTCGTGTTCCCGTATTTCGATGCCCTTGTTGGTTTAGGTATTGCGGTCGTGGTCGACGACGCCAAAATCAACGACCTCGAATTAGTGCTCATCGGAGAAGTGAACGCCGAAACAGAAGGCGTTACAGAAATGGTCGTGAACGACAACCCGATTACGATAATACCTATAATCGATGGCTTCGCAGATATTACGATAGAAATTATTATGCTGATTATCAATCAAATAATGATTATGATGTAATAAACAACAATATCGGTAGAAATGGATTCCAAACTAGGCGTACCTTCATATCAAACTACTTTAATCCGTATGAAACATTCTGCCGAGTTCAAGCAACAAATCGACAAGATCGAGGTTTTATGTCAAACTATTTCACACCGTATGAAAGCTACTCCCGTCGAAATGGAATAATTGATTATCAATTAAACGACATTAATGACGGAAATAGATTTCAGACCCGGAACACTCGTACTTTTATTTCAAACTATTTTAGTCCGTATGAACAATTTTCTCGTGGGAACGTGCGGCGGCGTGATACTACATTCATTTCCAGTTACTTAACACCTTATGATAATTTTTCTCGGCGAACTAAAGTTGAAGGATTCATTTTAACCAGTCCGTACTGGTCAGTTTACTATGCCGTTTAAATTACCTTGTTATATTTTACTATTTCACAGTTATTACAAAGGGTTATTAATAAATTATTCGTAATAAATATATGTCGTGCAATTGGGAGTATTGAGTTGTATTAAGAGTTAGTTGCGCTAGTGTGATATATATTTTGGTCAACCACATTTGCGGTAAGTAAGTTGAACTTGGTTCTGTCAACTTAAAACATGTGATAACGAAGCACATATACAAAACAAGAACATCCTATAGTGATTTTTTATAAATTGGCAAATTTTGTTTATTAAACTTTTTATTACCAAATGAGATTGTAGCTGACTCTTGCGTCAATCGCACTACTGTTTATAAACCTTTATCTTATAAAACGAGTATATTACCCGAAATCTCTACTATTTTTAAAAACTTATACTACTGAAAACTAGATGTCACTGCTGTCTACAGTAAAGCATCGTCTTGTTACGATTTTGCCTTGTCACTCAAGGTTCGAATCACTGGATTGTGAATAAATACAACTGCTTCAAATTTGAACTCACACAATTTATTTACACAACACAATTTATTATACAACACAAAATTCTCAATTAATTATTATAATTATAACACACTTTTTAATTATCACTTTAATAATCGCTTTAATAATCACTTTAATAATGTTTCTATTTAACCTTCACTGTATCACGTTTAAAATAAGACTCAGCATTCCACGTCAACGCGCGCCTTTATATACCAAAATATTTGTTTCCAGAATAATCCTAAATGCGCATCGAGCAAATATGTTAGTATAGAAATGGCGCCTAAATGTTGAGTATAAATCATAAATGCATTGAACAATTAATGAAATTAAGTTATTCTATTCTAATCCAGGTGTCACCGTAACAGTATTATTTGTTCTAGTATAGTTTAAACGGTGATTGCTCTAATGTGTAATGTTATTTTAGCAATTGTAATATTGAATACTTAAGTCATTTTAAATTTCTTTTAATGAATGCCATCTGAGCGCGCACATTAGAGGTATTTGTGAATTCTGTGGTTATTTCTATTGCAATAAAAGTAACAGAGAGTTGGTAGCACTGTTCGTTATTTTAGCGTGCTCAGACGGGGTAGTTTTATATTATTAATTGTCGTATATTTATATAAAAATAAAGGCCGTGGAGTTGTTTGTTATACAACTTTAATTCGTTTAATGAAAACTGATTTCTTTAAAACGAAAACAACATATCGCTGATGTTGGCATCCTGATCGGGCAATCAGTACGATAGGGTTTCATGTTGATAGCAGCATACACACTCCTGAACGATTTTTACGGCTGTTGTTGTCCAAAAGTATCCTTAATCACGTATCGTTCATCAGTAAATTGGGAAAATATTTTGTTGTAATTACAAATTGCACTGTGGCGTCATAGGAAAAAAAATAATTATATGGTCGCGACTCTGATAAAATGATACCATGTTCGCAGCCCTGTCCATCGTTTAGAAAAGAACTTTTGTACACCGTCGGTAGGTGAGCGACCGTCATTTTTATCACCACCAAGAAGAACCAAAAACGACGACAAATTCGCCTCTAATTCTATGCAAATTAATACGTACGGAGTAATGTTTAAAAATTTAGATCTTCGCAGGAACTTTGTCTGGAAGTTTGTGGTAGTAGATGTTGATAAGGCTAATATCGGTACCGATTTTTTGAAGCACTATGGTTTATTAGTAGACGCTAGAAGCAAAAAATTGTTGGATCCACTGTCGTCGATTTACGTTCACTCTAGAGGAACAGTAGCAGGCAAGGCCATCTTACGAGTTGAAAACGATTTCTTCCGAGTCATTGAGTCCTGATATTTTCAAATTATTAAGTCAGTATATAAAGAAATAACAGTGGACAAATTAGATATTAGGAGTAACAGGTTGAAAGTTTTACATGTTATCTCTACCACGATCTATGCATTTCAAAGGTTCAGAGATTGTCTCCCGAGAAATTAGAGATATCAAAGAAAGAATCCTGAACTCCTGATTCAAGGAATTTGTCGTCTATCAGACTCAGAATGGTCCAGCTCATTGCAGCTCGTTCGGATAAAAAACGGATCATGTCGTCCTTGCGGCGACTATCGCATGCTGTATAAAGAGGATATCCCAAAGACAGATATATGTACACCCTTTAAACCTTTTGAGTTCACAAAACCAAAAATGCCTACATGCAGTTTTGAGAAATTTAGATTTCTGTTTTTCATATATTGACGACCTTCTGATCGCATCACATTCTATGGAAGAGCATTTACTCCATCTTAAATTTTCGATCGGTTAAAGGATGCTGGATTGGTGATAAATGTTAGCAAGTGTTGCTACGTCTAAGGTTAATTTTCTGGGACATGAAATTTCGTGCGATGGCATTAAACCATCCGAGTCAAAATCAAAGCTTTAAGTAGCATCCCTAAGCCTGATATGATTAAAGCTTTAAGCGAATTGCTCAAAGCCAGTCGCAAAAACGGTAAAAGGAAAGTTGCTTGGACTGACGAAAGCAGTAGCGCATTCGAACTTTGTAAAAGTAAATTAAAAAGCGCCGTTATTCTTGTACATCTTTCTTTGGAAGCTGAACTAGCAGTTATGGTGGATGCGTCCAGTATAGCCATTGGTGATAGCACGCTATAGTTCGATTAAACACTTCAGGCATTCGCTCGAGGGCCGAACGATTGCTTTGTTTACGGACCATAAGCCCTTGATTTATGCTGTACAGCAGAATTTGGATAAGGCATCTCCTCGTCAACGTCGTCATTTAAACTTCATATCTCAGTATAATACGGATATTCGGCACATTGCCGATTGTCAAGGATCGAAAATATAATCTTTGGCGGGTTAAATGACAGTTTCGCAAAAGATCCGACCACAGATCTCACAATAGCGAAGTTAATGGAAATAAATAAATCTCTTATATTCCAAAAGTTTCCGATATTTGGTTCTGAGAATGAAATTTATTGCGATGTTTCTACCGGTTCTCCAAGACCGTATGTTACGGAAAACTTTCGGCGAATAATTTTTGACAGTGTGCATAATTTATCACATCCGAGTATCCGAACAAAGACAGGAATGATAACAAAAAAGTTTGTCTGAAGTTAACAAGGACGAAGTTAACAAACGTATCGAGACACGTTAAATCGCTGGTAGGGGAATACACGATTGCAAGTAAGCGTTTTGATGAAATTCATTTGGACATCTTGGGTCCACTTTCACCGTCAGAGAGTAAATCGGTATTATGTGACATTAATAGATCGGATTACGCGATGATCGGAAGTGATCCCAGTAAAGGTAGATACTGTGGGAGATGCCATATTCAAGAACTGGATTTGTCGTTTTGGAGTTCCATCCAGCATTACAACGGACCAGGGTTCACAGTTTGGGTCTGTCCTATTCACAGAATTGTCTATACGTTTTTGGGTTTTAAACATAAATGGACATAACATAAATAGCTTATAACCCGGTGTGTAATAGCATGATAGAGAGGTGGTATCGCGTTTTAAAGGCCAATGTGTCATAGTAATGCACAATGGACCAAAACCGTACCGATAATATCTCTGGGTCTCCGAACAATTTTGAAGAAAGAGTTAGAAGTTTCTCCTGCTGAGTTGGTATATGACGAGTGTTTGAGACAACAACAAACGTGTCTGAGTTTGTAGAGCAATTGCGAAAATATTTTACAGGCGTGCAGCTTACCTCGGCAACAAGACATGGTATCCGTGACATATTCGTCTTCAAAGACCTCAACTCATTCGATTTTGTACGAATTGATGCGGTAACCACTTCTTCAACCACCTTATGAAGGACCATTTAAGGTTTTTCGGCGAGACCTTAAATATTTTACAGTAAAAATGAGAAATAGAGAAACAAACATTTCCATCAATCGTCTAAAACCTTGCTTTTAGAACTATTCGATTCCAGTCTCATTGATAAACCTTCGATTACCCCAGTACTGAATTTTCCGGTTCTGTTGCAATAAATACCACATAAAATAAAGAAACATTCAGTCCACAAGTACAATTTTCTTCTCAAACATCCACTTACGTTTATTTAGTAGCAGTTGCGACGCGCTCACTGATAGAGGAGTAATATAGCGTTATAGAAAAAAAATAATATGTTCGCAGCTCTGAAAAAATGAGACCGTGTTCGCAGCCCTGTCCACCATTTAGAAAATAGCTTTTGTACACCGTCGGTAGGTGAGCGATAGTCGGTTTTATTTTACCACGAAGAAGAACGACAAATGACAACCAGTTCAACGCAAGTAAAATTTTTGGAATAAAAATTTGGAAAGCACGTGTGTGTAAAAAAATCTAGTTAGATTTTTTCTTTTCTCTTGACAATAAATAGTGGACATTTCAACCATAAAATAATAAACATATAGAATTAAATAAAAATAAAGTTAGTAAAACTTTAAGATATACGTGTATTATACCAAATATTAATATAAGACATTGTCTTGTAAAATCGTGTTCCTAAATTTTTTTCTATAAGACAAGAGTGAAGCTAGCTGTTTTAATACAAGTTCGAAAAAAAAACTCGAAAATCAACACAGCTGATGAAAAAGTAAAACTAAATTTAACTGTTTCAACTGTTTAGCTTAGTTGTCAAGACAAAAAAGTAAACAAATAACGGCAATTTTTTGAAAAAGTTTGAAAGAAACGACCAAAGTGCCAGAAAATCTAATTACGCAAATGAAATAAGAGAAGAGAAAAAAAGAACGAGTCTGTCCTATATATAAGCTATTTAATATATGATTGTACCATTATCGATCGACGTGATCGACGCTCACATCCAGGAGAAACTTATTATACTCAATCGTTACCACATGTACCAACTTGTCACTGTCTGAATGACCGTTAGTAATACGTCGTTCATTTGGGGGTTTGGTTTTGCTCATGCCCATTTACCACGTGCTTTTAGTGAAATGAAATTTGTCTGTTGCCGGCGTTGCCAAACTTGTTGATACTTTCGTTATCAAAACTTCAAAAACTCGCCAGGTTTGTAACTCCTCCTTTAACATAATCAGGTAATGCGATGATCGGCCTGGAATTCAGGCATGCTTCAATACGGATTAGAAGCGTGTTCAATCGGTGATAAAAAATCATTAGGATTAGTGGCACGTACCGCTGTCTCCCATAGGCTGCCATGATGCCGTGCTGTTGGAGTTATACACTGCCATATGACACAAGCATCAGATATGTGTTGTTGAGCGTGAGTGTTGTTCCACTATCGGAGTTCGTTCTGGAGAAATAGATCTGCACAGACGAACCGAGTTCCATTAGTCACTGTACAGTGTCGGCAGTTAGCTACATTGGTCAACAAATTTATCAAATAAATGCTCATGCATGCATACGTTTTCATTGTCGTGTTGTTTCGTCGACCACCTAGCTGAACATTGAATGACCCACAGTATTCTAAACTAGAGTATTGGTGGAGGAATGGCGGTGCCACAAGTATTCAGGAGCGGGGCAACGATTCAGGACAAGTATTCAGGAGCGCGTTGCTGCTGCACAATTCGCTGAAGTCGTTTGCATAAATGACTTTACTAAATGCACGCATATGAATGATCCAGCATCGTCTTCGTAGATATTGCAAAGTTTAAATCATTGGATGACAATGTTTGTATAGAAGATCAGCGCGGGTTAGTTGTCCTCTGACACGCAGAATTTGATTGTCATCCAGAACTGGATTGTGCGCAAGCAGATTGCTATACTTGTGTCTATTTTAGAACGAGATTTTATTGAATCAAATATATAAGTCAACTTGCTTAGAACACGGTTATGTGTACGTTACCTTGAACGCGAGTATGTGCAAATACAAGTCTTCTTTCTCTTCAGCTACGTGTATAACTTTGTTTCTCCGATATTTACGCCCAGCTGGTCGTTAGCATCACTGTTTTTTATGACAGTCCAAGACAATTAAACTCAACATATTTGGACTGTAATTCGGAATTACCCACTAATCGTTTGTCCAATTGATGGCACTGCATTACAGTCAACCGGGGAGATTTTCCAAGTACCGATGCACCCAGGCACAGTGGGATTCGAACCTTCTCGTGAAGGATGAACGCTTTCTTGAAAATCTGTTCACGGAGATCTGTAAGGTAATCGAAACCGATATTTTGGTCTCGGAGGTCCCAGAGCTTACTCCAGAGATTACACCAGAGCTAGTTCCAGAGTCACTCATCGAGTAAATGTATGCAGTCATTGACACAACCCAACCCAGATGGGTACATATTGCACATGGTTCATTGTGCTGTCCAATGACAATCCCTTCCTGAATTATATTGCCCCATATGAGTTCCATGAACATTGATTGACGTCACTGGCGTTGACGACGTGGTTGAACGTGTATAGGTATATTAGTGGATGTACCGATTCCTTCGATTGATAATATATATATCGCTTTTTGCGAAGACTCAGATTATTGAAACCATGGCAATCCAAGAAAACTGCATTTGCTGTGATATTATTGGCATGGAGTATGAACGATTGGAGATGGCCCACTGAAAATTCTTGTTCCTTACTGAATATTATGACTTACTGACTAGTTAAATAGTTGAAACACAACCTGAGGTCCTTCCTTAAGCCCCATCGCTGAATGATACTAAGGTTAGGGAGCGGTTGGTATTTGTAGGTACGACGTGGTCTTGAACAGCCCGAGAAAATTGCTCCTGTCTCTTCCCCATATGAAGAACCTTGTTATGCGGTGACTTTCCTGACATATTCGATGACGTATTCAACGCTCGTCTCTCGATGAAAATCAGCATGTCGCCAACCTTTGGTATTTCTTCATTCAAAAGACTTATTGCCCAAGGCCTTCGGCAGTTTTCTCAAAAGGTTAGGATAGACGATCGCCTGAAACCACATATCGACCAGCTGCAGTTCAAGCATTTTGAACAAAAACAGTTCATCGTGTCGATTGATACTAACGTTGCGGCCTCGTCATCTTTGAAAAAAATACGAAACGATGATTCCTCCGACTAATAAACCGCAGCAAACAGTTGTTTTTTCTGGGTGCATTGGCGAATGGGGGAATTTTCAACTGCCATAAAATGGATGAAGTACGCGAAACTCAGTTTTCACTGAACACGAATTTTGATAATAAAATTCAATAATTTGTAAACGTTGTCCCGGTGTGTCTTTCCATGATGAAATGAAACTGCTCAACTGTGAACTGAGAACAATTGACTTTCACGAAAAACGAAAACGGAAAGAAATCACCCGTTATACATGCCATCGAAATAAACTACTAGATTGCTAGGCGAAACTAATTCTACAAATACTCGTTCGAATGTAGATAGCGTTGGTAGATGTAGATACAAGCTAGACGAGATCAAATCCATTGGTATGACAGCTTTAATTTCCCTTGCTTCATAGCAAATTATGGTTCACATTTTGTTCACCAGATGCCAGCTACTTTGTTGGAAATCGCGAATAGCATTTACGAAAATTAGTTCAAACATAGAGCAAGTAATGTTATAAAGAGTAACGAAACAGAGTAAAAAATTTTCATCAGAAAATGCGTGGGTTATGCAGTTTAAATGGGTTATACAATACATTTAAACAACAATTTACTATTTTATTTGTATTGAATATTCTCATACTCGTGCCTATTGATAGAAAATGATAACAATTACGGTAAATAAAGATATGCATTTTAATAAAAGTGTTTGCTTTGTTTCGTTACTCTTTATAACATCACTTACTCAATGATTCAGAACATTTTTAAAATTTTACCGAAAATAACGAGGTTTTGGCAGGTTTACGAGAACGATCGACGTTTACGACGGAAGTGGCAGGTTTAACGAGACTTTCTAAAGATACTTTCGAATGAGACAATCTAAAAGCGGCCTTTGTAAACTTCAACGCGTTCAATATATATTTGAATTTTCCAAATTAAATCGTAGTGGCAGTGGTTTTAACGATCTTTCACTATTTTCTTATTTAGCTATCGGAAGGTCACGCGCAAGTAGCTCACTTTTATCTTTTTTACTCACTAATAACCGACGTCTTTCGTGGTGTATAATAAACGGGCTTCATCGTCCAGAATAATTGTAATTTTAAATCGTATTTTTTTAATATGTTCAATGTTACGATCATAGTTTCCGGCTTTGTCGTTTATTCTGATATCTGATAAATTATATGTCAACTTAGAATCATTTAATTAGATTTTATAGATTAAGCTTGTATCCTTCCATATTGTTCAATACAATCATCAATCAATTCCTTTTATTGTGTAATTAATGGTAGCGGTTTGCTCAACATTACCATGGCTACCATTTTTTCCTGCGACTTTTTCCTAATGTCTTTCCTGCCATCTTAACATATTGACGGTACTCTTGGTAGATAGTTTAATTCGTGTAAGTGTTTTGTTATATGGTATATGCAGTGCACCTAGAATACTACAGGCCACACTGCTTTAAAAATTTTGCTATATGACGTCAATTTATGTCGACAGTTCTCTCTTTGGCTATTATAGACAGCACTAAAATTAAAAAGATTGTTTTGATTTTTTTTTGTTTTTGCTGTCACATTGATAAGAAAAAAATTGTAAACAAACAACAAGAAAAATATTTTAATAATGTATTTTGAAATTTAACAGAAAGCTATTGGTAAAAGTATTAATTCATAACATTATTATAAAATTATGCACTTTAAATTGTGTTAAATATGTAAACACGTATAAAATGTGTACACATTTAATATAATTTACGAGAAGACATAACCTTACTTTTAATACACGTATAAAAATATATTTTTTTTCTGTTTGTTTTGGTTTTTTCATTTTATGAACTTGACTGCCGTCTAGAGTTCAAAGAAAAAACTGTAGACATAAATTTAATGACATAGCAAGCAGTGTGGCCTGTAGTATTCTAGGTGCACTGGTATATGTCACAAAAAGTCCACATAAAATTTTTTTGTTTTCAAGCTAAGCTAGCAGTGTAAAACGAATAAATTATCACGAATGCTGTTGATTTCTTTATGCATGAGACATAAATTCCAAAAGTTGTATCGAAAATTATTGAAAACCCGCTAGATGGAATCCGCCATACTCGAATTGCTAATAACCTAGTAAACCATAATCTCGACGGCCATTTTATTTTTGTTAATACACTGAAGTTTGAGTTTAACGTTACTGGATCCCGGTTGAGCTTATTTATTAAATAACGTATTAGCATAGTGAACGAAAAAAGTTTTTTTCGTTAACTTCCTCTCTTTTTGATGATCAAGGCAGCAATTTATATCGTGGCCCCAAGTAAGGCGCCAGATGTAAGGTGCAACTTTGTGAGTATACTTCAACTGACCATCCTTCAAATCTCAAAGCAAAATTAAAAAAAGACAAAGAAAATACTGGTGGGAATCTAAATTTTAAATTAAATACAAAATAATTTCAGATATAATTTCCAGTGGCAGCTTCCTGAAATAATCGGAAACATACCGACTGCTTCCCTTGGTGACCCTTTTACATATTACATTATCTGAATGTGACGTCTTTATGCGTTGTCGCTTGTCTTTTGCGTCATATCATGGAAATGTACTATGCCCAGTAAGCATAATATATGGATTGTGTATCGCTTATCTAAAGTGCTAAGGAGAGATGGGCGATTATTAATAATCGTAAAAGGTATTTTCGATTGACTTTGACTTTTAAACCTATAACGTTTCTTCGAATTTAATTAGGAAAAGCTACAACATGAAAACTATATGTGTCTCTTTCTACATGAAAAACCACACCAAAACTAATTGAGAATAATAAAATTATAAATATGATTGGATTTACTCACTGTTTTTTTTTTCGAATTGTACGTATATACAGATTAGAAACCTTGTGTATATTATTTTGCAATTTCTCTAAAAATAAAAGACGATTGTGGTGGTTGTTGTACGTCATATTAATAAACGCTTTAAACACGAATTTTGTTTCTATGGCAACGTGACTCACATTGAAATGTATGCACTAAATTTCGAAATCGTTCGAGTTTGTATTTTTTTTTTTCATTTTACCTGTACATTCCAATTTATGTTGTTGTTGGTGTTGAAACGTTAAGTTCATTGAACTGCGGGCTTATTGAAAAACCGAATAAAATTCGAAAATAAAAATAAACTAGATAATTTTGACTATAAGTGGATTTTTATGTATTATCATCATCATTGCTGTAAATCATTTTGGAATATAGTCTTATTTTAGTGGTATCGTAATAAAGCATAATTGCTTTTATTATTGTATTATTTAATGGTTTGAGCCATTAATAAACACGAGCAAAAAAAATGTATATCTGCGATTATCTGGTTTCGAAAAAATATTTATTTTACGTTATAATCTCGATAGGTATTATGTATTTAAGTGAGAGAACTGTACGGTGGTGTGGCCTACTCTAAATGAAATTTATTTTTTTTATTACAAAGTTATGCTTTATATTTTATTTCCATACGATGAATTTGTTCTGTGTTGGTAATTATACCAACTAATAAACTATCAATATATAGGTATTCAACATATATCTATATTTATAAACGCGCAACATTATACATATGTGTAGGTTAATAAAATACAAATATACATCTAGTTTTTTTTTGTTTTTCTGTTTAAATGTTAACGCAAACATGCGCCGATCATTTTACATTTTGCGGACATCGTGTCAATGGTCGGCCTTGAAATTTATATTATATTGTGAAAAAAAGATATTCAAAGTAGGTCATGGCCTGCATGTTGAAATAATGTAACTATAGAGTTTCTATTACTATTCTATATATAGGTTTCTCACTCTGAATATGTTTAAAATAAAATTGTTAGAAATTTTTATTACAATTTTTTTTTGCATTTTATATCATTACGGTTTGGTTAGAATGAGATAAGCCTATATATTAATGGATATTTGGAATATTAACAGAAATCGGTTTTATTATTAAAAATATTTGAAAGTATTGGTTTATGGAATTACATAGCCGGTTTTGGATTAGAAACATGTGTTTATTTTTATTTGATTTTTTTTGTATATTTAGTTAGTTGACGGTTACCGAGTTAAATTTCAAGGTTAGGCAAAATTCCATGGTTTTGCCTACGCTTTTTTTATAATAATGAATGTCTATATGTTTTCCAGTAATGAAAATGTTTTACAAACGTAATTCGTATTGGGAGTAATAATTTTTGTTAAATGACGTCATCGATGACAGCACGGTTTAAAATTATTTACATTTATTTGCATGTACAGGATGATTCATCAAATAGAATACAATTAGAATTATGGCTTTAGTTAAAAAATATTTCAAATTGGTAACAGTATAATGTGCACATAACCGTTATAGATTTTTTGTCTAAATTAACCCATTTAATAATTCAAATTAGTCTAAACTACTACCGCCCTCTATTGATAATCTCCAAAAATGTTTGTGTTACGCGAATTAAAATGAAATGTGGAATAAAACAAAAATATTTTGGTAAAAAGTAGTCGACTTTTTGAATTTTTTTGTTTTGGTTACCATTCGTAACTTTTTAGTCTTGTAATTTTTTGGTGCCTCCCGTTTAAAATGTCACCTTGTAATTAATCACATGTATATGTGTTCGGTATGTATTATTTTTATGAAAACTATAACCTCGTTAATTTAATCTTTATACATTAATTATTATTAATTAAAGTCAAACGAGTACATAATATGTTGTATTTGTATTTTACATAATGTTATGAATTTTAAGTACACATTCCATAAGGACCAAACGTCATCCAAATTTATTTATCGTGACAAATTTGTTGTTTTGATGGATTATGATTTATTTAGAAGGCAGGTATGATTATAGTGTTCAGTTTTCTTATAAACTTAATTTTAAGTTGAATGGCACTATAACAGGGCTGTAGACTGAACTTGCCAAATCTTGAATGATTTGAATCGTTCCCAAAACTTGATGTTTCGTTTATTACTCGATTGGGTTGTCTAAAACACAACACATTTAAAACTATTTTGCCAATTTTATTTTGCATATAACCATAATTGAATAATGCCAATAATGGCATTTTTTAATAGCAGTGGCGCCACTTCTAACTAAAATTAACTATAGGTTCCCACCACTCGTTTATTATCAACATTAACAAAACTATTTGACAAGAGGTTTTTAGACTACGGAGTACGGACAGAATAAAATTTCCAAATAATGCCAGCAAAATTAAAACTTTGTTTCGAAAGACTTAGTTTGTTTACAAAGGGAATTTTTTTTTGTACTGGCAGTGATTCTCATGTATTGGTGTTTTGACGTTTTTTAAAAATTCATATTTAGTGTTAAAAAGTAAGAAGAAGCTTATAATTTATATTTCAAAACTAAATATGGATACCAATTATGCCAGAAGGCTCAGGCTACTACAGCTATAGTAATTTGTAGTAAGACAGCCGAATTATTAGGAAAAAAGAAGAGAAATCCCAGGTTTTGCCTCACAAGTGGTGCAGTGGTTACGCTTCGACATTTGGACTGGGAGGATTTATAAGTATCATAATTACAAACAGTTTACTGTTGGCTGTTTGTGATTATCGGTACCGCTTTACATTTATGGATATAGGATCTCAAGCGCGTCAGAGCGGTGAACTATTTGAAGATGGTCCAGTTTTACCCTATTATTTGTTGGGGGATGAAGCATTTGGACTAAAGCCATATTTAATTAGATCTCATTCCGGTAAATCAACTTTCCTAGCATTTTCATTTAACGTCAATCGAGGGCTAGGCGAGTAATTGAAAATGCATTTGGAATTTTAATAGGGCGCTGGTGAATATTAAGAACATGCTTGGAGACCTTTACGGAGTCGGTAGATATATTTACCTAAGCAGCTGTGTGCCTTCATAATTTCTGTCTTACTGAAGAAGAAAATTAGCTTCATGGTCCTCTCGACCCGGTGAATGGAGGAAACATGGGGAGTTGCCTTCAATTTCTAGATAAAGTATCTACAATGGGTCTTCAAGTGCGTTTTTGACTGATGGCTCGGTTCCTTGGCAGTGGGTCTTTGTATAATTATATCGTTAGAATATTAAATAAATAAGAAAAATAAAACAATTTATTTTATTTATTTAAAACATCCAAAAAATAGTGGGGGAGTTTTTGAGATATTGGCCAAAAATCTGAAAATAACTAATATGGCACTGAAAACCAAAAAATTATAGTGAAAATTCTTTTTTTTAATTTTTTTTTATTATTTAATCTTTGCCATCTGTTTTGGGGCTAAAACGCTCCCAACTCTTTCGCAGTGAATATTCAAATCGATAAATTTTTCCTTGTAGTCTTAGTACGACTCTAGCTTTTAGAAAAATAACGGAAAGTATTGGTTACAATGGCTGCGTATCAATACTGAGGTGAATGACGTTTTTAACAGTGTAAGCAGTAAATTGAAATACCGTGCATACTAAAAAGTAGGGTAAACTAAGACACCAAAGGTAAATAATAATGGTTTTTGTTTTTGCTCATGGAGATATAGCGGCCATGTTTCTAAACCTAATTTTTTATGTTCAATATCATTTGCTATGAGATAAAAATGCGTTTTTATTTTTTTGAACGCAGGTTTATTTGTAAAATTTTTTATTTGTTTCCTCAATATTTTTTTTGTGCATATTACGCAATAAATCTGAAAAAACATAAAATTTAAATTTATTCGTATAAACAATACGAATAACTGGAACAACAACAATTAAATTTGTAACATTAGTTCCTGTACCTACATACCAATTTTTGTATATTCCTAGGAACCATGTGTCCCTATAAGCCGCATTTACCTAATATTATTTACTAGAGAATTGGTACGATTTGAAAAGAATTTGTACTAAAATTTCAATTTACTGTACTAATCGATTTATCTGAGAATTGGTCCACAGCCAATGTAAAATTTTTTGAGATATTTGCCAAAAACTGAAAAGAACTTATATCTCTTTATATACTTATATCGTTAGGTCTCATGCGTAACCTAACCTACCAGAAAAACAACTGTACATATTGGTTACTTGTGGGAGATTTTGAGATATTAGTGATAATCTGAAACTTAAATATTTGACCGCAAAAATCAAAATATTACTTAGCGAATTCTAAACGATAATCTTTTTTAAGTTCTTATTCGATTCGTAAGTTTCCAATCCAAAATTCAAATGGTTGCATAACTATTTTTACTTATAAAGACGTAAGCGAGAAGCGCCTATCATTGACTCATTTCAGAACCTTGTACAAAATACATATTAGAATTACAATACAATATTGACCTGCAATGCAAATTTTACAATTATTAATTAAGAATTAGCCGAGTTCTCTAAAGCTCAAAACTCATTTTAGATGTGTAGAAAGCACAGATACCATATTTTCATCTAAAATTTATATGTCAAACCAAAATCAATCTAGAAACCAAATTTCATAAGGGTTGGTTACGAAATATCCAAGTGTCCAAGTTTAGTCCAGCATGAACAGTTCCTAGAATTTTGTCCAAAGCACACTTTAGAATCAATAACCAATACTAACCAAATTTTATCGTAATTCGTTAAGAAATGACGGATAAAGACGGATTATTGCTAAATTTCAAAATTTCAATAACGAAGGAACTCCGGAGATCAATCAATTTGCCATTTTAAACAACACTTTCAATATTTTATTCCGTTGGGTTGTTTCATTTTGTCAAAAAAGAGATACAAAATGAATAAAAAATTTCCGCTGGTAATGAAATAACAACAGAATTTTCTTTTGTGATATGCTGCCACTTGTGACGAGTAGCGTTATCTCTTATTTTCCACTTTCAAGTTTCAGGCGAATTAGGTGGAATTTGCGACGTACGTTAATAACGCTACATATCTTGAAACTAACATCTTTGAATCAAATTTTTTCGTAAAACCCGATAAATTAAAAAAATACAAGCATGAAATGTATTTCAATATGGGGTAATCCCTTACGGTCATGCAATTGTAGTGACTAACTAGCACTTCGAAGCGCTATATAAAAATTTAGGTGAAGGAGAATATTCGGCGTGTTCAGTCCGACCAAAATGATAAAAATTATCATGATATTTTTTGTGACCCTAACTTCACTTCGTATAATTTTATGTCAAGCCCAAGTGAACAACCAAATCGAATAAAACATTTATAAAATGGATTTGCACGTCAAAATATTGTAGCGACATGCAGCTATAACAAATATTTAATACCAACCCCTAACGGGTTTTCATTTAAAAAATAAAATACCAAGTACGACTAAAGCTTTAATTCCATGGATAAAATACGCTGACAGCAATTTTTTTTGCTGATAATACGCAAAAAACAATTTTTATAAGAGTGACAAAGAAAAGAAATATTTTTTATTTCATTTTATAGAAAAATTTTATGGTTTTACATTTTGGCATAACCTAAAAATTTCAATAAAATTTTTAATTTGTACACTTTCGTACAATTCGATTTGTTTTTATATGTTTTAATTTTTATATATGTACCACAAAAAACCACTAACGTTAACAAATTTCAACACGAAAAAAAAAATTAAATCGTCATTTTACTATAAAAATGGCGAACGACTTATTTTGTATTTTTTATCTTTACATACATTTTCTGTAGATGTGTGAAAAATGCTGCCATAAAAAATACTCCAATTTACATTTTTTATAGCAGTAAACTTCCCCATTGTGGCAGTAAACTTCCCCTATCACAAATATTCTCTCAGTAAAATTTTACTGACAACATGTTTTGTTTCGTACACAACCAGTAAAATCTATATTTTTTTCTCGCTTTTATTTTTGCTGACAGCAGATTATTTCCATGGAATAGGCCCATAATAGGTGCGATATAAACCGTATATGACAGATTTCAAGAAAATTTAGATAGTTAAATTAGAGTTTAGGTGCCATAGAATCAGCATCAAATTTATGAACAAACGAAACGTTGGATAATTTTATGTTATGCGTATGTGTAAAGGCAATCAACAATATGCCAGTACCATAAAATTTATGCATTGACGTTCATTATCTCGAATATACGAAAATAACCACAGAACAAATAATGCAGGAGCTAATATCACATTAAATATAATTTTGACGAAATAAAACACACAAACTATAAGAAAAATTATTTATTATTGTTAACAAAAGATACGACACAGCCTTGATAAATTTTAATTTTTGTTGAAACAATTTAATGATTAATATTTATTAAAAAGTAAATATAACATTAAAGTTTCCGTACTCTCTTTCGAAATCACAACACAAAACAAATGAAAACAAACAAAATTTACAAAAATTTGACATCTCGAATCAAGAATATTCTTGGTTTTTTTGTGATAAATGAGTGCGTTTTATGGCAAAAGTTGATAAGCGTTTTATGACAAAAGCCCGACTGAACACTAGGATTATATGCATCTTCAAATAATTTATAATTCCAATGAACCTTTCTTATAACATGCCTACTAAAGTTTTTGTAAGTTCCTTTTTATTTGGCTTTATCCTAGAATTTAATCCAAGAATCGTTCAAAAATTTCATTCATGTCAAATTTTATATTTCAGAAATTAATGAAAATATAATTCTAGATTAAAAGATTCCATGCTACCTTTTGCAATTTTAAAAAATGTCGTTTTGAAAAGTGTCATTTCGGAAAATGCTGTTTTGCCCCTTATGCAATTTTTAAATGATGCCGTTCTGAACGGATCCCATTTTTGTTGCATACGATAAAAGATACACAAACAGTGAAAGGTATACAATTGCTACAAAAGTAGTTCAAAATTGTGTTACACAATTATCCGTATTTTCCTAATATTAAATCCAATTATTACGTATAAAGCATAAAATACATAATATGAATATTTTTATGACATTATTGCATGCATGCAATCATAAAATTAGAATTAGAAAATTGTATTCTTAATTTTTTTATGTGTTACGTTCGTAGTAAATCCTTTTGGGCTTTGATCAATTTATTAGGAATTTTCGAATTAATAAAATTCATGAAATCCATGTAGGGATTGAACGCACTTTACCTAGTATATGTGGGTATAAATTTGTATGTCAAACTCATTTAGATAATTAGGTTCATAGCATGATTAGAATCATAAGTAAACGTTTATGTAATTTTTTGTCAAATTTTAAATATCGCGGTTACATAATTTTCAATATAATATTAAGAAGTTTTTGGATTGATTTACTAAGTATTTTGCATAGCAGTATGAACGTAATACCTGTGATAGGGTTGGTTGACGATTTTTCCGACTGTTAAATAATTTTAAGTTAGATTCTCAAATAAAAATCTTGAAAACGAAAATTCCTAATTTTAAGTACTTGAAAGTCGGGGCAATTGTATCCTTTATTGCACAGTATGTGCCCGAATTCTTTGGCTTTCTTATATGACACTCTATTTTCGGGAATGGTATCTGAATTATCTCCAGTCCAGTTTGTTGGAGATTTATTATCTATCCAAGGAACCTCACTCGTATTTCATAAGGGTACAAGGGTCAGTTTTAGAAAAACGTATAACTGAACTGTTTTATACGTTTTTTTGTAATAAACTTTTTTTTTTAGAATACAAGCGCACCTATGATAATATTTGATTTTATGTTGAATGGTGATGTGCTTATCAACTTTACTTAAATTTTGTTGTTTATTGCGAGGGTAACGAATTCGTGTTGCTCTACCGCTTTATTTGCTGGCCTCAATTCCTTTGTCAGCATGACACCCTGCACAAATTCACACTCGGGCGACAACAACCTGAAAGATAATCCGGCTTACGTACGTTGAACACTTGGCTAACGACGTTTCGGAGTATGCTAATTATTTTAAATTACCATCCAAATTCTCCATCTCATTGCACAATTCATTAGTAACGCATCGATAAGCAACAGAAGAAACCGCAAATTTGCGTAGGTCACCCGTCTGTTCCCACATTCTCATATTATGACAACGCTTTGATGTCATAATATTCTTAATGCTTCATCTGTGGTTGTCGATTGTTTGTACGGTAGCGTTGCATTTTGCACAGTCAGGTAAATAGCCAGAAACAAACTTCTGTTTTACCCGATAAAAATAAACAATGTGTCTCTTGCCGCCCTCGTCGAATGATACTTTCCCATTTTGCATTAGTTTTTAATTATTTAAAGGGTGAAAATTCGGCAGTTGAGGATTTGAACTACTGAATTTTTTCAGTTCGTTGCCTTTGCTGATAGTCCGCCTGATTCCGTTAATATTATTTCATTTTCACTTTAACATATCTCGTATGAACAAGACAGCCCCTCGACCGTTGATTGCTACTTGGTCGTTTTATGATTTTTTAAATAGGGCTCATGAATCGTTTGATCAAGAAGCTCGGTGGAAGTTAATCCTACCACTAAATGTGTATCTTTAAAATTTTTTTACAAACGCCAAATTTGTGAATTGTTACTGAAAATATTTTTTTATTTTTCTACTCTATACTTCTAATAAGCTAATCGTGGAAATGCTTTAATTGCTAAATCAAAAGGAGGTTAAGTTTCCTCATATCAGGCCTGACCGGGCATTACATCGAGCAGAATTTTAGTTGAGTCCGTTGCGTTCCACATCGAGTTCAATGTTGCAAAGATCAAATGATATGAAGTACCAATAATTTGCTTTGGCATAGCTTGGCTATGGTAGTAATTAGAAAAACTTAGAACTTTATTTTCTTATGAGCCTTTTCATGAGATTACACTTTCGAATCTTGAATGGAGAATATAACAAATAGAATCACTACGTAGTCAACTTTCAAAAACGGAGGCGAATTCTAATCACCATGATCCATAAAGGAGAAACAAAATATTACTGAATCGAAGCCGAATAAATCAAATCACATAAAATATACCAAAGAACTGTATACCTACTAATTACATATTTTGGGAGCTATTGTGGAAATTTTGACGTGATTATCACACCAGATTCCATAGATCCGTTCAAACTTTGCAGTATATGTATCAATTTAGTTCAGTTGTGCTAAACCAAAAACAATTTTTTTCTCCTCCGCAATTGGTGAGGATTGTGGTCCTAGAACGGCTATATCCAACCATATCTAACCATGTACAGGATCTGTTGATGTAGAATTACTATGTTACAAAATATCGCAGTTTTTTGTAGCCAAATTGTTTAAACTAAATTTACATAACCTGATAAGATCATGGTCCAGTGTTCATCAGTACACATTTCAGTCCACATCATCCAGATTTGATCATAGAACATAGTTTCATGATTGTGTCTACTCCCCTAACTTCAAATGATCATTTTGAAAAATTTTGTTTTGGTGATTTCTGGAAATCACTTGAACTGATTTTATGGTTTGTCTACGTTTAACCGCTTTTTGCCACTGACATATACATCAATTTTGTGGTCATTTAAATATCCCCAGGAATCACCCCAGGAATTTTATATTTTTTTTTATTTTGCTCGGGTTTTTTGTTGTATTTTTTAACTTTTCAAAAACGAACATACTTCGAGTAAATATTGTTGTTTTCATTTTAATGTAGACCCGTGTGGAGATGCCAAACTTCCATCGTGGAGCGTCCCCAGGTGGCGGATAGGGGAATGCTCTTTAACCGGCTTGCCGAAGGGTAGGTGGGAAATAAAATACCATCCGCGGACCAAATCTGGCTAGGGGAAGGAACCCCGAACAATAAACCAACCATGGCAGATCAGCAGAAGAATAATTTTACGGTGCAGGGATTAGGATGCCTAGTACCGGCGACTTTGGAAAGTGAGCAAGCGGGCTTCCAGTCGTCGATATCAAACGAGTGCAATGCTTTAGTAGTGGTAAGCTTAGCTACTAGAGCAGATAAAAGTATAAGCCCCCTAACTCCAATAGAACTCATGCATTCTCCAACATTAACGAAAAGACACCGTATGCTTCAAGACGGCAATGAAATGACATCAAAATTAACCTCGCTTGAGCCCCAGAATAATGAACTAAGGACAAAATGCCAGCAATATGAGTTACAATGTAATAAATACCAAGATATTTTGGTAAACTTACAAACCAGAATCGAAACACTAGAGAGGCAAAATAAACCTTCTACGTCAACTAATGGTAGAAGTCATAGCCTACAAAGTCTCGGCAACGAATACTATACGGATGAAGAGGAACTTGAGAAAGAAACCCAACCTAGACAAAATAAAGTAAATGTAAATAAAAAGAGGAGACTCTCCAAAACGCCATCACCAAGGGTATCTCTACCGCAAGATAACGAAATACCAAAACAACCACAACATGCACACCAAAAGGAACCCTTACCACCACCAATCAATGTCAGCAATGTTAGGAATTTTAATATACTCAGAGCACGAGTATTGGCAGTGACAGAGAAACCTGCTCAGTTTAAAGCAATATCCAATAACGATATCAAAATAACAAACGCAGTCTGAAAATGACTACCGTAAAATTAAAAAACTACTTAGCGATATAAAAGAAACTGAATCCAATAACAAGGATAGTACATTATATAAGATGGAATACCATACTTATCAGCTCAAAAGTGAAAGATGGTACAGAGTCGTAATACGAGGTTTACCGTCATCGACCGATCGCGAAGAGATCAAAGCGGCAATCGAGGAACATGGTCATAAAGTAACCAACATTATTAATATTCATAAAAAGTCGACAATTAATAATGAGAAAATTATTAGACACTTCCCATTGTTTTATGTAGACCTGTTGCAGGGGGAAAACAATAAGGACATATACGAAATTAAGAACCTGCTATATTGCAAGGTGTCTATTGAACCACCTAAAAAGGTAATAGGTATACCTCAGTGTACAAATTGCCAACAGTTAGGACACACGAAGAACTTCTGCAATAGGCAAGCCAAATGTGTCAAATGCGCAGAGAGTCATCAAACAAAACAACGTCAAAAGCCGCGAATTGTTATACCAACTTGTGCACTGTGCGGGGAAAATGGTCATCCGGCTAGCTACAAAGGATGCCTGGTGTATCAGAAAAAACTAAATGCTCAACTACCGAGAAAAATAACAGTAGCAGAGCGACTACAGCAAAAGCCTAACCAACAATATGATACTATTAGAGAGGGGGTGACCAAAACCTCAAATAACAATCTAAATCAAGAAAGCAGGCAGAAACCTGTGTCCAACGAGCCAACCATTAGTAATATAATGAAAATGCTCACCGAATTTCAGGCAGAAATGAGACAAAATTTCAGCCAGCTTGCTGCCAGGGTTGATAAACTGGAAGATAATTCCAAGCCACCAAATAAACCGCTAAAACATACAAAGTAATTGACTATAACGTTCCTACGTATAATTGCCTGGAATGCTAACGGGCTTAATGCAAGAGCTCAAGAACTAGAAGTATTTCTAAGAACCAATAACATAGATGTAGCTTTAATATCAGAGACGCACTTTACGGAGAAAAACTTTATCAAAATTACAGGATATAGTGCCTATTGGACATTGCATCCGAGTGATCGTGCTCGAGGAGGGACAGCAATCTTAATCAAACAAAATATTCTACATTTCCAGCAAGAAAAAATTAAGGAGCCATTTATGCAAGCTACTGTAATAACGATTAACCACGGTGGTGCTGAACTAAGTTTAGGGGCGATCTACTGTCCACCAAGACATAATATCGTAAGAAATCAATATCTTAACATTTTTAATAAACTTGGACCAAGGTTTATCATAGGAGGTGACTACAACGTCAAACATACTGCGTGGGGATCTCGACTCATAACACCAGGAAAAGGAAAAGAACTCCTAAGTGCAATAGAAATGTCAGGTTGTGAATATCACTCATCGCGTAAACCTACCTATTGGCCTACAGACATCAACAAAGTTCCTGATTTGATTGACTTTTATATCTCGAAAGGAATAGCCTCAAATTACATTGAAGTCGAAGGTATTGACGAACGTTAGTCTTAAAACTAAAGAAGAACTTGAATTACAAACTAAACATTTTATTAACTCCATGCGTGAAGCTGCTAAAGAGGCTACACCCCTATTAGGTGCGAAAGTCGTACAAGAGATTAACTACCCCCTGGCGATTCGAGAACTGATAAAAGAAAGGCGTTAAAAAAGACGCATATGGCATAGAACCAGAAATATTATTGACAAAAGAGAATTTAATCGGGTAAGTAATAATAAAGTTAACCGATTAATTAAAGAACATAAAGAAGCTTGTACTGAAAATTATTTGAAAGGACTGGGTCCTGAAGCTGACAAAAATTATTCTCTTTGGAAAGCTACTAAAAGATACAAGAGACCAATAATCCAAGTGCCACCTATAAGGAACACAAATGGAGAATGGGTGCGACGTAATGAAGACAAAGCAGAACTGTTTGCACAACATCTGGCATCAGTATTTTAACCACACGACATACAATCTAGGATTGACCCTAAACCAGTCTATAGGTCTCCATCAAATATGTACTGTTTCAAAGTTGTTTGAAAAGTTGTTATTGAAACGACTAAAACCAATGATCATTATACCTGATTTCCAGTTTGGATTCAGGAATAAACATTCGACAATTGATCAAGTTCATCGCGTGACTGCAAAGATAGAACAAGCACTAGAAGAGAAGAAATATTGCCCTGCCGTATTTCTAGATGTATCACAGGCTTTCGAGAGTGTGGCATGAGGGTCTTATCAACAAGATAAGTAAATTAGTGCCAGAAAATTACTGTCAATTGCTCGAGTCGTATTTCTCCAAACGAATATTTAGAGTATCACATGAAGAAACATGCTCTAACTTTTACCCAGCCATAGCAGGGGTGCCCCAGGGTAGCGTATTAGGACCCATCCTATATCTACTTTACACTTCTGATATACCGACAACGGAAACAACCTTTATCGGAACTTTTGCTGATGGTACCGCAGTATTGGCATCAATCGAATCGCAGAACCAAGCAGTAGAATACTTACAGCAAGCACTCGATAGAATCAGCCAATGGACCAGGGATTGGAAAATAAAGCTTAACGAGCTGAAATCAGTACACGTAACATACATGTTGCGGCGAAAAAAAATAGCAACATCCATACATTTCTCAATGGGGTACAAATTCCCCAAGCTGAATCTGCTAAATATCTCGGAATGCATCTCGATTCAAGATTGAACTGGAAATACCACATTAGACAAAAAGCAGAGCAAATGAAAATAAAACAACGTGAGATGTACTGGCTAATAGGAAGACATTCTAAGCTTAGCCTGTACTGTAAACGCCTGATCTACGAATCGATAATTAAACCAATTTGGACGTATGGTATCCAACTCTGGGGCTGTACTAAAGAATCAAATCATTTAATTATTCAACGTTGTCAAAACAAATTTCTACGAACAATAACGAATGCTTACCGCTACGTAACCAACGAGGAATTACACAACGACCTAAACGTTAAATGGATTGATGAAGTGATTCAGGAATTTGCCATCAAACATGAAAGAAGATTACTGCAACATACCAACAGTGCAGCAATACAACTTCTTGACATAATACAAAACTGAGACGCCTTAAAAGAATTAAACCGCATGAGCTGGTCATCTAATAAATAAAGATTCATTATTGGGAGCAGCATATTGATTGCTTGTAAACCAACACGCGCTCCACTTATTAGTTTCAAATAAGTGCGTTATCATCATTAGTAATAAATTATCATGTGATAAGCTTGTACTATTTAAATAAATAAAAAAAAAAAAAAATTTAATCTAGTAACCTATTTGAGGTATCTACAGAACCTGAGTCAAAATCTCTGGGAAGGCATGATAATGGCCGTTTACCATTTTCGCTCAAACTCAAAATTAAACAAATATTTGTAACAAATTTGCTTTCTTGGTTAGGAAGTTTCAATTACGCTGGCTGGATAAGCAATTTAACAACCTGTCCTAGGCGCTCACGGAACCTGAGTCCAAATCTCTGAGAAGAGACGCCTTCCGTTGCGAGATTCCGCGTTAATGGCCGTTTATCATTTTCATTCAAAATAGAAAAACGAAAATTCTTAGGAAATTTGTTGTTCTGGAGGTTCTAATCAGGTGAGAAATTTGATGAGAAATTTAATAACCTATTTGAGGTATTCACGGAACCTGAGTCCAAATATCTGGGAAGGCGTATTAATGGCCATTTACCACTTTCACTCAAACTAAAATTGAACAAATATTCGTAACACATTTGGTTTTCTGGTCAGGAAGTTTCAATCACGCTGGCTGGATGAGCAATTTAGGAACTTATTTGAGGTGCTCACGGGACTTGAGTTATAATCTCTGGGAAGGCATGATAATGCCCGTTTACCATTTTCACTTAAACTCAAAATTAAACAAATATTTGTAACAAATTTGCTTTCCTGGTTAGGAAGTTTCAATAAAGCTGGCTGGATGAGCAATTTAGCAACCTATTTGAGGTGCTCACGGAACTTGAGTCCACATCTCTGAGCAGGCATGAAATGGGAAATTACCATTTTCACTTAAACTCAAAATTAAACAAATATTTGTAACAAATTTGCTTTCCTGGTTAGGAAGTTTCAATAAAGCTGGCTGGATGAGCAATTTACCAACCTGTTCTAGGTGCTCACGGAACATGAGTCAAAATCTCTGGGAAAGCCTGTTAATGGAAGTTTACCATTTTCACTCAAACTCTAAATTGAAATATAATAATAACACATTTGATGTCCTCAAATATTGCTATAACAAACTGGGTATTAATTATGTCGTTTCAAAATAAGTCCATTGACTTTCGCTTTATAATTGTCGATGATTGGGGTTTTCTCATGCAGCGGTTACTTATATTAGAATACAGATGTACGGCTGTCAACGCAACTAAGCTGCTGAAAATTTTCCAAATGTTCTACGGAAAGGTGCCTGGTTTGCAGTGGATCTGTAATAAATGTGAAATTTCATTAAATATCATCCTATCTGAAAATCGTTGGATCGCTGAAAAAATAGAAACATGAGAGGAGACAGAAATCGATAATGTTCTTAAAAGAAAGAAGAAATTAGAATAGACCTTCACATCACTGATTCATGCCTTGTCCGACTATTCTGTTCAACTAGAAGGGCGCCTGGTAACAAGACCGATGTCAGAGCCTCCAACCAAACCGAAACACCAAGTTTAGGGAATAAAAATAAACATATGATATAATCACTAAAATAATCATCGGCCATCCAACAGCGACATACAATGGATCATCAAAAGCCAGCACGGAAAACGACATAAATGGAACATAAATATTCAGTATGGGATGGACAGTTTTGCAAAGATCGCGAAAAAATACGATTTACTGTCAGTTTATCGTGAACAATTTATCGTGAGCAATTTATCGTAGAACAATTTATCGTCGAACAATTTATCGTGGAAACAATTTATCGTGGAATCAATTTATCGTGGAACAATTTATCGTATAACAGTTTGGAACAGCTTTAGTATCGCAGTCAAATTTTTTGACAGTCTGAGCGACGGTAGCGCCAAGAGCGGAATTGTTTATAACTAAAAATGTGCCTTTGCTTAGCATTTTGGGCCTAGCGCCATCTATTGGAATAAAAACGAACTAAAATTTTAAAAAAATACGTTGAGACGTGCTAAAAAAATTTAATAAAAAAATATTGAATCTCATTTAAAAATAAATGAAATTTAATATTTTTTATGAATATATTAAATTGAGAGTGTGAGTCGCACTGCGTGCCGCACGTATGAGCAGATTATATAGAATTTATTAATGACACCTACGCTCCTCCCCGTAGCCCTGCGGGGCTCTTTAGATTTTAATTTCGGGGGGCGTAGGAGCCGGGATCTTCAAACATGTCGCACTGCGTGCCTCACGTAGGAGCGGATTATATAGAATCTATTAATGACACCTACGCTTTTCCCCGTAGCCCTGCGGGGCTCTTTAGATTTTAATTTCGGGGGGGGCGTAGGAGTCGGGATCTTCAAACATGTCACACTGCGTGCCACACGTAGGAGCGGATTATATAGAATCTATTAATGACACCTACGCTTTTCCCCGTAGCCCTGCGGGGCTCTTTAGATTTTAATTTGGGGGGGGGGGGGGCGTAGGGCCGGGATCTTTAATCGGTTAAGAAACTACCGAGTTCCGTCCCACATGGCCATATTCCAGAACTTCTTCCAAAAATCATTCAATAATCCCATTTCCATCCAACATACCCAATCCCATCATAATCGGTTAAGAAACTACCGAGTTCCGTCCCACATGGCAATATTCCAGAACTTTTTCCAAAAACCATTCAATAATCCCATTTCCATCCAACATTCCCAATCCCATCATAATCGGTTAAGAAACTACCGAGTTCCGTCCCACATAGCAATATTCCAGAACTTCTTCCAAAAATCATTCAATAATCCCATTTCCATCTAACATACCCAATCCCATCATAATCGGTTAAGAAACTACCGAGTTCCGTCCCACATGGCCATATTCCAGAACTACTTCCAAAAATCATTCAATAATCCCATTTCCATCCAACATTAAAAATCCCATCATAATCGGTTAAGAAACTACCGAGTTCCGTCCCACATGGCAATATTCCAGAACTTCTTCCAAAAATCATTAAAGAATCCCACTAATTTTTTGATACCACGCATAAAACCTTTCTACGATAAATTGTCCCACGATAAATTGTGTCCACGGTAAATTGTGTCCACGATAAACTGTTGTACGATTAAATGTTCACGTTAAATTGAAACACGATAAATTGTTTACGATAAAGAGACCGTCACCCTAATATTATACAGCAATAAAGATTTAAAAAAAAAAATTAACTCAACTCTGTGGCCGACAGGATCACCATTGTCCATTCTCAAGGAATTTTATTCGGATCAACAAAGGCGTTTTTTCAGTCGACCCATACGCAACGCACCCCCTAATTAAAAAAAAAAAAATTTTAAAAATCTTCGCCATGTTATTGTAGACGCTGGGAAAGATAATGTCATAAATCCGAAAATAAGATAAAATCCTAGGCTTGGAATTCATCCCTAAGTAGTAAATATGTGGTTTATACAATATAGATGTGATCGCTCATCTCAAACATGTTCGGCCAAATAAATTGGTTGAGCCCCAAAGCTCGTTTCGCTCATTTTGAAAAACTCCCCATTTTCGTATCAGTGTACATTTAAAGCGAAAAGTGCAATTTTGTTATAATTTCTATAAAATATAATTTATTACATTTTTTTTTATTTAGTTTATGCTTTATCTAAAGAATGCGGGGAGAAAGTAGAACTTTGATAATAAAATATATATATATATATATATATATATATATATATATATATATATATATATATATATATATATATATATATATATTAAGTGAATTGGGTTTTTGAATTTTTATTTTATTTGCACACGACGATATGTGTGGAGAGTATAAAACGATAGGCAGTGACAGCAGACAGAGAAACAAAATACCAAAGCATAAAAATTGGTTATTCTTAAAGCACATGTAGGTAATACTTGTGCTTGCACACACATAGATTTTACGCGCCGCAGCCATTCGTTAAAGAAAAGCAAAAGAAACAATTTAAAAGAATCAACATGAGAAAATATCGAAGAGGACATTGACCAAAATACTCGTGTGTCAGTGTGTTACTTTTTGAAATTGTTTCTTATTCTGAAAATCTGAAGTAATAGCAGTAACAATAATAATAATAATTAAATGAAATATGTAAATAAAACCAAGCGAATTAAAATTGGTGTGAGAACGTTAGATTTTTTTTTTTTTTTTGGAAAGAATGTGTGTGTGATTTAGACCCGGTTTAGATCTTTCTAATTCGATAATGTTTTGGTTATATTTCTTTTCAAGCCGCATTGATATGCGTCCAAAAATGTAGTTTGGATGTAAGAGCCGGATTTAGCCCAAATAAATGAACAGTTTAACAAAAGCTTTTTAGAAGCTCTCTTCTAAGTTCAATGGGAGTATTTCTACCGCATTTTCCTATGGGTAAAGTCATTCGGAAATACACAATTTTTCAAGGTAAGCGTAAACCTTTTTCGCCCTAAGTTTGGAGTTTATTCAATTAAATGGCTTATACTAGTATATGTATAGGTGTTGAACCACATGTAAGGTAAAGCATTAAATTTTAAAAACTGCTACTTGCAATTTATTTGCTCTACCTCTCTGCCAATAAAAACGTGTGAACATGTCTTGAGTTCTGGATGTACGTTGTAACATAGTTCCTCCTAAGTCGGATTTATAGGAGTTACGGGTTTATAAGAGAACACTAGGAAGAAGTTTCATCCAATTTTTACGCAAAATGTGGCCATATTTTTGAAATCGGTGGAAATTTCCCCAATCGGAATACAATTTGCTTTGACATTTTCTATATTATTCGAATTTTTCGCCGACTTTAATAATTTTTTCAAATTTTGTTTCAAGTTTACTAATATTTGTCCCCTACTAAGGGAATAATTTCGAATCGATTAACCCAGCCGGAATTTTTCCCTTAGTAGGGGGAACAATTTTTTTTTAAATAAAAAAAAAGAAATTAAAAAAAATGATTAAAGTAGCCGTTACCCTTCGATGAGAGAAAAATTCAAACAACTAAACTCAATTCTCAATAGTTGAGTGGCCATTCCATCCACTTTTTCATCGAATTCAACACTAAAGGCCGGTTTATGGTTGCGTTCGTTCGGTCATATTTTCGACCAATCATCTTTTGTAGAAAAATCCAGAAGAAAAAAATCGTCATTTTTGAGCAATGTGATTGGTCGAAAAAATTGTCAGAACGAACGAACGCAACCATAAAGGCGGCATAATGTAATGAAAAGTGAATGAAATGTCAATCCAAACTCAGGCATCTATCCAAAATTTAGTTGTTTTTTGGATAATTTCTCTCAGTGTGGAAATAAATTGGAGTCAGTTGGAATTCAAAAGATTTTTTTTTTTACAATTTTCTTTATTTATTGAATCTTTCATACATGAAAATAACAATAAGTTTTCAACGCGGTTTTCCGCGGTTTCATCGCGGAATAAAGTTGCTTGAATGTGTAAAACGCTTTCGTTTGAATATTATTAATAATTAATTTCAATTTTTGATATTTTAGTTTATAGTTTTATTTTAGAATTAAAGAAGCCAAGTTCTAACAATTTAAATAACTGCGAAAAAAGTTATAAAATTTTTTCCATTTAGAATGTAAAAATGAACTGTTATCGTTGAAATTAAAATATTCTGTCAAATCAAACATTCGAATATTTTAATCGATCGTCTTCACTTTTACCTATACTTTTGCTTAGTTTTATCTACAGTATTTCCACAAAAATAACAAAACAAATAAATTTATAATTTATGTGTGATTTTATGTTTAAAGTAGGAAATAAATAATGTACCTATTTATATTAGAAGAAGAAGAAGAAGAAGAAGACGTAAGGGGTAGAACATCCTAGAACAAGATGGTCTGTGGATTACAGCAAAAGCAATTTTAGTTGCTCAATTTTCAAATATAAATGTCAATTGCTTCAAGTGTCTGATATGACAACATCTAAAATAGACCTCCCCTCCCCCCCCCCCTCCAAAATAGCAAGCAAAGCTTTCATCTTGGTGTTCACCTGCAATTTTTTACTTGATCATTACCCTTGCACAATTAAGAAAACGGACGAGTACAAAATTTGACGGCCGATAGAAAATCTAAATTAATTAACAAATTTCAGTTTGTTGTTGTTTAATATTTCATTTAGAAGCACTACTAGCTCTCGAATCTTTAAGATCTTACAATGCTTTAATCCTAGATTATTTATTAATTTGTGTTTGAGAAATTGATAATTAGGACAAATTTCGAACAGTAATGAACGAGTACAAAATTTAATTATATTATGTATTAAAACTAGCTTTTACTAGCAAGGTCAAACAAGACGTATATTGCATAAAATCGATTTCTAAAGTGCAGGTAATTGATCAAAGTCTCATCTCCTACTCGTTACCGATCCTTAAGATTAACTCAAATATTTTACAAAGATTAAAATTTAACTCAAGGTAAAAAAACAAATCGTAACACTAAACCGTCCCTACATAACTAGACCTACATCAAATACTAGAAATGATTTCGATTAACAAATTTTCGGTGTTATTGAGGAGGCACATAAAAAAATATTGGATGAGGAACTCGTGGAGTTCGGAAAACTCGAAGTAACTAAATTTGATGGATAAATGAGCTTCGTTGCTTAAAACGAATAGCTTTTTATAGTTTACTCGAAATCCTAAAATTCTAGTAAGACAATCCCGGGCTTTCCCAGATTCATCTATTATACTTAGGTATTGTCAACTAGCATGTGCGGAAAGAGCTAAATAGGGCATTTCGTCTTCAACAACGAAATACAATGAAATTATGGTCTGCTTAAGACAGATTTAATTGGATTTCAAAAACATATCGCAAATAATAATTACATAATAATGCGATTTTGCACTTAGTATAAAGAATAACCTTTAAACAGATTAGAGTACACAACATTAATCAAAATTCAACGGATTGATCATCATAAATATGACTTATATTGTACACGTCTTTACCATACGAAGTAAAGACATTTTTGACCGTTGTAATGTTCTTTTCAAACATTTGATTTGTTTTATAAGTCTATCTAACCGTATCTTGATTTGAATTTCAAATAACCCCCGACTCCGATTATTTTTCAATATTATTTTTGGGGCTATGTGGGATTCTAGATGGCTTTAATGTATTTGCAAGAATTGACGTTTCCAGAGATTGTATTTTTTGAGTTATTAAGGATATAAAATAATTAAAATCTCGTTTTGACGTTTAATGTTATCTTGCTCGTTTGCTGTCAATAGGTTTGTCTTGGGTAAAAAAACTGCTTAAAGAATGCGATTTAAAAATGCAAACAGACATTAAAGAGGTGGTGGCCTGGGCAGATTCTACCATAGTTAGATTGGCTTTCCTCACACCCATCAAAATGAAATACATTCGTTGGCAACAAGACTGCGGCAATTCTTACAAATATGAATCGAGCACAATGGAGGAATATTGATACCCTAGACAACCCCGCTGATTGTGCATCAAGAGAAGTCGAACCAGACAAATTAGAAGAATTCGCCTTATAGTGAGTGGCACGGTCCAAAATGGTTAAACACATTTGAGCATTGTCCAACTAATAGCATAAGTCACTCATCTACCAACGAAGGCGCAAAATTCCACTTACCGTACGCGCTATCCAACGAGGTCTACTAGATGAAATAATATATATTATAAACGTCTATATCACTGAATCATTCGAGAACGCACAGGGTGACCAAAAAAAATTCGTCCGTGTGATTTTTTTTTTCAACACTATAACACAAACAACAATGCAATCGTAAAATCGAAAGAGTATGTGTTATTTTCGAAGTAGAAAATTCTCATTAATACTTACAATATCTGAATTTGACGAGACGTGTTTTTAAATTGATATCAAAAGTTAAAATTTAAAAAAAAAATAAGGCGAACAGAAAATTGTCATTAATAAGACAGACAAATAAACTACCAAATTAAGATTTCGCGAAATTACGTGCAAATGATGCTGAATATCAACGACGACGAATTTCCCAAATGACACCCGTGCGAACGAGGCTCTTTGCAGGGAAACGATTGATTTCGACGAGTTCAACCATCCTGTTGATTATCATGATTGTGGAGCATTTGATAAGCTATGCTCATTTTGTTAATCAAGAAACTTTACTGCAGAGACACCAGCTGACGGATTGTTCACATCATGTTGTCGAAAAGGCAAAGTTATGCTGCCAAATCCAACTGACATTCAAAGACAGATTGCTGAGTATCCTGATTTTCTCAAAACGCTTATGTTCGCCACATAACAAATCAAAATCGAACTCATTTCCGACAAAACATTCGATCGTACATCAGCGCCGTTTCATTCGCATCTATCGATGCAAAAATTGTCGATTTGCCAGGAAGAGGACCATATGTATTCAAGATTCATGGCACCACTTATCAAAAGTACACAACCTACTGATGTACGTCAGGAACACGCGTCAAATGATATGTTAACTGTCGCCATGATATTTTGGACAAGATTGATCGCTTTGAGCCGCCATTTAATCGTGACATCCATATTTTTTTTCCTTTTTTTCATAGTTTTATTTAAGAAAAATTATATACATATTTACTCGATTAATCCTGAAGATCCCTGAAGGCTGCATTGATAGCAATACGAGGTGACTTCAATCCAATCATGAACGCAGGAAAACTAACACAGGAAAGACTGGTTGACTCACATCTTCAGGCAGAAGGAAATAATCTCAACTACATTGAACAGTAACGCAAGGTCTCGCTGATCACGACGCAAATTTAGCGTAAAATGAACACATTGCAGCCAGCGTTTCTGTAATTCTACCATCAATTTTTGAAAGTTCACCTCGCAGAGTGGTGATGTGATGCAATGAGCATTTTCGAAAAATGGGGATCACCTGACCTTCTCATTACATTTACTGCAAATCCGAGTTGAAAGGAACTCACAGCAAATTTGAGCCCAGGAGAAAATGCTTCCGATCTCCCCGATTTAGTGGTCCGAGTTTACAAGGTCAAGTTAGATGATCTCATTAATGGTTTAGTCAGAGTTGGAATTCTTGAAAAATCAATTGCTTATGTTTATACAATCGAGTTTCAAAAGAGACGTCTTCCGCACGCACTCATATTAGTGACATTGCAAAGTCAAGATAAATTTACAACTGCTTAAAGGATTGATCAATTTATCTACACCGAAATTCAACTGATAGCTGATTCATCGATAGCATGGTCATCAATGTAACATCCAACACTATGCGAAATTGTACTTAAATACATGCTTCATGGTCCTTACGCGATATAATGAGATTAGGTGCGATGAGGTGCGATATAATGAGATTACAAACTTCAACGATTGCCGATATGTGAGAGCTCCTATCAGTAATGCACGATAGATCGCACTCTGTTATGAGACTGCCAGTTCACCTTCCAAATCAACAACGAGTTGTTTTGCTGTAGGTCATGAAGAATCTTGGTTTCTGCTTAACACGAAAGACGCAACTGTACGAGTTCACCTTTACTCCGATATTACTTACCATTTTGTTTATAAACGAGGTCAATGGCAAGAGCGACATAGAGGAGGCGAAAGGACAAAAACACGAATGTACGTGGTGAGCATTAAGGATGAAGAACGCTTCTATCTTCGATTACTGCTACTACATGTTCCTGGTGCAACAAATTTTGAGATTTTGTGAAAATGTCAGGCAGGATCATCTAGGAGGTTTTATACTCGACTACATTGGGACGACACAGTGAATCTATATCGATCAACTCGGCTCTTCATGATATCAATATTGTTCTCGAACAGCACAGAATGTCATGCGGTTCAGTTGGTTTACCTGTTTCAAGCGGTAACCCACCCGAAAGAAGAAGAAGAAGAAGCACGATTAGTCGAACAAATTGGAAAGCCGAATGAAGCCCAGCTTGCGGCATATATCAAAATTTTGATTGCAGTGGAAAAAAACACGCACAATGTAAGCTCTTTTTTATCGATGGTCCCGGTGGCTCAGACAAGACCTTATTATACACAACTTTAAATTGTGCTGCTATTTGCAACAACCGGAATAGCAGCCACTTTGCTTAAGGAAGAACGCACGATTCGTAGTGGATTTAAACTTCCAGTGCCACTTCTTGATAATTCAATCTCATCAATGCGAATGACATCACCAAAAGCTGCAGTTTTGCGTGAGGCTGGTCTTATTGTTATCGATGAAGTTACAATGCTTCCTAAGAATGGTCGATAAGCTCTTGTGAGAGGTGATGGGAAATGACATTAGCTTCGGAGGTAAAGTTTTGGTCGTTGGCGGTGATTTTCGTAGGACGCTACCAGTCGCTCAAAGAGGAACGTGCACTGAAGTCATCGTATGCTGCATTAAATCAAGCCCTCTATGAATCCAATTTGAACAACCTGCTTTGACCATCAACATGCGCAGCGAAGGTCAACAAGAGCACAATGAATGGCTTCTGCAAGCCGGATCAGGAGCATTGCCTGCAACACCTTTTATTTATGAGGAGGTCACAATTCAAATTCCAACCGAGATGATCACAAGTCAAGATCTAATCAGTGTGATTTTTAATAATATTGAGCAAATGTCAACAGATGAGCTCTCAAAAAGTGTTGAATTCCTCAATGAACAGAATCCATCCGGCATGCCCCCTCACGTATTGTTTTTGAAAAAGGGTGTTATCATAATGCTTCTACGAAATCTAAATAATAAGATAGGTATGTGCAATGGAACGCGTTTATTTGTTGAAGAGCTATCGCGAAATTTTATTAAGGCCAAAATCATTTCTGAGACCAATCTACCATTTGTTTTGCGACGACGATAAACAAGACACATGGCCAGTCTTTTAATAACGTGGGAATTCATTTTCAAACGGTAGTATTTTCCCATGGGCAATTGAGATTCTCACCAAGTGAAAATAAGAATCGAAGATAATCCACAGCAGGGAAATCTTCTCCATCAATTTTCTCGAAATGTTGTTTTTACAGAAATCCTGTAGTTTAATTTCTAATAAATATTGTTCGTACAAATAATTACAGTTTTTATTTTGATTTTGTAATCTTACATGCGATCTAAATAAACGGGCGCGAAACGCCTCAGAACAACCTAGTCAATAAATATTCAAGTTACAATAAGATCCTCCGAGTATTAGCCTACGTATTGTGATTCATCAATATAAAGCTCAGAACTGTTCAAGACTCGTCGTTTATTAAACATTTTGGGGCCGAAATCAACACTAACTCAGGAATATTTCATGTGACCACTCGTTCCTCGAAAACTGTAACAGTAATAATAACGGGATTTGGTCGGTGCAGGTTTAAAACACTCAAGTATTCCTAGCCTATAATAATTGTAATAATCGCAACATCACGCCGGCTCGAACCTTAATTTTTTTTTTAATTTACCTTTCGGCCACAAATTTACCTCATCGCTTCACAAAAGATTTATATTATTATTCGATCCTGAATTGCTTAATCAGCATAGAAAATTCATTGTGTTTAGTTTAAATTATGTTCTCAATTCTGTGTGCATGTGCGGCAAACAAATCGAATCAACATAATCAATTTAGTAACCTTGTTATAAAAGTACCCAAAAAAAAAAAAAATCCCAATTATTCATTGTGAGGCGGTGACTTGGTGAGAAAAGAATTTCGTTTTACTCTTGCTGCTGCTGCTGTTGAATTCCAAAAGAATATCGGTACGAGGGGAGCCACGCTCGCTCTTCTACAATCGAAAGTGTTGAAAAAGCTTTCTAAAAATTTTACCAGGTACCAAGCAACAAAATTTTAAATTATTTTCACACTCGATCAATAAGAATAAAATTTACTGTTATAATTTTTTGGAATTTCTTGAAAGTTTTCAAATTCGTTTTATTTTGTTGTATCGTTGCCGTTTCAAGACTAAACTAAATTAGGTCTCGGAAGTTTTATATACAAAAAAAATTATATTTTTTTTTTTTTTTTTTTTTGTGAATATGTATTGTATTTTGGAGGCCATTGACATTTTAGCTAAATTGAATTTTTAATTCGCGAAAATTTTTATTCATTTCTCTTAGCCTTTTTTTGTTATAGAGTGTTTTTGTTGTTGGTGTAAAATACAACAAAGGCAACAACAAAAGTAACAGCAGGTTTTAGAGTTGAATGAACGACGGTTTTTGATTGATGATTTTTGTAAAATTATTTTGGTTTGGAAATTATACACTACACAATGTATGTTTTATATTTTTAGAAAAATTCCAAGAACTATTTTTTGTGTTTTGCTTTATTTTGGAATTTTTTTATTTTGTGAGGTGAAATTAAAGAAAATATAAATTGTATGAAATTGGTATTTTGTGTCTGCGAATCGAATATAATAACTACGATGTGCGAATTTTTTTGGAACTGTACTTTACAAAATGGTAGACATTCTTGTATCTGCAAATGGCATCCACCAATGCCTGTTAAAAGTGTATAAAGTTAAAGTTCACTGTAAGCTCTGCACAATGTGCATTAAGCAAAGTGCTAGGAGCCTCATGTGAAAAAAGCGAGGTAGCAAGAAAAAACAAGGAAAAAGGTATTTTAACATATTTCTAATATTTATATTTCTGTGGTGAAGATCTAAAAGGTTATAACTGCTTTTCATATTATTTTTCAGGACAACATTTTTAATGTTTTGGGTAAGTTTCCTAAAAAAGTGGCAAATTCTAGAGACCTGTATTTTTGAACATAGGTGAGCGTTATGATGAAGCTCCAATTTTTATATCTGAGCTATTTTTATGTAGAATCTGCAAGAATCTGGTAGGAGTAATTTATACACGACCCGATCTTGTAGTTTTTTTAGTACTTGGCGAAAGATTAAAACGAACCTTTTCGCGAATTTTCGGTTCCTCGGTAGGTAATTTAGGTCCGTCAGCCGAAATAATGAGTTCTGATTCGTGAGTCGGTAAAAGTAATCAAGTTTGTACAGTTGGTGTGTCCGTAATTTCTGAGTGATTGTCAGAGTTGTACGGTTTGAGTCTGAAATTTTGGCATGTTCAGACCCAAATTGAAAAATTTCACTTTCACCTAAATATCTTGGTTCTAGTGATCTGCGTACTGCGTCAGTCAGTAAGAAATCGTGCGAGCAAGTCAGCAGAGATTTACTGATGAAAATTTTGTCCGTAGTATGTCGAGAAGCCGGTACAGGTCGATGATTTTAAATGAGTAATTCACGAGACAAAATCAATATACTGATTTTTATGCTTCTCACCGTTCGATGATGACTTCTGCTTCTATTTGATCTTATTGCATTCAAAACTCTTGAGATTTTTACCACCATTTTCATAACATATTATACTACCAGTGTGACCAGTGTGAGGTTAAATTGAGGTTATCTCATCGACGTAATTTTGCATGTTTTCACAATTGTTTGAACTAATTGAAATCAGGGTTCGCAATAACGTAATTTTTCGTAATAATCCATGGTCTTCGTAAAATTTTTTGGATTTTTCCCATATTTCAAGGGCTGAATTACAATTGAGGGTGTGAGCAAAAAGTTCCGGTTCCACACTCAGAGCCAACGTCGATTTAGATTCACGTGTCCTCATTTTTTTCCTCTGGCATTTTATGATTATCTGGAGAATTCTTAATACACTTATGTCATTTTTAGCAAAATCCCACATATGATAATTATCAGCACCGCGTAGTTTTTGTATGTTAAAATCCGATTTGCTGTTTGATCCTGCCATCTCCTTTTCATAAACCGTGTTGATAACGATTCAAATTTTACAGAGAACGTAAAATCAATCTGAATTACACAAACAATTACACAAACAATTACCTACGGCGTTTTAAAGTGTTCACATTCCACATTAAAATTTAATTTGTCATTATTCGTGAAACTGTAAACAACATATTTTTTAATCCCGTTTAAACATGTCGATTTTCATACCAACGCAAAACAGCATTTGCGGGAAAAATTATTTTTTTGCTTTAATCAAAAGAAAAAAGGTGCGCGTAACTGCAGCAGGGAAACTTTCGAATTTCAAAATGAAACTTTGCATACCGATTAAGCCCAATTTGTGCTAATTAGTGCTTATGGGAAAAAATTAGTGCTAGTCCAGGAGCCGGGAAAACCGGAAAAGAAAATTTCAAATTTCGCCTGAAAGACGAAAAAAATAAAACCCAATTTCTAGACAAAATCAGAAATAATTTAAGCCAAATTTTAAAATTTCACAAAAGCGGCTACACTGACGAAATTTGTGCTTATCATACAAATATGATTTTCATAAATTTTCATTCATAAATAGTGGAAAAACAAACTAGCCCCTAAAAGATACTATATTGAATATAGAAAATACAGAGGTATACCGTTCAATAAAATTTTTGTTGAACAACAAATTTAAAAATAGAAATACCTTATTGTAAAACCAAAGACTGAGCAATTCAGATAGCATATTCTTGTCACGAATGTTCATTGCTATCCGAAAAACATAGTGGCTGAATTTGTGCTAATCCAGAATTGGCCCAATTCCGTTGAACAACAAAGACCGTTGAATCAACGATTTTCTGACAAAAAATGTTCTACAAACCAATGAAGTTGGCACTTCTGATTGCATATTCCTATTAAATATGATCATTGCCATCCGAGAAACATAGTGGCTGAATTTGTGCTAATCCAGAATTGGCCCAATTCCGTTGAACAACAACGACCGTTGAATGTACGATTTTCTGACAATAAGTGTTCTACAAACCAATGAAGTTGGAACTCCTGATTGCATATTCCTATCAGGTATGTTTATTGCCATCCGAAAAATATAGTGGCTACATTTGTGCTAATCCAGAATTGGCCCAATTCCGTTGAACAACAACGACACTTTTTGAACGCTTTTTGTCAGAAAATCGTACATTCAACGGTAGTTGTTGTTCAATGGAATTGGGCCAATTCTGGATTAGCACAAATTCAGCCACTTTATGTTTTGGATGGCAATGAACATACCTGATAGGAATATGCAATCAGAAAATCCAACTTCATTGGTTTGTAGAACACTTTTTGCAAGAAAATCGTTCATTCCACGGTCTTTGTTTTTCAATGGAATTGGGCCAATTCTGGATTAGCACAAATTCAGCCACTATATTTTTCGGATGGCAATGATCATATCTGATAGGAATATGCAATCAGAAGTGTCAACTTCATTTGTTTATAGAACACTTTTTGTCAGAAAATCGTTAATTCAACGATCTTTGTTGTTCAACGGAATTGGGCCATTTCTGGATTAGCACAAATTCAGCCACTATGTTTTTCGGATGGCAATGAACATACCTGATAGGAATATGCAATCAGAAGTGCCAACTTCATTGGTTTGTAGAACACTTTTTGTCAGAAAATCGTTGATTCAACGGTCTTTGTTGTTCAACGGAATTGGGCCATTTCTAGATTAGCACAAATTCAGCCACTATGTTTTTCGGATGGCAATGATCATATCTGATAGGAATATGCAATCAGAAGTGCCAACTTCATTGGTTTGTAGAACACTTTTTGTCAGAAAATCGTTAATTCAACGATCTTTGTTGTTCAACGGAATTGGGCCAATTCTGGATTAGCACAAATTCAGCCACTATGTTTTTCGGATGGCAATGAACATACCTGATAGGAATATGCAATCAGAAGTGCTAACTTCATTGGTTTGTAGAACAGATTTTTGTCAGAAAATCGTTGATTCAACGGTCTTTGTAGTTCAACGGAATTGGGCCAATTCTGGATTAGCACAAATTCAGCCACTATGTTTTTCGGATGGCAATGAACATACCTGATAGGAATATGCAATCAGAAGTGCCAACTTTATTGGTTTGTAGAACACTTTTTGTCAGAAAATCGTTCATTCAACGGTATTTGTTGTTCAACGGAATTGGGCCAACTCTGGACTAGCACAAATTCAGCCACTATGTTTCTCGGATGGCAATGAACATTCGTGACAAGAATATGCTCTCTGAATTGCTCAGTCTTTGGTTTTACAATAAGGTATTTCTATTTTTAAATTTTTTGTTCAACAAAAATTTTATTGAACGGTATACCTCTGTATTTTCTATGTTCAATATAGTATCTTTTAGGGGCTAGTTTGTTTTTCCACTATTTATGAATGAAAATTTATGAAAATCATATTTGTATGATAAGCACAAATTTCGTCAGTGTAGCCGCTTTTGTGAAATTTTAAAATTTGGCTTAAATTATTTCTGATTTTGTCTAGAAATTGGGTTTTATTTTTTTCGTCTTTCAGGCGAAATTTGAAATTTTCTTTTCCGGTTTTCCCGGCTCCTGGACTAGCACTAATTTTTTCCCATAAGCACTAATTAGCACAAATTGGGCTTAATCGGTATGCAAAGTTTCATTTTGAAATTCGAAAGTTTCCCTGCTGCAGTTACCCACACAGAAAAAAGCTGCTGAAAGTTTTCGTTTGCTTCAAGAAACTTATGGTGAATATGTATCAACTCAATAATCTTTCGAAAACTGGTTTAAACGATTCAAAATTGGTGATTTTGATGTTAGTGACAAAGAACATTCTGGTCAACCAAAAAAATTCGAACATGAAAAATTGGAAGCATTATTGAAGGGAAACTTAAGCACACGTTTACATGCCATAAAAATGATTCAAAAAGGAGGAAAATGGGTACCACACTAACTGACTAAGCCAACATTGAAACTCGTTTAATGGTTTGCAACTCTTTGCTTACAAGACACCGATGACATTTTTTTGTCTTAAATTGTGAGTGGTGATGAAAAGTGGATCTACTACCATAACCCTAAACGCAAAAAACCATGGGTTCATCCAGGTGAACCACCCACATCAACAGCAAAACGAAACATTCATGTAAGTAAGGTTTGTTGTGTATATGGTGGGATCAGAAGGGAGTGGTGTACTATGAGCTGCTAAAACCAAGCGAAACTATTACTGGTGAACGTTACCAACAACAATTAATAGATTTTAACTATGCATTGAACGAAAATCGTTCGATTTCAGCCAACAAACAGCATAAAATGATTCTGCTGCACGTTAATGCTCGACCACATGTCGCAATACAAGTGAAAAATACACTGGAAGTACTTAAATGGGAAATTCTACCGCTGGGAAATTCTGGCTCCCTATTCACCAGATTGTCCCTCATCAGATTATTATTTGTTCCGAACAATGCAAAGCGATCTTCAAGGCTGTGCTGATAACCTATTAGCAGCGCGACATAAAAAATCGGTATATTTTTGACATATTTCACCCAGGCTAACTTCACTTCAGTAAAATATACCAATATTTTTTTATTACACGAGTGAACGCGTTTGTTTTTAGCTTGGCATATAAATTTGACAGTTCAGTATTTTAAACGTCAATTTCCTTTACTAGTGAATTTAATATAGTGATATATTTCCTAAATTGTTGTTTAAATTTTAATAAAATATTAAGGAAAATGTTTATGATTGAATCAAATTTAGCCGGGTATTAAAAATTGAGCTATTTCAAAACAAAACTCAGATGTCAAAAAACCTCTGAAAAAATTCAAAACAAAGTGGAGTTAAAAATATACCGATTTATAGGGTGCGCTCGGTTTGAAGCTAAAAAAAACCCGGATATTTTTTATCCTCTTGTACATGAGTGAACACTATAGGAATATAATAGTGATGACAGATGAAAATTCGGGGTGCGTTCATAATTTAACAACAGAAACACGCTTACACTTAATAAACACATTTTTGTTTATAAAAAATATGTTTATCAAGTATTTCATTTATGGTTTTCGTAATGCCCGAGTTGCATTAAGAGAATACCAGAGAAGATAATAGACAAATCGGGATTGTTTACCCGATTACATAGTATTTCAAAACATACATCGAATGTACAGTGAAGGCGAAGTCCCTGGTAATCCGAAAAAGATGGGACACTCGGTCAACTTGATATAGACGAAAGTAGAGTAATTGGAATGGTGACAGACGACCCATCTATAAGTGTTCGTTGTTTATCATGACGTTCGGGAGTGCCACGGTCCACGTTGCATCGTATTTTAAAATTCGCAGTTTTTTAACAACATTTTGTGGATCGACGAAACATGTTTTAAAAGGGAGGTGTCTGTGCCAGACATTAAATATTTTGAAGCACAAGCACAAGTCGGTTGATAACAACCACATTAAATAAAACACACGGAATTCCACCATATGTGCAACAAACTTTATTTTATTCAAACTACACACTGGGAATCAAAATTGAATTTATTTGCCATCATTGACCTTGACCATGGGATATTTCGAATCTGCAAAACATAAATTCCTGTTAAAATGCAAACAAAACTATACTTACCTTCAATAATTAGGTGGTCATCGCTGTATTATTATCTAGATGAGGATTAAATTTAATTATAATTAATTAAGTATTTAAAGTTAATTGAAGTACTTACCGAGATATTTGTTAGCCGTAACTTTGACGACGTTGTTTTGGTTACGTTTTGACACTTGTCGTCCATCATTGAATGAATACACCCAAGGAAAATGGAATAGATCAACACTACCATTGCGCCATATTATACACAGTGACGAACACGCGTATTACAACACCAAATAATGCAGAAACCGGAAAAAAGGCAAAACGTCAAAGTAAAAAACCTTTTCCCATCTCTTGGATTTTGGACTTCATCGAAACCAGACGTGGTGTTTGTATAAATTAAAATAAATAATTAAAACAATAAATAAATAAATATATTAGTAATAAAAGTCAAATATTTTTTTGTGATCTTATTTTCATCTTCTCCCATTAATTCTGTTCCGTGGTTTATTTCAAGTTAAATTGAAGATCAAAGTTAAACGAATCGATCATTTGGTCCTTCGAGCCGGATCGCAGTGAAACTAAGCGATTCAGTATTTATTCGATTCAACTAAACGGATCGTAGCTAATTTAGTCGATCCAGTTATTTTTCAATTCAATTTAACGGTATCGTGTAACAGTGTGTAAATTTAGTGAAACCGCGTGTCTAGTGTGCATTTGTAAAGTGCAACTATGAGTGAAACTAACCTCAATTTCGGCGGACATATCGAACGATTGAAGCGGTTTGAGATAAATTTTAAGAAATCTCCGAAAGCTCGACTTACTCAAAGTCATCTTAGTACACGTTTAAACGTTCTTAAGGAACTTTGGGGAGAATACAAAAACATTTATTCGGAGATTGTTCGCGCTGACAAATTACAAGAGATCGACATCGATGCATATTCAGCGGGAGAAGAACAATTTATTCAGTTACTGTTACACTCCAGAAACAGTTAATTCACCACCAACAACGGTACCACAAGGTTCAAAATCCGAAATCAAGTTACCACTCATCAACTTATCCACATTTTCCGGGGATTATTTAACTTGGACTTCGTTTCGTGATCTCTTTAACACACTCGTTCACGAAAACAAATTGATCTCTAATGTAGAGAAGCTACATTACCTGAAAACGAATTTGTCTGGCGAAGCAGAGCAGTTACTTCGAAACATCCAAGTTACCGACGCTAACTACGAGGACGCGTGGAACACATTGGTAAATAGATACGATAACAAAAGGATGATAGTGTACCATCATTTTAAATGTTTGACGTCACAACCTAACTTGCATGCTGAATCGTCGGTAGCTATCAAAAAATTATTAGACACGACTAGTGAAACACTACGGGCGCTAAACAACATCGGTTTACCTACTAAACATTGGGATGATTGGGTCGTGTATTTGATAGTCCAAAAGTTAGATGTTGAGAGCTTAAAACAATGGGAGATGGCAAACGCATCAAGCATCGACCTTCCAACGTGAGAGAATCTACGACTCTTTCTGCAAGACCGGTTTACAATTCTAGAAGCTATCACACCATGTAAACCGAAAGCAGATAAAAAGGGATTCTCAGAACCATCATTGAGAACATTCCATACAACAGCTATGTCTTGTGTTTTATGTCAAAAGTCTCACCCTCTGTTCTCTTGTTTTAGATTCCAAAAGATGAAAATTGAAGAGCGGCGAAAATTTGTACGAGACAACCAGCTATGTTCCAACTGTTTGAGGAGTGGTCATTTGAGCATTGAATGTCGAAACACGAAACGCTGCTCAGTATGCAGCCAGAAGCACCACTCAATGGTGCACGAAGCCTCAAAATCAACACCGGTTGATGATAATTCTAGGAACTCTACCTCCCAAGATGCACGACCTCAATTTGGCGAAGCTACGTCTGGTTCAAGCATCAAGGTAGTTAGTGCTCATGTTACGCCCACCAATTCAACAGTTCTATTGGCAACAGCACTCATCAGGGTCAAATCTGCCTTTGGAGCACAAATGACATTGAGAGCTTTGTTGGATCAGGGTTCGCAGGCGACATTCATAACCGAGAAGGCAGCCAACAGGTTAGGATTAAGACGTGCCTCGATAGACTCTGAGTTCAAAATATCAACTAACGCACTAGTGATAAAAGTAATTACTGCACATCTTCCATCCGAACCAATAGCAACCTCGACATGGGATCACATTTCGAACATAAAACTCGCTGATCCGTTGTATTTTAAGCCAAGTGGTATTGATATATTGTTGGGGGCTGATATAGTCGGGGAACTGCTTCTCGATGGCCTCGTCAAGGGTCATAATGGCCAACCTATTGCTCAAAATACAACATTGGGCTGGATACTGTCAGGAAAGACTGGACTATTGAGCAAGAAGTCATCGGTTACCACTGGTATATTAAACTTGCATACATGCATCGATGTTTCCAATCAACTAAAATCGTTTTGGGAAATCGAGGAGTTATCAAACAGGGTTCATTCAGCAGAAGAACGGAAATGCGAAGAGTATTATCTGGAGACACACAAGAGATTACCAGGCGGTAAATATATAGTTAACCTCCCATTCATTGATTTCAGACCAAATGAAACCACCTTTGGAAATTCGAGGAATGGAGCAATTGCCATGCTGTTATCCATAGAAAAACGGTTCCAAAAGAATAACCATCTTCGTGAAGAATACACTAAATTCATGAAGGACTATTTAGACCAACATCACATGGAAATCGTCAGTGACCCGTACACAAACATGAATCGTGCATTCTGCAAGCAGAGCAGCACCACAACCAAATTAAGAGTGGTGTTTGATGGCTCTCGAAAATCGTCCAATGGGGTATCTTTGAATGATACGTTGATGGTAGGGCCAACGATTCAACCTGAATTGATATCCATCATAATGAATTGGCGGGTACACAAGATAGCGTTCACGGCGGATATCAAACAAATGTATCGGCAGATTAAGCTAAATCCTAATGATACAGATTATCAGAGAATCGTTTGGCGATTCAACCCTGATGAACCAATCACTGATTATCGGCTGAACACAGTGACGTATGGCACCTCGAGTGCACCTTACCTGGCCATTAAGACTTTAATGCAGCTGGCGTTCGACGAAAGACACAATTTCCCATTAGCAGCGGAAAGTATTCAACACGAAATGTACGTTGATGACGTAATGAGCGGTGGTGATTCCATCGAAGCAGCACTAAAACTACAATCAGAGCTACGGAGTCTCCTCGAGTCAGGTGGATTTGAATTACGCAAATGGTCGTCAAATCATGCTGATATTCTGCGAGCAGTACCTAGTGAATTTCATGATCCAAAGTCGGTACTGGACATTTATAACGACGGGTTAGTTAAAACATTGGGTATATTTTGGAATCCCACAAAAGATGAATTTGGCTACAATATTTCCTTATCGAATGAACCAAAAATTACCAAACGAATCATATTGGCTGAAGTATCGCGTCTCTTTGACCCTTTGGGTTGGGTCTCTCCGTGCATCATCACTCCTAAAATCATGCTGCAAAATCTCTGGTTGGCCCACATAAACTGGGATGATCCCATACCTGAGTCTATTCAACGATCGTGGCTTACTTACCGAAGCGAGCTGACATCATTATCTCGAATAAAAATCCCGAGGTGGCTAAACACTATTTCCAACAAACATTGCGAGCTGCATGGGTTCTGCGATGCATCTAATGTCGCATATGCAGCCGCTATTTATTCTCGTTCACTAGGTTCTGATGGCATATACCATATTGGACTGATAGCAGCAAAAACAAGAGTGGCTCCAGTTAAGCAGGTGTCAATTCCGCGGCTTGAGTTATGTGGAGCTGTGTTGCTGGCAAAATTATTCAGAAAGATTACATCCATAAAACCATATCAACAATGTACAATGCATGCCTGGACTGACTCTACGGTCGTACTGTGTTGGTTAAAAGGACATCCCAACAGATGGAAACCGTTTATCGCGAATAGAGTATCGGAGATCCACAATGTGAACATCAGTCACTGGAGGCATGTACCTACAGAAAGCAACCCAGCCGATTGCGCGTCTAGGGGATTATCGCCTACGTTATTAGAAACTCATACACTCTGGTGGAATGGCCCCTCCTGGTTGAGACAACATTCTTCTCAATGGCCGAATCAACAACCCATACAAAACCAAAATATCGATTTGGAAGAACGCAAACCCGTCATCTCAACGATGTGTAGAAATGATTCATGGAATTTTATTCACAAATACTCATGCCTAACAAAGTTGGTTCGCATTACGGCATATATACGACGATTCCTTCATAATGTAAGTACTCATACCAAAATTAACAAAAAATGTGGTTTTCTCTCTGCAGACGAACTAAAAACAGCTCTAACTTTCTGGTTAAAATACGAGCAACAAATTCATTTCCAAAAGGAGATTAAATGCTGCACGAAACAACTACCCGTTAAAGGTGCCTTGGCATCCCTCAATCCCTTGCTGGATGAAGAGTCTGTACACGGTAAATACAAAATCTGGTAAATGACCACTAGATTGTCTAGTTTTATGAATTCCAGTTAAAATCCAGTAAAATTTTAGTAAATAAAAAAGGAAATTTTGTTTTCTAGTTAAATTTTAAAGTGAATGTACTAGATTTCCAGTCAAAATAAAATCAAAACCAGAATTTTAATATGTGCTAGTTAATTTCTAGTTCTAGTGTTTATTATACTGGGACTCTAGTGGTTATCTAGTAGAAAAAATACTAGAAAACTACTAGATCATTTCTGTTTGGCTCTGTAATAGAGTGTCTAGTTAATTTCAACAGAAATCTCGTTAGTTTTGTTACTAGAATTCCATTAAAAGTTTAATTTACATGAATTCTTGCAAAATTCTAGTAAAATCTGATTCCGCCATATTATTTTGGAATGAAATATGATTTCTATTAAATTTTACGGGAATTCTATTAAATGTGTCCCCATAAAAAAATGAACAATTCGCGATAACATTTTACATTAACAGAATTCCAGTAAAAATCTAGTTAAATTCGAAATTTACTGTAATTTTTCTGCAATAAAGTTTATAACTCAAAATGTTCTCACTTTATAATTATGCATCTCATACTTCCTCTCTTACAACAATAACATTTACCTGAATTCTAGTAGTATTCCAGTAAAATATAATGGTTTACTAGAATTCTACGAGAATTCTAGTGAATGTAAACGGTTTTTATCTTTTTTTTTTCCAACGATATTGTTTATTTTACCTGAAATCCAGTTAGTTCTAGTAATATTACCGAAATATTGCTTGATTCTGGTAAAATTAACAGTTATTCGAGTTTTTTGTCTATTTTTTCTATATATTTTCAAATTATCGTACGAACCTTTCAGTATTAAGCAAAATTTCAATACGTGGCAACGAAATAATAAAAGTGATCCTCGTAATTATTATTTGAATTATTAAGAAAAATCCCTTATTGTTTGTGTTAAAATTAAAATAATTAATTAAAATGGATATACAAGAATTAAGCAAGTTTTTAAACGAAAATGTAATACCAGAAGATGTGGTTTCAATTTTATCAGGTAAGCCTTTAGAATTTATATTAATTTAGTGATTATTTTACCTATCTTACCGAAATACTCATGGAAGCTCGCAAACTTGTTTGAATTTACTTTAATTATGGTATAATGGTACGTTTATTTTGATGATAACTCGTATACGTACTCCTACCGGAATATTTTTTTAAATAATGTTTATGTGTTATTGTATGTTTTGTATTGTAAGGAAATTTAATTACATTTTTGTAAATGCTGAGGTTATACAATTTCCGAGTAAATTGTAACATGGCTTTTAATAATAATTCAAAAAAATTTTAACGTTACTTAAAACATATCAATAAATTAAAAACATATTTAGCAAATACTATAATACCAAATTGAATACATCGAGTTGGTCACAAAAGGCACTTATTCTGCCTTTCCCTGGTATGAAATTGGTAAAAATATTTTCATAGCATTTTTGTCTAAATTGTGTATTAGTTTTGTCTAAATTGTGTAATTTTCCCGGCCTACTGTTGGAATTAGTTCGGTGTAAATATTTTCGAAATAAAGTTAATTGGGAATTTTTTGCTCCACAAAATTTTATTGGGAAAATTAATTCCCAATTTATCTTTTTTTTCAAAAATATTTACACCCAATTAATTCCAACAGTAGGCTAGAAAAATATAAATTATTTGAAAATGCTATGCAAATATTTTTCCCAATTCCCTATTCCCAGGGAAAGACAGAATAGTGCCACAGGGGCCGAATTATGGTCGAAAAATGGGAATATAAATTATAAGTGTTACAGTTGTTTTACCTTTAACTAAACGTAAATCATTAAATCATATAATTGTTTGATACAACAGCGGAAAAATTTAATATTTACGTCTAGTACGTATGTATGTGAAACAAAGGTAAAACTGCTAAGTTTTATTCCCGTTTTTCGACCAAAATTAGGTCACAGATGCCTTAAATGTGGGGGGGCTTATAATTAAAATGAATTTTTATTCTAATACTGTTCTAATAGTATGCAAATGATTTGTGTTTCTAGTTGATTTAAACGTCTGTGAAGAATAAAACTTAGCTTTCGTATTCAAATTTGTTCAAGCCAAATAGCACAATGAAAGAAATAAAATGCTGTTTATGTTCCCACTTGATTCCTTTTGCCAATTTGCGACCGCATTATTTATTTGACCATAAACTTAAATTCAAACGTTCTAATTGTATTTTTAATTTCATTTGTCATGAAAATAACTGTAATTCCACGTTTTCCTCTTTCCGAATTTATCGAAGGCATTTATTGAGAAAACATTTTGAAAATAAAACGGTTGATTATTTAGTTGGCCCAACTGCTGATGTTGAAGCGCCACAAATTGAATATATAAATACAACAGAGGTTGAATCGTTAAACGATTTTGTAGACTGTACTTCAGATGACCCCAACCATAATATTCAATCACTCCAAAAGTATATAAACTGTCGGATAAGACAAATTAGGTGTTATTCCAATATTACCAATTCTTTTTTTAATTTTTTACTTAAGAGTTTTGATGAAATTAATATCGTCTGAAAAGAAATAGAAATCCACATCTCTTACACATCAGCTCCCGATAAGCTTCCAAATTTATTTTTCCAGAATTAGTCATAAAACTATATGGTTTTGTTTCGAATAATTGAACTGAACATTTTAATTTTTTTTCATCAATCTCGATAGATTATTTAAGGGCTTTTATCACAATAAAATTCAAAACATCGGTCGGTGCCTGCTCCAAATTAATTCCTACGAACGCGGAGTCTCAAGAATTTATTTTAAATTGCATGTCCAGCATCTGGGCTAAGGTAATAATTAATAATTGTTATTAGTTTATTAAAAATATCGGGTTTAAAGACTTTTATGTAAAGAACATTTTTATCTCTATTTGCACCGAATTTGTATATTAGGTCAATTATTTTAACATTTTATTTGTGATTTTGACATAATAATTTTATTTATTCTTCCATTTTTATTTATGATGCAGTTTGAAGGAAGCACTTCCGAAATAATAAAAAATACCAGGCAGTCCCAGCCATACCTAATATGTTTTGCCGATGAAGGATTACTACATCAGGGAATATTTTGGATTATAGTTGACGGACAAAGTATCAATATTGGGCAGAACATCTTTGGACATTCTCTTCAAGGTTTTCTATGTATTCGGATTGAAGTATCCGAAAAATGCAGTGTATTTTTACAATTTCATAGAGGTGTATTTTTACAAAATAAAAGGGGCAACACCAACACTAAGGGTGTCAAAATTGTATACCCAATTGTAGAACAAAAGCATCGGTGTTTAAGATATTTGTTATTTGGATTATTATGGATAAATATTTTTAGTTGAATGAATTTATATAATACATTTAATTTATTGTTTTCAAAATTGAAATGATTAAACCAAATTTTAGTTTTTTATTTCTTTTCGATATACTAAGGTTTGTTTCCGATTTGTTCTTACTGGTACACGATTTTGCTTGGCACAAGCATGGCATACCTCTTAGTGTTTTATAGTAATGATATATAAGTTATCGGTAAACATCTGGTAATTTATTAGATAAATTAATTTCCATCACTTTAGATTTACTCCAATATTTTTCTAACCTTACTTCCACGTCAATATACAGGAATGCTTAATGGAAAATGTATTGTTAAATGTACCAGATATTTGCGATTTTCCAATAATAAAACAAATAGGTTCGAATTAAAATTACTAGGCTGAATCTGTTTTAAAATTTGTATTGTCTAGCAATATTAATAGAATATCAATTAGAAACATATTACAAATCTTGTGACTTTACTAGAAAATTGGTAAAGTTCTTGAAATTTTACAAGACAATCAACATCACACACTACTTGATATCAGGTTAAAAAATTCATTTCTCTATTAATTTTAATAGAATTTCTGTTGGAAAAATATTGATTTTACTAGAATATAAAAAAATTCTGATACTTTTACTGGAATATCAATAAGAAGCTCAACCATTACTTACCAGAAATCAGCTAAAAAAGCGGGAAGTACAGTAATATTACTAAAATTTCAGTTAAAAAATATCTGAAAATCTAGGGTTTTTACAAGAAAAACCTAGTGGTTTTACTAGAAAAACCGGTTACTTCATGATTATACAAGAATTCCGGTTAAAAAATGCAACAAAATATTATACTAGAATTCCGGTTTCACATTATCGTACTAGTAAAAGGTATACTTGAATTGTGAACTACCAGATATCTAGTAACACATATTTCACTTGATTCAACTAGATCGTCTAGTTTGCTCACATCTAGTGAATTTTTAATTACCGTGTATTAAGAGTTGGAGGTCGTCTACAGAACAGCTGCTTACCATACGCAGCCAAACATCCAGTCATATTGCCTCGTAATAGTCCGATTAGCTTGATGATAGTTGCTCAAGCACATATTAACACTCTGCACGGTGGCATTACGCAAACTCTTGGATACACACGCAGAGACTATTGGATCATCCACGGCCGAAATCTAGTACGCCAGTATGTTCATAAATGTACTACATGCTTTCGATACACAGCTGAGACCAGAAGTCAGTTAATGGGAAATCTTCCTTATCCTCGAGTCAATCAAAGCCGACCATTTCAACATTCGGGAGTTGATTATGCTGGTCCCATTTTGTTACGTATGTCAAAGGGAAGAGGAAGCAAAGCATATAAGGGTTACATTTGCGTATTCGTATGCCTTTGCACAAAGGCTATCCACTTGGAAATTGTAAGTGATCTGACCACTATTGCTTTCATTTCAGCATTTAAAAGATTGACCTCTCGCCGTGGCAAAATTTCGGATTTATATAGCGATAATGGCACAACATTTGTTGGAGCATCAGCGGAGCTACAACGTAACCACGTGAAAGCCATGACACAGCTACAGTCTGATATTACGGAACATCTAGCAAATGACGGAGTTACCTGGCATTTTATCCCGCCATCGTCACCTCACTTCGGTGGCCTGTGGGAGGCTGGAGTAAAGTCCGTGAAGTACCATCTGCGGAGAATTATTGGCGAAACCAAATTAACGTACGAGGAAATGAGTACCGTTCTCATACAAATCGAAGGCGCTTTAAATTCACGTCCGCTATGTCCCATTACAAATGATCCCGAAGACCTAACAATACTTACACCAGGTCATTTTTTGATAGGCGATGCTATCAATTCTGTTCCTGAACCAACTATGCTCGATTTCAAACAAAACTACTGCTCTCGATGGCAACTCACGCAAAGAATTTACCAACATTTTTGGCAACGATGGTCAACAGACTATCTAACTCGATTACAACAACGACCAAAATGGATGCAACAGAAAGCTGACATAAACATTGGTGATCTCGTTTTGTTAAAGGAAGACAACTTACCACCATCCAAATGGCTCTTGGCACGAATTACAGAAAAACATCCAGGATCCGATGGAATAATTCGAGTCGTCACACTAAAAACGAAGACGAAATATATGAGGCGACCAATTACAAAAATATGTCCATTACCAATTGATACGGCTAATGAATCTGTGGATGCCATCGCTGCAGCAAAGTAAGTCGGAGCACTATATCTTCCATCGTTCTTCAACATCCAACAGATTTGTTAATCGATTAATTGTGTCAACGTTGTTGACAGTGGGCCGGTATGTCTGTGCCAGACAGGAGGGAATATTCATTACCCACAATTTGCACTATTGGACCAGGGTAAACCTAAAAGTAGTGCGGCATAGTCGGTTTCAACATCAATTTAGAGTGAACGCGTGGGCGGGAATAGTCGACGGAAAACGGGGAAGTCTATCTAAGTTTTCTACAAAATGACTTGGATGAATTACTTGATGACGTTTCTCTACAAACATGTAGAAATATGTGGCTGCAGTCTGATAAACCTCCCTCTCACTATATATGCACAAGTAATGAGACAACATCTGAGCTTAAATTATACAAGCCGCTGGATTGGAAAGGGAGGGTCCATTGCATGTCCACCGCGGTGTCCTGACCTAAATCCTTTAGACTTTTTTGTGTGGCGTTATTATAAAGAGCTGGTTTATGAAAGAGTAAACCGAACCGATCAGGAGATGCAGGTAACGTAACGAAACGTTTGAAACGCACTATAAGCAACGATTAAGCAAAATTTCATACGGCGATGCCGATTATGTATTTTGGCAAATGGGCGACACTTCGAACACTTATTATAATATTTAAAATTAATAAAAAAAAAATATTTTATTCATTTTGTTTTATTTCTGACAAAACATCGATTTAAGAACTCGAAATTTTGTTAAGTGCATTTTTTAATAAACAAGACTTACTTTGTCAAAAAAAAAAAAAATTGATAAAAAATATTCTGTTGTGAATAGCCCGGTGTCACATATATATCTGATAGTGGGTCAAATTTCTGTAGTACATTCTTTTCCCGCTGGGAAAATTAAACAAAAGAACTCTTGGTTGTTTCTAAATTAATTTTTTTGTGGATGCACTGCGCATGCGATTTCGCTAAAAAACTGAATGTTTTTGTTGGAAATGAGCTCCCCTATCAACCTGTTTCGTTTGATTTTTCAATTTTGGGACACCCTGTATATATTCCTCGTATTAATATATTAGATATTATTATATAAGAGCGAGTAGCACTCACCAGCTACACGGACACGAAGTGCCCCTCGTTCACCTAGTAATATTTATATTTGTGTTTCAACGAGTTATTGCGATGCAGTCATCGGGTTTGGTATCAGGCGTATAGCCTTTCGTTTAGTACAAAATCATCCAATACTCATTAATAGCAAAATTATTATAACGATCATTCATGTGGTTCAACATAAACTATCGGAGGCGCTTTTACATTGTTTCCCCCAAGTACGTCAGTATACAATGGAATGCAGTTCCGACTTGATATTCGCAAAATCTTTCAAATTATTATACGTTTTGAAAGTATATATTCAAGTCATACATGTCAACTATCTAGCTAATCGGTTAATTTCATCTAGAAATTCCGCATGGTTTTTGTAAACGTTCCTCTCACCTAAACACACACACACACCTATATTATTACGATATTGAATAATGATGTTAACCAATCACTATATTATAAGTGGTGACTACAAGAGGAAAAAATGTTAAAAAACCTGTAATAAATATATATTGAAGAAAAATGCAAAAGACACTCATCAATATCATTATAGAATAACATAGAAAACACAAATTCATTAACGATTTCTTTTTGTTTCAGAATACCAATTCTCACACAAACCCAATGTCTTGGGATTTTTTATGAATGAATCGAATGAAATTCTAAAATAAAGTATGATGTCGTCTGATCGTCTCTTTTTACAATTTTTTGTTGTTGTTTTTGTTAGTTTTCTATCTCGTGTCATGCTCTCATATAACAGAAATTCTTCTTGCGAGTTGTTGTTGTGGTATTTTTAATTCCACAATCATAAAGAAGTTAACCAAGTGTTGTGTAGAATGGAGAAGAGTAGGGATAGAAGAAATCAACATTACTAAACGGCACATTCCATTCATATTATAACGGTAATTGTTAAAAATATTTAAGTTATTTTATATTTCTTCTATTTATTATCATGATTATTATTTTTTCTTCTTTTTTTACATCGTTAAAATTACTGTTCTGTGTTTTAGTTTTGGATTTCATACCGGAGTACGTAAGAAATATTTCGAATAATTTCTTCGAACCAATAAAATAAAAGAAAAATAACACATTTAAGTTTTGCTATAGTGGTGATGAAGATATACTAGTTTACCACTTGTTCGTGTTACCATTCGTTTAATCTCTTGATAAAAAAAATATTAACTATTGGACCAAACTGTGTGGGGTCTCCAATTTGATTTGGCAAAGGAGGAAGAGCAGCAGGGTCGTGCTCCACAATTATATAAACCGGCTAACAGTAGAATAAACCGGTAAACCAATATTTTGTTGGAGAACACCTGTATGCAGTTGGAATTTGGTACAACAAAATATAACAGAACAAATTCCAACTTTTGTAGATTAGCTGAATCAGCATTTTCATGTAAAATTTATTCAAGTATTAACTGTACCCATTTTATTTTCATTTGCTGAGATTTAATGTGGTTCTGAACTTACGGTCCATCCAACCATTATGCTGTTATAAATTGAATTGGTACGATTTAATTTTTTATTGGATTTTTTTTTTTTGATTATCATTCTTTATCAATCTTACACTACTGAAATAGCGGCCTTCATGTCTGGGTTGGGAAAACGAGTTAATTTTATTTATAACATTTGCCTTCTTACTTACTATATTTATTACATCTTCGAACTCGTACAGGCTAACCCTACGTTTGTGTATGAATTTTTTGATAAGCGTAGTATAATACTAACACATTTATTACAATTCGTTAAACGACATCTATCTTAAAGAAAACATAAAGATGCCTGTCTATTTGATACCAAAGAAGAAGGACGCTGTTGGAGATGACAGAAAAAGTCTCCGCGACAGTCGGAAGTGACACCTATCGGTGAGCACCAAATCAAACGTTGTCATAGCTGTCATCCATCTATGTGGGAAACTTCATTCTTATCCTAACTTACAAACGAGCAACACGACACGGAGAGCATTATTCAATTATTCTTCGCATTTTCGCTGCAATATTTTTGGTTCTTTGAACCGAGTTTGTTGGATTTACCAGATTATCGGATATTTTGTGCCGTGCCGCAACAACCCGTGTAAGAATATTTATCATTTCTGTGCATTGCGCGTGAATATTGAATTAGTGTGCAGAAACAGTAAACTCAAGTCATAAAATTATACATAATTCGGTGGTGCATGCAGCATGACAACGCAAGAGCGAATAGCAAGGAGCTCTCGATCGACATCCAGTCTTCGACGGCGACTAGACGAGAGGACCGAATTTGAGAATTTATTCGTCGACCGCGTTTCTAATCATAAACAGCTGGCCCCCATCACTGCTCAAGTCTGTAAGCATCACCAACGACAATTTCACAGACTACGGACATTGGGAAATGTCACTTAAATAGAGATGACATTGGGAAATGTCACTTAAATAGAGATGGTGAATGAGATAATCCAGAACATTGTTGCTGGTGTAGTGGCGGTTCACCGAAAGGAAATGGCCATCATCACACATATATGGCCTTCAGAGCGAAACTAGTGAAACATAACGATGCAACCGAAAGACGAAGAAAAATTAGTTATTGTTGAATGATCGGATCCAAATAGGATGGATTTTCTACAGAGTGCGACTACTCCGTAGACTACAGAGTGCTACGTTGAGTACGTGAGTACTACAGTTAAACTGAAACGGGAAACACAGGTGTCGTTATTTTGACAGTAAGTGAGCCGAAACGACAAAGACTAAAAAGAGGTGATAGGAAACTAAACTTAGAGGGTGATGCAGCACTTATCCTCTTTTCAAGAGATTCTCCAATTGAAATAATCGGGTGAGAAAAAGGGTTCGTATTGATAGAGCAGGAAGAATTTGCCATTTTCAATTGTCATCTCTTGCCCTTCAGACCTTTGGAAGTACCCTCTTTCAATTCACGCCAGTCACGCCAGTGACTGTAACACTAATTCACGAGTATTCGGTGGGGCTTTATTAGACCACATTAGGCAGCGGGTTGCTGAATGGGCCGCTTCATATAATATTTTCTGTCTCAATAGAGAAGACGCTTCCACTTTCGAACGAGAAAATTATGGATCTGTGTTGAACGTAACTTTTGGCTCAGAAAACTACGAAACTGGTAGGTTAGCGAGACAAAAATTCTCAGTGGTCAACGTTGTATCACGTCGCGTTCGAAGTGAGTACTATCGATACAAGGATCAACAAAATTAGCCAATGTGACAGCTCAGAGGTTGGTAACATGGTAGTTTAGAAGGTGGACTACTTAGGAACAGAAGGAGTAAGGAATGAATGTGAGGATGTACTGCAGCTGCGTGGCAACAGAAGAACAAGGGCCCTATGCTGATGGAACCCAGAGATTGCAGAGCCCACTTCTGCATGCTCACGTGTATTCCTCTAAAACTCCATTTGTTACAAAGAAGTCAAGAAGATCTGGTATTTTATGTATGTCAGCAGGCCAATAAAAAATCACCACCTATGATAAAATTTGGACCTAGTGATTTAAAAGTTGACTGTATAGAGATCCCGAGATTAATGATTGATTCAACTTTTATCGGTTTACGTGGCATAATTTATGTCTCGATCGCGGGCACTTCAAAAAGTTTAATATTATTTTTAATGATTACGGTAGATCCTGTCCCTTCTGGTGGACCGAGGCCATCACTGGCTGGGATCCCACAATTAATGGAAAAGCTTAAGTATGAAGTTTCACGACGATCCGAGAAATAGTGTGGGTTGTAGAGCGGATACAGACATTTAGTCTGCATACAGATACTGAGATCTTTTTATAAATCACTTTATTTAGTTCGGGGAGATATAGCGAAAGGTAAATCTGCAAAAATGTTGACGTCCAAATTTTTTATGATTACTATACTTTTATGTTACTACGTAGAAGAACGTAAAAAAAACGTAAAAGAAAGTAAAAAAGCGATCCTTCTTGGTTCCGCTTATGTGTGATTTTCTTTTTGCCTTGCTCTAAATTACCAAAGTTGTTATTGCTCCTCTGAGCTAAGTTAATCCCCTGTGACAAAATCCGAGTTTTAGTAAAACCGGTTTCAGTTTTGGTTTTGGATCTAAACCAGTTTTTGATTTTTGCATAATTTTTCCATAAACTTCCAAAAAATTACATTTTTTAAACAGAAAAGATATAAATTCAAGAATTGATGGCCCGAAAATTTTAAAAAACCTCTAGCTATCAAAGTTTAATGAATTAATCATAATTAAGTAATTAATAAATTTTCCTAGTAGGCGTAATATTGAAGCAATTTTTTTTCGATTGGTTTGCTATTAATTAAAACGCTCGAGGCTGCGAGCGAATAGTCGCGGGGTAAAAGCAAGTGAATTGAATTTCAGACAACACATCGATCGTATTATCAATCAAGCCAACTCTGCGCTCGGTTTCATCAAGCGTTGGTCGAAAGAATTCGATGATCCTTATGTTACGAAGGCTCTCTTCTCAACATTCATTCGTCCCTTGCTCGAGTATGCTAGCCAGGTGTGGTCGCCTTATCATTAGGTTCACATTATGTGGATTGAAGCAGTCGAGCGAAGATTTCTTCGCTTTGCTTTACGGGGGCTACCGTGGGTGGACATGTTCAACCTGCCTCCATATCAAGATCGTTTAAAGCTAATTAATTTACAAGCACTTAGTAAGCGCCGAGTTGTTGCACACGTGGTTTTCATTCATCAATTACTAACCGGCTTAGTTAGTAGTAGGCAGGCCTAGCTAACTTTTTAAACTTTTTGAAAAATATTCTTTTTCACAGGTGGTGGATAGTGAACGGCCTATCGATATGTAGGTTAGCGGTGAATTAAATAAGGCGTCCCCAACCGCAGCTCCGCTGGGAGGAGAGTCTCAGAGAATGGGGGAGTGGTTAACCTCTGTTCACCAAATTCTGAGTGCCTAGGATACCCAGTAGGGAACTGACGGTGAACTGAGCATAACGTCTCCCTGCGTGCTCCCGGGCCTCCAGGTGGTGAACCCTATAAACGGTAATCCTATGAATGGAGTGGGTCCCATTTGTTTGGGATATCCACATGAATGGGTGAATGGGGGAGTGAATATGGGAGGAGGGCAAGGGCGCGGGGGGTGGGGTACTCGGTAAGCCTGGGGGGCTGGATTAAGGTGTCACGCGACTCGTGCTGATGATCGGCTAGACTGGGGGCCCATTTAACAAAGCCCAGTCGTGAACGGAGAATCCAAGAACCTCGGATTAACAATAACAAGATCTGTGGCCTCAGAATGAAAGGGTATAAATTACTATACTCAAGCAAGTCTGAGAAGATCAGATCCTGTATTTTAGCGAAAGATAATTTGAATATTTTTCTTCTTCCACAATTTAGTAGCGGAGACGTTACAGCGGTGAGCGCTGAGGTTGGCTGTGAAAAGCTATGGCTAGTCTCAGCCTATATGGATCGCGGGAAGGAGGTTCCACCGGATAACCTGGGGGAACTGATCCAGGAAGCAGATCAAAGAAGGGTAGGTGTTGTACTCGGATGTGATGTAAATGCGCATCACACAATCTGTGGAAGCACAGACATCAACGAGAGGGGTGAGTTATTTTTTGATTACTTATTAAATACCAACCTTTTAGTTTGCAATATTGGACGAGAACCGACATTTATTGTTAAAAATCGACAGGAGGTTTTAGATGTCAACTTTGTGTCAGAAACGATCGTTCATATGATCAGAGGGTGGAGAGTGGCGAAAGAGCACTCATTCTCTGATCATCGATTTGTAATTTATAACCTCGACATTAAACCTGTTACCCGGAAATCCTTCAGGAATCCCAGAAGGACAAACTGGAACAAATATGGAGAGGTGTTGAAGGAACTACTGCCGCTGGTGGTTCCTGGTCTTCCGGCGACAGTAGAGGAATTAGATGGCATGGTTGATATTGTCACAAAGGCATGCAATCTATCATTTAATGCTGCGTGCCCCCTAATAAAGCCTAGAGGCAGGCAGAAACCGATATGGTGGACCAAGGAGTTGGGAACATATCGGAGTGTGTGTAGGAGAGCTTTTAATAAAGCTAAGAACACAAGGGAGGTTCGGGATTGGGACTGCTATAAGGAAGACCTCAGAAAGTACAAAAAAGAGTTGAGGAAGGCACAAAGGGGGTCTTGGAGACTCTTCTGTTGTAGAATGGAGGAGGTCTCTGATACTTCTCGCCTTAGGAAAATTCTAGCTACTAACCCAACCAGTCCTAGTTATTTAATTAGACCAGACGGGCCTTGGACAACTTCAAGTGCGGAATCATTGGAGCTCCTCATCGAGACCCAATTTCCGGGAAGCTTTGAAAACTTGACAGAGCCTGGAGCTAATCAAGTAACACCTTCAATTAAGATGGAGGGCATCGCAGATAAGGAGCGAATCCGTTGGGCGCTGAACGGGTTTAAACCTTATAAATCGGCGGGCCCGGATCGGATTATACCAGCAGATATCCAGAGGAACTTAGCAGTCATCCTCCCATGGCTGGAAGGTATCTTCATTGGATGTCTGAAACTGGTCTATATTCCTAAAAAAATACACGGAGGTCAGAGTGGTCTTTATCCCGAAATCGGGAAAAAGCTCGCATGCCTATATCCAAAGGATCTGAGACCTATAACTCTATCATCCTTTATGTTGAAAACCTTGGAAAGGTTGGTAGATATAGGTATTCGATCGAAAATTGAGCCCAGTAGTTGGGCAATGTCGCAGCATGCGTATTGTAAGGGGAAGTCGGTAGACACAGCTCTGCACGATCTAATACGCATGATTGAGAAGTCAATTTACGCGCAAGAGTTCTGTATGGTAGCATTTCTCGACATTGAGGGTGCCTTTAATAATGTAAAAACGGAGGCAAACATGGAAGGATTGCTATTTTTGAACGTGGACTACCCCATATGTAGGTTGATAAATCAGATGCTGGTAAGCAGGATTATTACCTCGAAACTGGGGGAGGCCACCATTAAGAAGGCGGATGGTTAGAAGAACCCCGCAAGGTGGTGTCACCCTTTCTTTGGAGTGTTGTGATGAATGGTTTGCTGTTGGAACTGGAGAGAGCGGGGATAAGGGTTGTAGCATATGCAAATGATGTAGCGATAGCTGTCTCAGGCAAATATCTGGATACGATTGGTGATGTTATGCAGAATGCACTCCTGATCGTTACGAAATGGGCCAGCAAATGTGGATTATAGATTAACCCCTCCAAGACAGAGCTGATACTATTTACTAAGAAATATAAAATTCCGGTAGTTAGTCCTCCTACCGTGAACGGCATTTACTGGTTTTTGCTGACAGAGCGAGATTTCTGGGCATAATCTAGGACAGTAAGCTAAGCTGGAAGCCTAACATTGTAGAAAGGGTGAATAAGGCTAATGTAGCCATTTACTCGTGTAAGAACGCCATAGGGAAGAGATGGGGTCTAAAACCAGAGCTGGTACACTGGCTCTATACCGCTGTGGTAAGACCTGTGCTGATGTACGAGGTGGGTGTGTGGTGGCCAGCTCTGGAGAAGGTAACATATAGGAAGGCGATGGAGAAGGTGCAAAGAACTGCCTGCATGATAATAAGCGGGGCGCTTAGGTCAACACCTACACGCGCTTTAGAGGTTGTGGTCCACCTTATTCCAATCGATTTTTTTGGTAAGCAGATGGCAGTCAATGTGTCTACAAGGCTCTCGGCTGTCTCTCGGTGGAAGTGTCTTCAGGCGGGACACTCAACGATAGTAAGATCGCTAAGGGAAGAACTGGCGAATCTAGATTATATTAAACCAACGTTGTGCTTCGATAAAGTTTTCCGGACCATCTGTCCTTCTAGAGAATCCTGTAGGAACGGATAAATACTGCAGAACGAGGCACTGCAATTTTCACGGACGGTTCTAAGCTAGACGGCAAAGTAGGAGCCGGAGTCTTCTGTGAGAAGCTTAATGTTAATATTTCTGTTCGTCTCCCTGACAACTGCAGCGTGTACCAGGCTGAAGTGGTGGCGATAGGCGAAGTCGGGACATGGTTGAAGCATAACGTGGTATCCGTTAGGGATATCGCGTATTTATGTGGACAGTCAGGCGGCGGTCAGATCGCTAGAGGCGGTTTGTCTGAAGTCACGGGTGGCGCTGGATTGCCGATCATCTCTTAATGAGATGAGCGAGTGTTTCAGTATCCAGATAATCTGGGTCCCTGGTCACTCGGACATCACGGGAAACTGCAGGGCGGACGAACTAGCTAGGTACGGTACGACTCTCCAGATGCAGCCGGAAAGGGCCGGTCTGGGGAGGCCTATAGCAGCGCTTAAATCGGCCCTCAGTAAAAAGGCAATCGCCTTGACAAACGAAACGGGGACCAACACCCTGACGTGCAGGGTAGCAAAACAGGTTTGGCCGAAACTGGCCCTGCGGCGCTCCAAAGCACTAGTATCCCTGGGAAAACGAGAGTTAGGATTGGTCGTAGGGATACTGATAGGACACTGCCTTTTTGGGGAACATGCAAGAAGGCTGGGTCTACAGACGAATGACTTTTGTAGAAGTTGTTTAGACGAAGAGGAGCAAGAGACGTTAGATCACTTCCTATGCTCGTGTCCGGCACTATCATACAGAAGGCATACGTATTTAGGTGTGTACAGTATGTACAGCCTTTCGCAACTCGCGGGCTGTGGTATGCGAGATATTTTACGCTACATAAGTAGCTCTGGATGGTTTCAGCAGGAGTAAAGGGGAGATAGGATCCTGTGGTATCACAATGGGCCACTACTGGCCTAAGTGTGCGATAGCAGCCACTCTTACCTAGCCTAACCTAACCTAATTGCATAAAGGAGGTATAGATTTAAAGAAATGGTGTAGTAACCACAAAGGCCTTTCTTACAAGATACCTCCTAGGATATTAACGCACGGAATCATGAGGGCCATCAAAAAATCTGCAAGTTGGTAGCATCACAAACGTTCTGGACCAACACAATACATCATCCACATCAGATGTGGATTATTCGCTATACATCTGTTATAATATGTTGTAGGTTACGTCTTTTAGCTGTTTTAGGTGGAAGCATTGCTGGTTCACGAGATGTATGATCCAGTTTTTGCCTCATGTCAATGAGGTAGTATAGCTAGAGAACAATTACTATAAGCGATTTGACTTTTAACAAAAATTAAACATTAAAAATGATTTTTTATTTTGTAAATTCTAAAATGCATGTAGCAGATAACCAAATAGTTCTAAACACATGCTAACTTTCATATTACCACAATACCTCAAGGATTAGATGAACATAAATAACGTATAGAATCTAATCTTTTGCTAAACAAAAATAAAAATCAATTTTTGATCAGCTTAGTGGTTAACTATAAAATACTACAAATTTTATGTATGCATGGTACCGAAACTGGGACGACGTCGTTATTGTATTCTGCTTAGGAATTGCAGCATAATAAATCACCGCCGATAGTACGGACAGCAAATATTTTTTTTTTTTTTTTTTTTTTTTTATCAACACTCATATTATTTTGTTTGCTTGTATCTCATCCATAGCCGTACATAAATACCTGGTATCATATTTAATTATCGTAATGCTTTCTTTGATAATATTAATAAATCACCTAACATTTTCTCCAAGGGGTAGTTTCCTATATAATATTTACCTATACACGTCGTTCATATATAATCAAAAAATAAAACTCGAATACGAATTATTTGCATATCAGTTTAATTTCTACTTATATTCACTATGTACTGATTATCCTTTTTGTGAAACACCAATAAATTTATAATTTGAAAAGCACGTTGTTGTAGATGTTGCTGGTTTTTAAATATTTTATTACTGCATCAGATTTTTGCAGTGCAGATGAATACTTGTTGTGGTTTTAAATGAAATAATAGTTTTCAACAACAAGTAAAATATGAATATTTAATACAATGAAATGTCTCTAAAATAAGCAAAATAAGGCTCATGGATTGTGTAACCTGAATAAAGAAATCAGTAGATTGTGAGCAACGAATACCCTGGACAGACCGCTGCGGATTAGTTAAACTGGTTCACTGGTTCAGTAAAATTCGATTTTACCAGTAGATTTTAGAATTTTCGTTGTTTGTTTAAGTTTTTTTTTTATTTAATTTATTTATTTATTACAACTGATTTTTCAAATTATCCAGTAATTTATCTTACATCAATTTTATTCTTGTTTGGAGGGTTGTAGTTCCCCTTTATAATTTTATTATATTTTTAGTCGATCCTGATTGAATCTTGTAGATTAAGCGGTTTCTTCCTTCGAAGCCGTCTTGCTGGGTTTGGATCATCCAACATACGATGTCTAGATATTTTGCCGTGTTTGCATAGGGAATTTGCTGAGAGTTCAGTTCTAGTCTGGTAACCAGTTGAACTTGTTGTTGGTAAAGTTTACGTTAACAGATTTTGTTTCATTAAGTTATATTCGCCATCTCTTCGTCTAGGTGCTGACAATATTAGTTGCTCTATGCTATCAGCGATTGCTAAGATGCCCGTATATCATCCGCAAACTTCGCTATGTTAGTCTCCTCTATCGTTGGCAGGTCCGAGGTGTATATGTTACGGTTAAAGTCCGAAATCGGGGAATGTCCACATTTACCGTGAAATGTGCAAATTTACCAAAATGCTAGGTAAATGTGAAGATAAAATTAAAAATATTTGATAATCCGTACATTTCCCAGGATATGTACACATTTATATTACATTTTGGTAAATGTAAAAATTTCCCAACAGTTTTATTTTATTAAATTGAATTTATGCGAGTGTATATTCTAAAATTGATGGTGTAATGTGCAGATTTTTAATACGATTTATTTTAAATTAAAAGTAAATAAAATCAGTTAGATGAAATAGATACAATTTCTTTTAATGTCGTAAGTACAACATAAGCGAAATAAAGAGGATATTTCACGTAGTAACGCGACACATCTCAAAACTTCAAAAGACGTGCCAATATAGTCTGTCACATAAAAAATTATATTGTTAGAATAAAAGTAAAGATTGTAAAGACTCAAGATTTACTTTCGATGAATTTCGATTAAATAAAATTAATTTAGAAGGAATTTTGTTCGGCAAGCGCAGTAAATTTTGAAAAAAATTAGGTAATAAGCATAACGTAAATTGAATGCTAGACATGACAACTAAATACGTTTACCAACATCCATGTACAAATTAAATTTTGTTAGAAATCAAGAGTTCCAAAACATGTCAACATGTAATAATTACACTAGACTTTAAATGTTGTGGTTAGCATTTTTTTATAAATTTGTTTGCTAAGTTTTTAAGTTTCTCACCAGCCCTTGAGCTCCACCAATAAAACTTTAGCTTGTATTCCTACAAGAAATTAATATTTGGGATTGTTATTATATGAGTTCAACTTAATGTGTAGATGTGTATGTAGTGCTTTTGATTATAACAGTACGAAATTACACAAACATATCAGCTGACACAAATTATCAGCAAAGACACGAGTTTGAAATCATAGACTAAAGAACTTGTTTTCGAACGTAAATGAGGAATGTTTTAAGAATTTTAAAATTCTACATCATAGCTGTGTTGCTTTCAAAATATTACACCAACAATTGCATTGTATCATTTTCTCAGCCGATTTTCTTTAATGTTAAGAAAAAAAATTAGGATTAGGGGAAATAAAACCAATGTATGGTTATGGTGTTTACCGCAAGGCGTTATTTTTTCTATTTTTTTCGAAAAATTAACTTGTAGTAAAATTTGGCATTTCTTTTTTGATAGCAAAATACCGAATTTAATTTGTTCTATTTGATAAAATAAAAAAAACTAAAATAAATATTATTAAAATGAACCAACACAGAAAAATTAAAACGCATTAAAAATTAAAGCCAAAAGTTGTTGCTTTCACATTTCTTAGCTAATCCGATTAGATTAGTGAAAGCAACACTAGCTGCGTTGCTTTCAAAATTTTACAACAACAATTGCATTGTATTAAGCCAATTGTTTTAGAATGTTAAGAAAAAAATTTTTAGGATTAGGGGAAATAAATCTTTTTATGGTTATGGTGTTTACCGCAAGGCGTTATTTTTTCTATTTTTTTCGAAAAATTAACTTGTAGTAAAATTTGGCATTTCTTTTTTGATAGCAAAATACCGAATTTAATTTGTTCTATTTGATAAAATAAAAAAAACTAAAATAAATATTATTAAAATGAACCAACACAGAAAAATTAAAACGCATTAAAAATTAAAGCCAAAAGTTGTTGCTTTCACATTTCTTAGCTAATCCGATTAGATTAGTGAAAGCAACACTAGCTGCGTTGCTTTCAAAATTTTACAACAACAATTGCATTGTATTAAGCCAATTGTTTTAGAATGTTAAGAAAAAAATTTTTAGGATTAGGGGAAATAAATCTTTTTATGGTTATGGTGTTTACCGCAAGGCGTTATTTTTTCTATTTTTTTCGAAAAATTAACTTGTAGTAAAATTTGGCATTTCTTTTTTGATAGCAAAATACCGAATTTAATTTGTTCTATTTGATAAAATAAAAAAAACTAAAATAAATATTATTAAAATGAACCAACACAGAAAAATTAAAACGCATTAAAAATTAAAGCCAAAAGTTGTTGCTTTCACATTTCTTAGCTAATCCGATTAGATTAGTGAAAGCAACACTAGCTGCGTTGCTTTCAAAATTTTACAACAACAATTGCATTGTATTAAGCCAATTGTTTTAGAATGTTAAGAAAAAAATTTTTAGGATTAGGGGAAATAAATCTTTTTATGGTTATGGTGTTTACCGCAAGGCGTTATTTTTTCTATTTTTTCGAAAAATTAACTTGTAATAAAATTGCTATCAAATTCTTATTTGATAGCAAAATACCGAATTTAGTTTGTTCTATTTGATAAAATAAAAAAAACTAAAATAAATATTAATAAAATGAACCAACACAGAAAAATTAAAACGCATTAAAAATTAAAGCCAAAAGTTGTTGCTTTCACATTTCTTAGCTAAGCTAATCGGATTAGTGAAAGCAACACTACTATCTTTCAAAATTTTACAACAACAATTGCATTGTATTAAGCCAATTGTTTTAGAATGTTAAGAAAAAAATTTTTAGGATTAGGGGAAATAAATCTTTTTATGGTTATGGTGTTTACCGCAAGGCGTTATTTTTTCTATTTTTTCGAAAAATTAACTTGTAATAAAATTGCTATCAAATTCTTATTTGATAGCAAAATACCGAATTTAGTTTGTTCTATTTGATAAAATAAAAAAAACTAAAATAAATATTAATAAAATGAACCAACACAGAAAAATTAAAACGCATTAAAAATTAAAGCCAAAAGTTGTTGCTTTCACATTTCTTAGCTAAGCTAATCGGATTAGTGAAAGCAACACTACTACTACTATGATTACTTATATTTTTAGTCTCGAGGTGAACATTTGAACTACACAAAAAATCCGCGGTTCCACACTTTGATTCTTTCGTCCTGATTCTTTCCTCGTTTCCTTCCGCTTCACCAAAAAACTAATTTTGTGGCGGGAAAATTTTTGATTCTTTTTTCAGGAACATTTTTTTTTTGATTCAACTGATTCTGATATGCACTACTACATAGATAAATATTTCAAGGACACCTACCTAGTTTAATTGTCGTTTTGGGTTAATTTTAGGATAATTTTTGTTTCGAGACGAAAAATGTTTTTAGCAAAGAAGCAGTTTTCGTAGTAAATAATAAACTTTTGTTGCTATACGAATAAATCAAAAAAAATAATTTTACACATATAACATACATAAACAAAGAAACACGCAAAGAAATCAAATGTGGACAAAATTCAAAGTGTATAATTCCGGAAAAATTATAATTCCGGAAAAATTATCACATTTTCCGGGAAAATTATGACATTTTCATTTATTTTTTTATATATTTAAAGTAATTTATTTTTTTTTTGTGACAAGTTATAAATAAAAAAACAAAATTTGATATTTAATATTTTTTGTTTAATATTTTAATATTTTTTTAGCGTAGGTGTCATTCATAGATTCTATATAATCAGCTCCTATGTGCGGCACGCAGTGCGACATGTTTGAAGATCCCGGCTCCTACGCCCCCCGAAATTAAAATCTAAAGAGCCCCGCAGGGCTACGGGGAGGAGCGTAGGTGTCATTAATAGATTCTATATAATCCGCTCCTACGTGCGGCACGCAGTGCGACTCCCACTCTCAATTTAATATATTCATAAAAAATATTAAATTTCATTTATTTTTAAATGAGGTTCAATATTTTTTATTAAATTTTTTTAGCACGTCTTAACGTATTATTTAAAATTTTAGTTCGTTTTTATTCCAATAGATGGCGTTAGGTCCAAAAGGCTAAGCAAATACACATTTTAGTTATAAAAAATTCCGCTCTTGGTCAAAGTGGCGCTACCGTCGCTCAGACTGTCAAAAAATTTGACTGCGATACTAAAGCTGTTCCAGATTAAATTTTTACAATGCATTTTTAACGAGAAAATGAAAATGTAAATTTGTTAATTTGATGAAGGCACAATATCGTTATTATAAAGGGGATTTACTTTAAGAATAGACATCTAAATAAACTGAAAATACATAAAAACCTATGAGAATTCAATTGTACAGTGAAAGTACGGTCGTGGTATACTTGGTTAACGTTCACCTACTTTCTTAAACTTCAAAATACCAAACAACAGCTGTTATAAAATTCGAGAATTAAAATCTATTTTGTTGATTGCATTTCCGGGCCTCCATCATTAAGGGCCTATGTGGTTTTCTAGAGTGCAATCATATCAAAAAAAGTGTAATTAAAAAATAAAAATTTATATTAATAAAATCATCGATCTAAAGTTACGACATACTTTTTTTTTTGAACAGCTTTAGTATCGCATCGCAAATTTTTTGACAGTTAAACGATTGTGGCGCCACTTTGACCAAATGCGGATATATTTAGAAGTAAAACAAAAGTGTCCATGCTAAGATTTTTCGGAATATCAAATAGTGACATTATTTTATTCGTTAATCGGTTGTAAAATAATTTTTATTCAAAAAATATTTAATTTGGTTTAAAAATAACTCAAATTTAATATTTATTTACGAATAAATCAAATTAAGAGTGGGAAGGGAAGGAAATAGTGATACAATTGGGTATCCGCAAGATTAGGTACTTGCAACATTTTGTAATTGCTACATTGTGTAGCTGCAAGTAAAAAAAACAATATTTTACAATGCAACATTTTGAAATGATAATATTATTGACCTTGTTAAAGTTAGCCGAAAGTTGCCAGCCGAAAGATAATGCAGATAGTGTCTTGACTAATTTACCTCTCTCTTTATACTCTCGTTCCTATTGATTTTTAAATTCCTATAAACTAAAATATTTTCCCCTTCACCCGAATGATGTAACCTCATCCTAAATTCTCCTAAATTCGAGTTTATGACTGATTTTTGCTGTATTCAAGACACTATCTGCATTATCTTTCGGCTGGAAACTTTCGGCTAACTTTAACAGTATATATTATTGTAGAGGCTAACGGCTGCACTCTCGCCCGCTTAGCCCTCCGGAGGTCTTTTTATTTTAATTTCGAGGGGCGTAGGAACCGGGATAAGCAAACATGTCGCACTGCGTGCCGCACGTAGGAGCGGATTATATAGAATCTAATCTGTTAATGACACCTACTAAAAAAATTATGGTGTAATTGATAGATTATAAAGTGCACCATAATTTTTAGATTGTATACTCACATAAATTCAATTTAATAATATGAAAATTTTACATTTTTAGAATGAAATAAAAACTTATTTCATATTCGTATTTAAATTTAGAAAATAACCCTTTTTAATTCAACTATTCTTAACTGTGGAAGCCATAAATGTAATATGTAAAAGAAATTAAATAGTACACTAGTCTAAATTTTCTAATATTAAAATTAATCGAACATTTACCAAAATGTGCTGGTAAATGTGGAAATAGTCTAAATTTGCAGGTAGAAGTAGATTGAACATACATTTACCAAATGGATAGGTAAATGTGTACATTTCCCGGTAAATGTGGACATTCGCCGCATTTCGGACTTTAACCGTAACATATAGAACATATAAAGTTGGTCCTAGAACGCTGCCTTGTGGTACTCCTGCTGATATTTTCTTTATTTCTGAGTATTCGCCATCTAATTTAACACGAAAATGTCGATTCGATATGTAAGATTTTAGAATTTCATAAAACTGCTTTGGTAAGTCCCTTTTTTATTTACATTCCAACTTTTTATGTCATACTCTGCCAAAGACCTGTGCTACATCCAAGAAGACGCTTGTACAAATTTTCTTACTTTCAAGCACATCTTCAATTATGATTGTAATTCGGTGTACTTGTTCTATTGTTGAATGGTTTTTTCTGAAGCCAGATTGATGTGGACGAATAAGATTTTTTTCTTCTATTATTGGTTTGAGTTTCTTTAGGAGTAGTTTCTCAAATATTTTAGCAACTATTGGGAGTAAGGAAATCGGCCTATACGAATTTTTGTCATTAACTGTTTTGTTTGGTTTAGGTATCATGTAATTGAAACGTATTTAAGTCTGAACACTGCATTAATTATATGCAGTAGTTTACGTAGTCCTTTTACAGGAAGAGCTTTTACTATTTGACCTGTAATTGAGGTTAAAAATGTTTAAAATTGATTTCCACTTTATAATGTGACAGAAAATTTATTGTAGTTATCCATTTTATTTACTGGTGGTACGTTTTCCTCTACAGTTTGCCTAGGTAGAGGTTGGAAAGTGTTCTCGAGGTGGCTTGTAAGCAACGAAGATTTTTTCTTTGCACTTTTAGAGCATTTTAAACTTTATGTCGCTTTCCAAAGGGAAAATTCGGTATCTTTTTCCCCAGTAAGACAACTTAGGTATTTATTAATGAATTCATTCTTGATTTCTTTTATTATCAACTTTAGTTTATTGGACAAAAAATTTAGATTTGTTCCATATTCTGGCGCTCGACTTTTTTACCAGGCCTTTCTATTGAACTCGAGTGGGTACTACTCCACGCCGCTTCTTGTATACTGTTGTTGAGTTGTTCTAGTTCTTGCTCTAGCTATATCTGATTTTTAATTGACACCTGAAGATCAATATTATCCTCAACTATAGTTTCTTTAAGTTCTCCCAGAAAGTGTTTTTATTAGTTAGCAAAGGTGGACTAGTTTTTTTAACAATCGTTGCACTGATTGTCATAACAACAGGCGTATGGTCCGGCATAATCGCCTCGCTGCTTTCTAGAGTTGGTTGAGCATGATGTTTTATTTTGCCGGCTTGAATGAGACCTTCTCATGAGTGTGGGACTACCCCACGATTATAACATTGGCTGTTACAGTGTTTAGTGATATCGGATAGGGTGGTAAAAGAAAACCAAGAGTATAACATCTACATCGACTAATTCGATATTAGTGATGGTGGTATTATTGAGAATATTCCAAAATGCTAATGATGACCATGGGCGGAAGGGGAAAGCATGTGGTCAATATCATCTAGGATCATAACATTGTACGATATGACTGTGATAATAATTGGTTCGTTCAAAAAAAAAAACAATTCAATATGAGTGACAATGACAATGTGGTTGTTTTTTTTAAAATACAAATAAATCCTAAGCTTTACCCATACCTTGCAGCACTTTCAAGCTCTAAACTGTTGGTAGCACAAACCACTCCCAATCCTGTTACCTAGCTTGGCAAATGTGCTGCAGCTGACTTAATAGCAGTTTAGAGATTCTGTTAACTCTACGGGACTCCAAAGGTGTGGTCACAAGGTCATATAACTGGACTTTTCTGCGTAGCGTTACAATATAAAGACATCTTTCTGATCTTTCTGTTATGAGAGAACATCAGCGACGTTTGTTCTCAGCTCTCCACTCCCGTCTTTAGTGAGATTCCTTTCGTTAGCTAAACAGTCCCTTGAATTTCCTAGTTCCGCTTGGAAACTGATATTTTCAATGCATCATTTGAGTGCTTCTAGTATTGCGAGCCAACCATTTTTCATGAAGCTTTCGTTTATTTTCAACGACTTGGTGGCATTGATCATCGAACCAATCATTGCGGGATCTCGGATGTCTGCTTCTGATAGTGTTTTGCGCCGCAGTGGTTATGGCTGACTGTATAGCGTGCCACTGCTCCTGGATATTAGAAGGAGCTACTTCGTTGTTGCTGGGCCGCTCTAAATAGTTAGTGACAACTGATCCCACTACAGTAAAAATTAAATTAAACGAAGTAGGGGTAATGGAAGAGGGGACTTAGAAAATGATGGTGAAGCCGAAAATAGATATAGAACATATTTCGACCTATTTTTTACTTATATGTTTGGCATCCAACGAATATAAAGTCGTAATCATATGTTTTAGAATAATAATATGTGCGATGAACTGTTAAATTATATATTTTCAAGGATTATCACAAAAGTCTAAAAGCAACATCCGGTATTATTTAACAAAGAGATAATTTACTTCCATCATACAAAGACAATCTATATACTTCCTTAAAATACACATAGATCATAGAGGTATCGTCGAAATGTCTAGTAACAAAACGAAATATTTTTGGCAAGCATATGTATTCGTAAAATGTAGCCAATTTTAACATAGCACCTTTTAAAAAAAGCACAATCGCACACACACACACACACACACACCACAAATTGCAAACACATAATTTGGAACAACCTTGGAAATTAAGCAAGCGCTTAAATTCGCAAAATTTGTTGAATTGTCTTTGTTTAGAATTAAAATATTCAAAAAAAAAAAAAATTAGCGCAAATGCGTATCAAATACAAATTCTATATTTGATCGTGCAACATACAGAGATATGAAGTATGTAATACGTCTTGGCGGACAAAGAATTATTTAATTGTGTTTACTCGTATGTACTTATACGAACGAGTATATGTTTATGAGCAATACTCCATTAATAAAAACATAATTAATGCTTAATGCTGATAGTGAAATGAGTAACAAAGCAAATTTAGTAACAGACGTTTTAAGTTCTATGGCCGAATGTCCATCAAAAACTACGCTTCAAATTATTAGGGATTTCACTTAATAAAAGCTCATCGTGAAAGATGTGCGTGCTTTGTCTTTAGCATTTTTTTACAATCATCTGCGTAAATAACTATATTAAGTGTGCGCAAGTAGAAACCCAGCTCTGAAGTTGATTGCATTAAAATATTCTTGAACGCATCCAAATCGTTCGCCATTTTGGATACATGTAATCAATTTTAAGAGATGGATGTCAATATAAGTAATATTTACGTCATTGCATTCTATTCTGTATTTGAATGAAAAAAAAATGCTGCTCAAGCTATTGAATTGATTAATTTGACTTTGAGTGCGAACATTCTGTGAGTCATTCAACAGTAAAAAAGTGGTTTGCAAGATTTCGTGATGGCAATTTTAGTCTTGAGGACGACCCACGTTCAGGTGCAGTAAAACAATTTGAGAGAACAGTTAGGATTCACCAAGCAATATCACTTCGACTGCGTGCAATGGAAAAAATACAGAAGGAAGGAATATGGGCTCCTCATAAACTGCCAGCCATCGCAACATCAGTTGCAAAATGAATATTCATATACCATGAAATTGTTACTATATGTGTGTTTGGTGGGATTGGAACGGATCCATTTACTACGAGCTTCTGGAATCTGGTCAAGCTATTACAGTTGAATGTTACCAGGTCCAATTGATCAAATTAAGTGATGCTCTGAACGAAAAAAAGACAATTTACGAGCCAAGCAAGGCAGAAGGTGATATTACTGCATGACAACGCTTGTCCACATACAGCAAAATCAAACCAGAAACTCAACTTTTCTTTAGGCTTATAAAGGAGGACTAAAGTTTTTTTTTTAAATAAAACGAAAACCATTTGAGTTATTCGAAAATTTTATTATTGGCTTGAAGTACAATCAAAATATTTATGTATGGAATTCGACATTGTTCATATGTCCGCACCACGGGTACGTTTGCAGGTGTCGATTCGTTGAACCCAATTTATGATGACTCGGCCACACATTTGGCTTGTTGGCATATTTCAATGATTTCACGCGATCACGCGATATAGGCGGCTAATCGACAGGGCCATTCCTAGATATAACACGTTCATCGAATTAAGATTCCAGTAAGTCGATTGTTAAACCCGCTAACGTTGCATAAATTGCGTTGCGTAAATAACGTTGCAACGGGTCCCTGTATAGCGTTCTCCATTGACTATAACGTGGCGGTCATTTTCATCGATGAGAAAAAACGGTCCACTGACACCACCACTATGAAAACCACACCATACAGTTATTTTCGTGGATGAAGTGTTGTTTCTTGAAGCACATGAGGGTTTTCATCTGGCCAATAACACATATTCTGTTTGCTGATGAAACCGCTTAGCCAAAAATGCGATTTATCACTGAAGATGGTTTTTCGATGAAATTGGTCATCTTCTTTCAACATTTCCAGAGCCCAATTTGGGAACGTACGTCGCTTCATACGATCTAGTGTGGCTTTAGTTCTATTATTAACTTGATCTTATAATGGTGCAAACTAAGATCCTTTCGCAATATTCACCAAAGTATGGTCTGAGCGATGCCCAATTCTTGCGAACGGCATGCAATCGACCGTTTTGGTACGTTTGCGATGGACGCTTGAACGGTAGCAATATTCTCGGTACTCCGACCAACCCACTGTCGTTGGCACTCTACTGGGACCATAATTACGACCAAAAATTGGAATAAACGCTCTTGAAGTTGCAGTCACCGACACCTTTGTGAAGTTATCCCGTAAAGTCATCCCGGAAAATGATTACAGTTAAGTATGGCAACACGATTATATATTTTAGAAATTATAATGAAACTACAACTATCACGATATAAAAATATAACGATAGTAAGAAAAATTATTATGAAATATAATACACGAAATGGCGGCCATTACAAATAAAAACCGATTGACATATTTTAATGAAAAATAAGAATTATATAATTTATATAGAAACGAGTGGGTTTATTGATATAATAAGTAATAATAAAATTTGTAAAAAACAACAATGTCACAAAAATTTGTTTTCTTCTAAAAATTGTCAATATTCCAGTTTAATAAATATTTAATAAATACACTTATGAATATAAATTACTGTGTACTTCAAAGTATTGTAGTTCAAGAATTGGCCTGTTTACACAACAAGTGGCAAACAAATTATATGATTTAGAGCTTCGCTATAGTCATCTGAATTCGTAGAAGATGTCCATTACCATGGAAACCGCACTATATAAGATTTGAAGTTCAGGGATTCGCCTGTCTTTACAACAAAAAAAAAAATATTATTTTAATCACAAAATAAAATTGAAATGAAATACTCAATTCCCTTAGACGTATCGCTTCATGCGACGTGACTATGGATCTTCCCGGTTACTAGATTTTAAAATCAAAATTTACTAAGTAGTTTTGTGCAAAACTCTCAATGAAAATTTTTTAGATCTTAGTTGGCTTCATTAGTTTGGATTATTTTTGATTTATTTGTCCCGTCAAAATTCCAAGTGATAGAAATTGTCATTTGAAGTGACAGCAGTCGATAGGAAATATTTATAAAGCAGCATACTAAGATTTAAAGAACAGCCAGAACGACTTTTATGAACAATTATTTTGCAAGTTTTGATTTAATGATCTAGTAACCGAGAAGATGAGTAGTCACATCACTTGAAGGCTTTTCCTCTTATATTGAAATAATAGAAATAAAAAAATATAATTGTTGATTTATCAATTAATTTTGTTCTGTAATTACGACTGCCTCGATTATATTAGTTTCAATTTTTTTATTCGTGTAACTAGTACCGAACATGGTAAAGATTGTTGTTTTTTAAATTTTAATGACATTCGTAGCATGTATTTCTTTGGTCAATTTTCTACATTTTCAACACAATTGCATGCATCTAAATAGGGGTGACGGTCTCTTTATCGTAAACAATTTATCGTGTTTCAATTTAACGTGAACATTTAATCGTAGAACAGTTTATCGTGGACACAATTTACCGTGGACATAATTTATCGTGGGACAATTTATCGTAGAACAGTTTTTCGTGGACAATTTATCGTAGAAAGGTTTTATGTGTTGTATCAAAAAATTAGTGGGATTCTTTAATGATTTTTAGAAAAAGTTCTGGAATATGGCCATGTGGGATGGAACTCGGTAGTTTCTTAACAGAGTATGATGGGATTGGGTATGTTGGATGGAAATGGGATTATTGAATGATTTTTGGAAGAAGTTCTGGAATATGGCCATGTGGGACGGAACTCGGTAGTTTCTTAACCGATCAAAGATCCCGGCTCCTACGCCCCCCGAAATTAAAATCTAAAGAGCCCCGCAGGGCTACGGGGAGGAGCGTAGGTGTCATTAATAGATTCTATATACTCAGCTCCTACGTGCGGCACGCAGTGCGACATGTTTGAAGATCCCGGCTCCTACGCCCCCCGAAATTAAAATCTAAAGAGCCCCGCAGGGGTACGGGGAGGAGCGTGGGTGTCATTAATAGATTCTATATAATCTGCTCTTACGTGCGGCACGCAGTGCGACTCCCACTCTCAATTTAATATATTCATAAAAAAATATTAAATTTAATTTATTTTTAAATGAGATTCAATATTTTTTATTAATTTTTTTAGCACGTCTTAACGTATTTTTTTAAAATTTTAGTTCGTTTTTATTCCAATAAATGGCGCTAGGTCCAAAATGCTAAGCAAAGGCACCTTTTAGTTATAGACAATTCCGCTCTTGGTCAAAGTGGCGCTATCGTCGCTCAGACTATTGAAAAAAATTTGACTGCGATACTAAAGCTGTTCCATACTGTTATACGATAAATTGTCCACGATAAACTGTTATACGATAAATTGCCCACGATAAACTGTTCTACGATAAATTGTTCTACGATAAATTGTTCACGATAAACTGACAGTAAATCCTAAATAGAGAATTTTGTTTAGGTTTACGAAAGCTAAATTGAATTTTTAGTTAAGGTGCTTACCACTCGGGGATAATTTTAAGATTTTTCCAAAAGTTGGTAAATCAAATAACTCGTAAATCGCTTTCGTAAGTCTAAAAAAAATTTCAATTTAGCTAAATTTTTTCTCAATTTAGATACATGTAATTATTGTTGTACAATTTACCAAAAAAATAAAGCATTGTGCTTTAGTAACGTTTTTCAGTTTTTTAGTAACGTAATTAAAAAAACAGCAAAAAATAACATGAGAAATAATTTTAGCGTTTACAGACTTATACCTAACATCCGTGCGTATGTATACGCAACGATCGGATATTTGTATTCGTTTTTGGTTTTGATGTTTTAGTAGCTGTCTCAATTTCTCGATTACTAGATCATTAAATCAAAATTTGCAAAATAATTGTTCATAATAGTCATTCTAGCTGTTCTTTAAATCTTAGTATGCTGCTTTATAAATATTTCCTATCGACTGCTGTCACTTCAAATGACAATTTCTATCACTTGGAATTTTGACGGGACAAATAAATCAAAAATAATCCAAACTAATGAAGCCAACTAAGATCTAAAAAATTTTCATTGAGAGTTTTGCACAAAACTACTTAGTAAATTTTGATTTTAAAATCTAGTAACCGGGAAGATCCATAGTCACGTCGCATGAAGTGATACGTCTAAGGGAATTGAGTATTTGATTTCAATTTTATTTTGTGATTAAAATAATATTTTTTTTTGTTGTAAAGACAGGCGAATCCGTGAACTTCAAAACCTATAGTGCGGTTTCCATGGTAATGGACATCTTCTACGAATTCAGATGACTATAGCGAAGCTCTAAATCATAGAATTCTTTTGCCACTTGTATTATTGTTTTGGTTTATTTTGTGGTTTCCTACTCGTGTACTTAATTTTCGTATATTTTTAACTTTATATATCATTTCATGTTTTTTTGATATCTTACACGTTTTTTGTTTTCAAAAATTATTTGTTTTCTTGTTAGGAAATTTATTGTGACATTATATTTTCCGGGTTGGCTTCATTTTTCAATACAAATTGTTTATAAATTTTTATGAATTGACATAGTAAAAAACTGTCATGACATTTTTTTCCGTGATGACATTCAAAAATATCGTGATATAAATATTTTTTCGGGATTGACATTGAAAAGTATCGTGATATTTGTATTTTAGTGCTGCCATCGCGTTTTTGCGGGATCGTTAACTTCACAGACATGTCACCGACTCGGAATTTTTGTTGTAAATTTTAATTATTTGTAAACGTTGTTCGTCCGTGCGTACTTCGCACCATGATGGAAATGTTGTCTTTACTGAATGTTGCTGCTGCTGACACTGACAGTTTGGTTATTTGTTTAAGAGTGCGTTCACAGTGAAAGTTCAAAGTTGTCAAGTCCCAAATGGAAAACCCGATAATACTTGGTAGTTTGCTGGCAACACATATTTGGTACCGAGGATTTATGATCGTATATCCTAAAGTGCAAGTTAGCGATGAGTTACGTTCATATTACTGAAGCAAAAAATACAAAATAAGTATGGGATAAACTTAAACAAACTTTCAATTACAGATTTGTGCGAGAATTAAAGATTGGATATTGTGTCCGTCACGCCAGTACTATGTAGTACAGTATTAAATGTTTTTTTCGGCAGATAAAACTCTGGTTCCGGAAAAAATACACAATGCATTGTGTCATATTTATTTTGGTTCCGGCTGAATTACTAAGGTTCCAACTGGAATTATATAGGGCACAATGATTCATAATACATTGTGCTTTTTGTGGCATAGTTAATTTGGAAGTAGAGGGTATGTTTTCAGCTGGCTTAATAAGGCTCTTGCTAGCCTGATAAGGTTAAGGCTGGAATTATAAGTTTCCTACCAAAAAGACATATGACGTACAATACGTTGAGCTTCTTGTGTCATAGTTGGTTTGGCTGTAGTATGGTTTAGTGCACAATGATGCACAATCCATTATACTTCTTGTGTCATATTTAGTTTAGCTGCAGAGGGTATAATTCCGGCTGGAATTATAAGGTTTCTACCGAAAAATCATAAAGTGCTGGATTTTAAAGGTTCCGGATGAAAAATTATATAAAGCACAATGATGCACAATGCATCGTACTATACTTGTGCCATAGTTGGTTTGGTTCCGGCTGGCGTGACGGACAATGAATATTGCTATTCTAAATTTTGTTTCTGTCGATCCATGTATTTTTCCAATTCTAATTTCGAGTTCAAGCACAATAGTTACTTCGCTTGTATTAATGAAAAGGTCAAAAGTGGCCCAATACACTTCTGGAAATATTTTAAATTAAAACGGGATTGAATGCAGGAGAAATCATCAGCTGCTCTTGTAATATCCAATAAATTTCTCCAATCGGTCTCTATAGTCGGAAAATATTGACGAATACAAACATCACAATACCAATGACAGTTGCGTCTCAAGCGAAGCTCCATAATGATTGTAGACTAACAACATATATAAGATCTTTTACGGATGGTTGCAGTCCAGACGGAATAACGGCTTCATTATTAACATTATTAAGTTCCTCAAGAATAGAAAATATCTGGAATAACACTACTTTTCAAAGCAAGCGAGAGAAATGATGTTTCCTGTTCCAGAGGTATATCTGTAATGACATGTTCTACCATCACGTTTACCGCAATTAGTTCTTTTCTGTTGCTATTACAACTTACTAGAATAAATTTCAAAATTTTCTAGGAAATCATCAATCCTCTTTTTCCTAAATAGGATTAAACACTTTGAATACTTAATAATAGTATTCACCTGTGATGATTTTACTCTTTTAAAAAATAGTCCATGGAAATTATGCCCTATGCCCCCTTATCCCAAAAGACAGTGGTCATAAAAGTATCAGCTGATGCACCAACTTTTGCTTTCTAGCGGGTTTGCGGTTACCAGTGGTTGGAGGTTCTTGAGTTTTGGACAAAGGGTCGCGAATCATCGGTGTCGGAACAACAAATTTCTCTTGATTAGAGATCGAGTCGTCGTAAGAAGTTACAAATATAAGCAACATGTTGGTATCGATATCCGTGTTCGAGGGCAATATAAGGGTATGTCAAGTATATTCCGGGAAAAAACTAATGGAAAAGAATGTCCATACAAGATAAGGTATCGGGTAGGACGTTTTCAGCACCTTTACAGTAAACGGTTCTGAATGAAAATGGTTGTTATTTGAATGTCGATCTTGCAAGACGCCCAGTTAAGCCATGTTGTGACATGAGCCTCTTCAAAACCGTGTGGTTGAATATGTCGGTGTACCCCTCCCAAGCGTATGTGATGAGGTGTTCACCTGCATCGTCATCTACCTGAAAAGCACACTTGTGTACACAAGACGATGGACGGAGAGGTAAGGGTTGGGGTTATGCCAAGTCTCTCCAGAAATCTATATCTAGAAATAGTTTTTCTGTCAGTTAGTACTAATAACACTTTATTGTGAAAGTAAAACACTTAAGCATTAGTTATAACACTTTAAAGTCGCATATAACATCGAAAATAAATAGTTCCATATTCGCTTCCGAACTTAAAACTAATCAAATTACGTGAAATGATTCATGCCCCGCCTACTAGTTCCATACTCGAGTTGAAATGGTTTTAACTTTGTTGTTGTTTTAATACATTTTGTTTGATACCATGGTATTTCTTTCGAACTAACTCGCGATGTGTTATAGTGCGTTCATGACATCGGAAGTTAAATGGTAAAAAATGGAACTATTTATTTTTGATGTCATGTATGCAGCATCAAGGTTATTAAAAATTTGTTAAGACGAAAAACAAAAGTTTACAGTAAAATTTGAAATAAATGGCCACAAATTACCACAATAGTAAAATATGTAGAATTCTCCTTAGTCTCGTCTTTTCTGGCAATTTTCCAATTTCTGGGCGAAAAATTGGGTTTGCTGGCTTGAAGAATCCCTAGAATTTCATCCAGATTTGCCTCAATTAAAAGTAAAACCGCACTTGCTCTACCGGCGAATGGTCATAACTCACTAACTTTAGCTGTAGTGTCTTCTTGTAGAGGTTTGGAGATCTTTCGCGCGCGTGCAGTTTTAGTACCTTCATAAAACTTATTTGCCGTAGGCACTGGGTGAAACACAATAACACTTAGGCCCGTAAGTTTGAACAAGGAAAATTTTTCGAAAAATCCGCGGGTAAAAAAATCCATGGATTTTTCCATGGTTTAAATTGGTAAGTTTAAACGACGATTAATCGGCGATGTTTTTTTCGAACATCGCACACATGGTTACCAACAAATGCTCGAAAAAAGAAAAAGTTACTAAATTTCTTATTTCATTTTGATATACGAAAAACAAAAGCAATAATTGTAAATAATTGTTTTTTCAATAGAACGTGTGTCCGCTATTAGTTGTTGTTCCGGGAAAAGCGGATAACTAACGTCTATTTTATGAATAATAAATAAAAAAAAACCCTAATATAAAAATCAGTGGTCAAAATATTTGTAAAATGTGTATCGATCATTAAAACCGGATAATAACAGCAGTGATATGGAAATGGATGGAAGTGAATAATGGAAAATAGCAGAATCATTCCGACTGTAAGCCAATATACCAAATTGGTATTTTATATGTTCACTTTCACTTCGAGAACAATTCGATAAATCAGAAAATGATTTCAAAGTGTTGGGTAAATTATCGAGGAGGTACTCAAACAATTGACTAAGGTTAAATGTAAGTATTTCAAATCTGTCAGTGATTCAGTGAACCGATAATTTATGTTTATCTATATATTTTTACAGTTATTGTGAAGGCAACAAACGGGCCTGAATATGTTATTGGATGTCGACGTCAATTAGAGAAGACAAAATTAACGGCACGAACTAGGTTAGCTCCTGATATGAAGTGCTCGTTTAATACGTGAAATGTTTAACTACGCTCGTGATCATCAACCTTGTGGCTCACACAACCAAAAAGCTCGTTTAATAAAATGAGTGGACTGTATTTGTTTGATTTTTTAATTACAACCTTATTTATTATTTAATTTTTATAATTGGTTGTGCTGCCCATTACGATGATGGGTTTTTTTTTGTTATATCTACGAATTGCAGTGTTGTCAAACATTACTCCCCTCAAACAAATATCATAGATATTTTTCGTAGGGTTAATCCTCCAACGGCAGTCGATATAGTTTCGCGATCGGACGTTTAAACTTAGCTGCTTGCATTTGTACCGTGGCTACTCGGACTAGGCCGTCAGTTCCCGGGTGTAGTTCGGTGATACGACCAAGTTGCCAACTACAAGGGGGTGAGTTACTATTCTGTATTAATACGACATCATCAATCTTCAAGTTTTGGTTTTGTTGTTGCCATTTAGTGCGTTGTTGTAAAGTGTTGAGGTACGTGGAGGTATATCGGTGCCAAAAGGTTTGAACCAGCTTCTGTATTTGCTCCCAGCTTCTGTATTTGCTCCGAACCTGGACATGGCTATCTCCTGATAGTCTGCATGAGAAAGTGCGGTGATCGGGCCAAGAGTGAGAAAATGTGCCGGTGTTACAACATCTATATTACAAGTATCTTCGTTTTTAATGGCACATAATGGCCTGGAATTTAACACTCCTTCTATCTGGACCAGCAAGGTCCCCATTTCTTCGTATGTGAAATGTGCATTTCCAACTAAATCGTACGATAATTGTCCATAATGACTCTTGTAGAGTAGGGCCAACCATTAAAGTGTCATTTAACGAAATACCATTGGATGTTGCAGCTGAACCATCAAAAACAACTCGTAATTTTGTGGTAGAGCTAGTTTCCTTTAGCACACCGTGATGTGGAAGAAAATACAATTGACGTTTCTGATCATTAGAATCATGTTGGTGAACAAGTCGCATATGGCCTAATGTAAGGTACTCATCCATAAATTTGTGGTACATTAGTTTATAGTCAAGATTACGATTAAACCTTCTTTCCATGGCTAATGGAAAGCCTTTCGTTGAAAGGCTACCTTGTACGATTGACCCAAGTGGTGAACATTGCTCTTCAGTGGCAACTTGACTATGAAACGCCCTTCCTGATTTCTGCGATATGTAGAGACAAAATGACTTTCACAAGCTTCTTCCTCCGTTGTCCAAGGTTTAGTATCTGTCAGTTCCTCCTGTTCCCAGAACTTCCGTAATGTCTCGTCCAGGCATTGTTCATCAATAATGTTTATATGATAGGTTCTCCGTTGTATTTCATCCCTTGTGTTAATATGTCCTGAAACTCTAGCGACTACATACCCAAATAATGTTTCACGTGCAATCATGCTATTGATCAGTTCTATTTGATTATTGCGCAAAATATGGAAAAAGTAATCGGCACCAAGTAATATGTCAATTTCCTTTCGTTTATGGAATTTTACATCAGCTAAGGGTATTTCGGCAAGTTGATTAAATTCATCTGGATTAATTGTTGGTGAGGCAGGTAATGTTGTAATTGTCGGAAGCACAAAAGCGTTAATCGTTAAATTGTCCATCATGTTGAATTGAGAATAGATTTGCAGTGTAGTTTTACCCAGTGTGTTCACATTCGAAGTAGCAAGCCCTTCTACTCTTAGTCGTCCAGAGCTGCAACGAAGTCCCAGTTGTTTTACACATCTTTGTGAGATAAACGAGATTTGAGATCCCGAATCTAATAAAACATTGCTCAACGTAATTTGTCCGTACTGATTTTTGACTTTTACAATGGCTGTCGGTAATATGGTACCGCCAATCTTAGATGTGTTCGTTCGGACAGTATCCAAAGACGAGGCATTCGGCTTTTTATCATGCGTGCTCTTGTTGATGGCGAGTGGAGTTGGTTCAAGTGATTTATCCGATAAAGTATCATTATTTGCAATTGTCTCTGAGTGAAGCAAGGTGTGATGTCTGCGGCCACATTTACTACAATTTCTCTGACTCAAACATTGACTTGCTCTATGACGAGGTGACAGACAATTGAAGCACACGTATAACTTGGCAGCTTGCTCTCTTCTATCTATTGAATTCAATTTCTTAAACTCGTCGCATTGGTGAAGTTTGTGGACATCCTTACATAATAGGCATTCATCGTCAATATTGGATACAGATTTCAGTTGATGTGATCTTGCTGGTTGAGACCTTGATGGGATTTGCCGTGGTGATTCATAGGATTCAAGAGCATCACATCTTTCGCTGATGAACGTTAACAATTCCTCAAATGATGGGAATTCCATATTAACCGTTTTGTAAGCCCATGCCTTTTGTGTTTCATGATCAGTTTTGTTAAGAAGCAGATATATTAGCCATGGGTCACGATTTTTAGCTTCTCCACCTAATGCACCTATTCCCCGGTTGACATCATCGATGTTGTTGAATAGTTGTCTAAGCTTCGTGACAGAACTTGTTTGTAACGACGGTTGCTCAATAAATCGCTTGATCAGTGAGTTTAAGACATATTTCGGTTTGTCATAGCGTTCACATAATTTTTGCCATGCTTGATTATAATTTGCCTCAGACACCGGAATATGTTTCAACAGATCTGCTGCTTCATCGCGGAGATATCCTCTCAAATACTGGAATTTTTCAACATCAGTCAAACCAATTTTGCAGTGAACGGTCGCAGTATAAAGATCCTTAAAACTAGCGAACTCCCTATAGTCACCCGAGAACGCAGGAACGTTGAGCCTTGGTAACCGAACCGAACAGTGTAGTTCATCTAAGGATTGGGATACCGTTTGATTTAACGAACTCTTAAAGGTACTTGATAAGTTGATTAGAAATTCATTCTGCTCCTTCAACACACGTGACATCATTTTCTCTATGCAAGACGACTCTACTTCTTCCTTCGGTTTAACGAGAAATTGATTTAATTTTGTCTTAACATTTAGGTACTTCGCTTCTAGAATACGAAGGATGGGACATTTCGGATGGGACATCGTGTACTGCTAATTTGGCTTCGTGTTCCCAAAAGTCGTTGAAAACCTTTTCTAAAAGGTCCAGCCTAGTGACGATTTCTGATGTCAATGTTCGTTCACTTACACTATCTGCATAATTAACCAGGCGGGTCAAACTACCCTTAGCAATGCCACCTTGTTAAAGTTAGCCGAAAGTTGCCAGCCGAAAATAACAAAAATGATAATGCAGATTGTGTCTTTGGTTTGATAGCAGAAAAGAAAAATTCAACAATGTTGATCAATATATTTCAGCCGAAAGTTAGGTATTTAAGAAATACCTTGTTAAAGTTAGCCGAAAGATTCCAGCCGAAAGATAATGCAGATAGTGTCTTGACTATTTTTAAACTCTCTTTATACTCTCGCCCCTATCGATTTTTAAATTCCTATAAACTGAAATAATTTCTCCTTCACCCGAATGACGTAATTCGATCCTAAATTCTCCTAAATTCGAGGTCATGACTGATTTTTGCTGTATTCAAGACACTATCTGCATTATCTTTCGGCTGGAAACTTTCGGCTAACTTTAACAGTATTTAAGAAATATTATTTAATAATATAATTAATTTCTTTAAGTTGATATTAAAATAAAAGTTTTTTTTTCAATTTTGAAGGAATTCTGATGAGGATGATTTCAATAGTGCAATTTCTGAAAAAAATCAATGAATGACTCGGCGCTCTTGTTTAACTTTAATTCGCATTCGAGGCAGGTAATGTTGTAATTGTCGGAAGCACAAAAGCGTTAATCGTTAAATTGTCCATCATGTTGAATTGAGAATAGATTTGCAGTGTAGTTTTACCCAGTGTGTTCACATTCGAAGTAGCAAGCCCTTCTACTCTTAGTCGTCCAGAGCTGCAACGAAGTCCCAGTTGTTTTACACATCTTTGTGAGATAAACGAGATTTGAGATCCCGAATCTAATAAAACATTGCTCAACGTAATTTGTCCGTACTGATTTTTGACTTTTACAATGGCTGTCGGTAATATGGTACCGCCAATCTTAGATGTGTTCGTTCGGACAGTATCCAAAGACGAGGCATTCGGCTTTTTATCATGCGTGCTCTTGTTGATGGCGAGTGGAGTTGGTTCAAGTGATTTATCCGATAAAGTATCATTATTTGCAATTGTCTCTGAGTGAAGCAAGGTGTGATGTCTGCGGCCACATTTACTACAATTTCTCTGACTCAAACATTGACTTGCTCTATGACGAGGTGACAGACAATTGAAGCACACGTATAACTTGGCAGCTTGCTCTCTTCTATCTATTGAATTCAATTTCTTAAACTCGTCGCATTGGTGAAGTTTGTGGACATCCTTACATAATAGGCATTCATCGTCAATATTGGATACAGATTTCAGTTGATGTGATCTTGCTGGTTGAGACCTTGATGGGATTTGCCGTGGTGATTCATAGGATTCAAGAGCATCACATCTTTCGCTGATGAACGTTAACAATTCCTCAAATGATGGGAATTCCATATTAACCGTTTTGTAAGCCCATGCCTTTTGTGTTTCATGATCAGTTTTGTTAAGAAGCAGATATATTAGCCATGGGTCACGATTTTTAGCTTCTCCACCTAATGCACCTATTCCCCGGTTGACATCATCGATGTTGTTGAATAGTTGTCTAAGCTTCGTGACAGAACTTGTTTGTAACGACGGTTGCTCAATAAATCGCTTGATCAGTGAGTTTAAGACATATTTCGGTTTGTCATAGCGTTCACATAATTTTTGCCATGCTTGATTATAATTTGCCTCAGACACCGGAATATGTTTCAACAGATCTGCTGCTTCATCGCGGAGATATCCTCTCAAATACTGGAATTTTTCAACATCAGTCAAACCAATTTTGCAGTGAACGGTCGCAGTATAAAGATCCTTAAAACTAGCGAACTCCCTATAGTCACCCGAGAACGCAGGAACGTTGAGCCTTGGTAACCGAACCGAACAGTGTAGTTCATCTAAGGATTGGGATACCGTTTGATTTAACGAACTCTTAAAGGTACTTGATAAGTTGATTAGAAATTCATTCTGCTCCTTCAACACACGTGACATCATTTTCTCTATGCAAGACGACTCTACTTCTTCCTTCGGTTTAACGAGAAATTGATTTAATTTTGTCTTAACATTTAGGTACTTCGCTTCTAGAATACGAAGGATGGGACATTTCGGATGGGACATCGTGTACTGCTAATTTGGCTTCGTGTTCCCAAAAGTCGTTGAAAACCTTTTCTAAAAGGTCCAGCCTAGTGACGATTTCTGATGTCAATGTTCGTTCACTTACACTATCTGCATAATTAACCAGGCGGGTCAAACTACCCTTAGCAATGCCACCTTGTTAAAGTTAGCCGAAAGTTGCCAGCCGAAAATAACAAAAATGATAATGCAGATTGTGTCTTTGGTTTGATAGCAGAAAAGAAAAATTCAACAATGTTGATCAATATATTTCAGCCGAAAGTTAGGTATTTAAGAAATACCTTGTTAAAGTTAGCCGAAAGATTCCAGCCGAAAGATAATGCAGATAGTGTCTTGACTATTTTTAAACTCTCTTTATACTCTCGCCCCTATCGATTTTTAAATTCCTATAAACTGAAATAATTTCTCCTTCACCCGAATGACGTAATTCGATCCTAAATTCTCCTAAATTCGAGGTCATGACTGATTTTTGCTGTATTCAAGACACTATCTGCATTATCTTTCGGCTGGAAACTTTCGGCTAACTTTAACAGTATTTAAGAAATATTATTTAATAATATAATTAATTTCTTTAAGTTGATATTAAAATAAAAGTTTTTTTTTCAATTTTGAAGGAATTCTGATGAGGATGATTTCAATAGTGCAATTTCTGAAAAAAATCAATGAATGACTCGGCGCTCTTGTTTAACTTTAATTCGCATTGATGCCACTATAGACATTTGATAGGCCCTAATGCCTGCTAACAACAGTACAATTTTGAAGAAATTCTGATGGGGATACAGGGGTGTAATTTGAAAAAAAAAATTCCATCGTTCAATTTCTTAAAAATTCATTGAATGGCCTGGAGCTCTTGCTTAACCTTAATTCGCATTGATGCCACTATGGCCATTTGATAGGCCCTAATGCTTGTTAACAACAGTCCAATTTTGAAGAAATCCTGATGGGGATACAGAAGTGTAATTTGAAAAAAAAAATCCATAAGGCAATTTCTTAAAAATTCATTGAATGGCCTGGCGCTCTTGCTAAACCTTAATTCGCATTGATGTCACTATACCCATTTGATAGGCCCTAATGCTTGTTAACAACAGTCCAATTTTGAAGAAATTCTGATGGGGATACAGGGGTGTAATTTGATAAGATTTCAATAGTTCAATTTCTGAACAATTTATTGAATGGCCCGGTGCTCTTGCTTAACCTTAATTCGCATTGATGCCACTATGGTTATTTTATAGGCCCTAATGCCTGCTAACAACAGTACAATTTTGAAGAAATTCTGATGGGGATACAGGGGTGTAATTTGAAAAAAAAAAATTCCATCGTTCAATTTCTGAAAAATTAATTGAATGGCCCGGCGCTCTTGCTTAACCTTAATTCGCATTGATGCCATAGTAGCATCAATGCGAATTAAAGTTAAGCAAGAGCGCCGGGCTATTCAATGAATTTATCAGAAATTGAACTATTGAAATCTTATCAAATTACACCCCTGTATCCCCATCAGGATTTCTTCAAAATTGGACTGTTGTTAGCAAGCATTAGGGCCTATCAAATGGCCATAGTGGCATCAATGCGAATTAAGGTTAAGCAAGATCACCGGGCCATTCAATGAATTTTTCAGAAATTGAACGATGGAATTTTTTTTTTCAAATTACACCCCTGTATCCCCATCAGAATTTCTTCAAAATTGTACTGTTGTTAGCAGGCATTAGGGCCAATCAAATAGCCATATTGGCATCAATGCGAATTAATGTTAAGCAAGATCACCGGGCCATTCAATGAATTTTTCAGAAATTGAACGATGGAACTTTTTTTTTTCAAATTACACCCCTGTATCCCCATCATAATTTCTTCAAAATTGTACTGTTGTTAGCAGGCATTAGGGCCCATCAAATAGCCATATTGGCATCAATGCGAATTAATGTTAAGCAAGATCACCGGGCCATTCAATGAATTTTTCAGAAATTGAACGATGGAATTTTTTTTTTCAAATTACACATCAGAATCACACATCAGAATTTCTTCAAAATTGTACTGTTGTTAGCAGGCATTAGGGCCAATCAAATAGCCATATTGGCATCAATGCGAACTAATGTTAAGCAAGATCACCGGGCCATTCAATAAATTTGTCAGAAATTGAACTATTGAAATCTTATCAAATTTCACCCCTGTATCCCCATCAGAATTTCTTCAAAATTGGACTGTTGTTAACAGTAGGTTTAAAAAGAGCGCTAGGCCATTCAATGAAATTTTCAGAAACTAAACTATGGCAATTTTGTAAAATTGGACCCCCCTATCCCCATCAGAATTTCGTTAACAGGTTCCATTAACCGGTTAATTTCGTTTCGCATACGGGGGGGCAACTTTGTTAATCTAATATTTCTCCACAGTTAGGGCGATGTTGACCAGCATGATGGCCTATCAAGTGACCATAGTGGCATCAATGACAAGGTATGCAAACCTAGAACGACAGACTATTCAATGCATTTTCGATATATTGAATTAGCGGAATTATGATAAATTACACCTCTTTATCCCCTTCAGAATTTCTACATAATTAGGCCAAAGTTGACCAACAATTATGATATATCAAATGTCCATAGTGGCATCCCCATCTTATTTTATGTTCATTTGGAGCTAGGTTAATGTAAACATTTGTTTTTCTCAAGTTTAAATAGAATTAGGTTTTACAACAAACTTCGCATACTAAAACCTTCAAAGTGGTTTCTGTTGATGTGTTGTTGAAATAATTATTTGGCTGATAACTTTCGGCTGAAGAATGTTGATCAACGGTGACGTATTTATATACTTTCGGCTGAGAAAGCGAAGACACTATCTGCATTATCGATTTTTTTGATCTTTCGGCTGGAAACTTTCGGCTAACTTTAATAGTATAGCAATGCCTCGTTTTGCAATATATTCCTTGGCAACCGTTGTCATTTTATGTGATTAGAGTCGTAAGAAATTACTAAAACACAATAGTAGGACTCATTCGCACCTACACAAGAATTACCTTCACTAGACAGTGTTTTCTTTTATAAGATGTAGACGACTACACTAAATGCAAATGTCACCGAATTCTCAACTATCCTGTGTCACTCCCTCGACAGAATTTGTTCCCGAAACTGATCCCGGACTCAATATTCAACCGCACTCGATAATCAACCCACAACTGTCACTCGTATAATAGCTTCTCGAATTTCTCAAACAAATATGCGATCCCGCTTGGTATAAGCTTCCTAACTTGCACGAGTACGACGATTCACAAAATTTGCAATAAATGTTCAGTACGATGCACTCGATATAGCATAAACTTCTAACAATTGCAAATAAATATTCGGTACAACGCACTTGATGTAGTATTAACTTGTTAAATATGCAAAGTACGATATGCAGTACTCGTCTCGATGGAACGTGCTCGATAATCAACCCACAACTGGCACTTGTACTAGCTTCTCGAAATTCTCAATCAAAAAATGCGATCCGACGCGCTTGATATAAACTTCCCAACTTGCACGTGTACGTCGCTTCACAAATTAGTAATAAAATATTCGGTACGATGCGCTCGATATAGCACACAACTTCTCAAATTTGCAATTAAGTATTCTGTACAACACACTCGATATAGCACTCCTTCAATATAACACTCACCCAACTTTGATGATGACCCTGAAGGCTATGTCACCCCCTCGATGGAATTTGAGCCCGAAACGTATCCCGGACTCAATATTCAAACAGCGATGCGACCTTCTTATAATCAACCCCAACTGGCAACCGTATTGGCTGCTCGTGTTTCTCAATGAAATATTGAAATATGCAGTCCGACGCGTTCGATATATCACTCTCCAATCCCAGCTTGCCCGCGCACGACGTTTCTCCGATGTTGCGATAAAATATTCGAAATAACGCGCTCGAATCGTACTTCCAACTTGCACCCGTACGATGGCTGTTAATTGCGATAAAATGTTAGGTATAACGCGCTCGATATTACACAACTAGTGAAAATAATTCCAAAATGGCTGCAACACGTTGTTTCATATAATTAATTAATTGTTGATTCGCTTCCGCCTTCTTATTATCAAATTACACAGGATCCGGCTCGAAGGACCAAATTAATGTGGCTCACACAACCAAAAAGCTCGTTTAATAAAATGAGTGGACTGTATTTGTTTGATTTTTAATTACAACTTTATTTATTATTTAATTTTTACAATTGGTTGTGCTGCCCATTACGATGATTGGTTTTTTTTTGTTATATCTACGAATTGCAGTGTTGTCAAACAAACCTAATGCACGGTTTATTTATGGATGAAATTGATGTAATTGGAGGTCGTCGTTTTTCCGAAAGCACGCATAAGCCGATCATGAAATTCAACGAATTCGGTGGATTAGTTTAAAATGATTATGGCTACAAACTGTCCGGATACGCTAGATGTGGCATTATTACATCCCGGACGCTTAGAACGTAAAATGGAAATTCTGCTTTCTAATGAACAGGCACGTTTAGAAATTTTAAAAATTCATGTCCAGCCTATCGTCAAACATGGTGAAATTAATTATGAAGCCATTGTTAAATTGTCGGATAATTTTAACGATGCCGCTTTAATAAATGTTTGTACAGAGGTGGGGCTCTGTTGTTCGAGCAGAATGGGAATACCTGATTCATTTAGACGATGCGGATCAGAATTTCGACTGGTTATAAGGCGGAACCGGATCCCATGCATTGCTTTTGTAGGATTTGTCATAATTTGATGACACGATCGAGTGGTGGTTTATGAATACAAGTAAGTCTTTCAATAAACAAATGGTAAGTTTTTTAACTAAACAATTTCGTTTTAGATAACTATTTATGTTTAGAATATTATTTATGTGGATGCATTCAAGCCAACCTTCATCAAAACATTTTGATTAAAATTTATTTTCTTCTCCAATCTCGATGCTGGCCAAAGGATTTGCAATTTGTAAGTAAAACTGGATAATTGTCGAAACAATTTATTAATAAAATTATTTTGTGCCGCCAGTAAATTTCAATCAAGATATACCAATCTTGGTAACATTGTATGCCATATACCGACTCATATCAACGCTACACGATGGTGAATTTTTCCAAGAAGACGTCCAGCCAGGAGCAACCAGTAAAATAATGCCACTCACTGTTGACGAATTAGTTCTGATTGATACGCGGGATTTGCGGCGCGGTTTTGTTCCGAAAATCATTCGACGGCACAAGGATTAAATTTTACCACTAGATAAGCCAACAGATTTACATTTATAAAAAGGGGGATGATCTCCACGACTATTTCAACCTATTCAAGATTTTACTCGCGAAGTAATTGAAGATGGGCCACCATTATCGATCAAACAAATACGATCGAATACGATATTTGGACGAATCAAATAGTAAAAGTAATAAATATTTTAAAACTTGTATTTTTTATAAAGTAAGACAATTATTAATAAAACTACACTGAAAGAACAAGAACTTATTTTTTCTTTGGTTATTTTATTTTGTGCTCTCTGGATGAGCAAATATCATTATATAAACAGGTATCGCACAACGGAAATCTTGGTAGACATATAATTGACCAAAACCAACAAAGCATTGTATTAATTTTATCCCACAACTCAAAAGATAACCATTTTTCTAGTGCTACTCCCGTCTGTTCAGGTTGCATTCGTTACAAAAAGTAGGGTTGCAATTTTGTAGCGAGACAAAACCACCCAATGTAATATTTAAGTTGCAACATTTTTCGCATATCGTAGTTTACTAACCGGTCCCTTTAAATTCTGTGTTATCACGTTGATTTCCATGTGAGGATCCTGGTTCATGTGCGGCCTATATAAGCGAAAAGTAAAAAGTAGATGTATTTATGACTATGTAATCCTAATAAAAAAATCGACATTAAAACTAATTACCTGACATTATGTAACATTTGTTCGTCTTACATTTAGGACATCTACTGTTATTGATATGCGAGCTCGGTGGAATATTCCAAATATGTTTAGAAGCGATGTTTGGACATACTGTAGCACTGGGATCGCTTCCCAAAGATTCTTTTAGTCGATTATCAAGAATTCCGTTGTAGATGAAATCTCCACCATACACTTTGATTTCAGCATCCAACAGATCGAAATGGCCCTTTTCTGCAGAATATGGACACTGAATTCTTGAAACTTTGGAATTTGAACTTACCACAACTTCTACTTTCGCTACATATGTAATACCAATTTGTATTGCATTCTGGACATCGCGTATTATTTGCGAGGGCGTTTCGCGGATTATTCCAAGAATAATTGTTCTTGTTTGGACACACTTTTATTGTGTACTTGAAATTCCGGGGCACACATTTAATATCCCTTCCCTAATTTATCATAATCCAATTCACGAAAACTACGATTCCCGCACCCCCAATTTATATTATTGGGACATACATTTCCAATCGAACGGCAATGAAACGTGGCCATCCTAAAATTATGTAAATAAAGTAGTAAATTTGACATAAAGAATTGCACATCGTAAAATTTCGGTGCTTCCTCGAAAAAAACAATAACATTTTGTAAAATAAAATAAAAAAAAATTACAAAAAGTAAATAAAATCAACTCAATTTGACAATGACAGTTCGAAAATTCGAAAAAAATTCGAACGAAAAAATAATAGAAAAATAAAAATAATACATCGAAATCGGTGGATTTTTAAAATAACCATGGATCAAATAATCCTCGTTTGTGGATTATTCTTCGTTCAAACTTACGGGCCTTAATAAACATATCGCTCGTTTGCTGCCACAGTGTCACAACTCAAAATTCACTCAACAATTCATATTTTTATTATTTTGTATCATAACATAGTCTCTTTTGTAGTTAGATATTGGAAACTATTGGAAGAATTATGCAAAGTATAAAAGAATTCTTACAATTAAGAATTTTGAGTGAAGTTTTCAAATCGCTCTACTAAAAAATTAAAAATTTTGAACTGTGTCACTCTTGCAGCAAATGAGCGACATTTTCTAGACGCTTTTTTGCATATTCTCTGATTAAGTCACCCCTCCCCCCCACACCTCAATGCTTTGGCCGACTTTGCATCTTGACAGAACGCACACTTATCTAGAACTGAGCCTTCTCTTTATGGTCTGAGTAGCTCGTCACTGGTTATTTTGGCCTTTTGTGAGACCCGGTGGTCTGAGTGAAGTTTTCAAATCGCTCTACTAAAAAATTAAAAATTTTGAACTGTGTCACTCTTGCAGCAAATGAGCGACATTTTCTAGACGCTTTTTTGCATATTCTCTGATTAAGTCACCCCTCCCCCCCACACCTCAATGCTTTGGCCGACTTTGCATCTTGACAGAACGCACACTTATCTAGAACTGAGCCTTCTCTTTATGGTCTGAGTAGCTCGTCACTGGTTATTTTGGCCTTTTGTGAGACCCGGTGGTCTTTCTTTTATTTTCATTTAAATATTTAACCAAGATCGTTAAAAGAGGGCTCCCGCTATTCATGCTCACATTCAACAAAAGCGAAAAAATTGAAAATATATTTAATATCAAAGCAATACTTAATATGAGGGTTAAAATAGAACCACTGAAAAAGAACACGAGATTAATACCTCAATGCAAGAAATGTCAAGCTTATAACCACACCCAAAGATATTGCGAGAGAGATGTTAGGTGTGTAAAATGTGCCGGCAGACACAACGCGAAAGACTGTTCTCTTAGTCGAACCGAACCTGCAAGGTGTATAAACTGTAAAGGACAACACCCAGCCAACTATAGAGGATGCGAAGTAGCGGTACAACTGCAAAGGTTAAGAAATAAAACACGCCAATCGACTCAAAACAGTAATGCTAGAAGAGAAAGAATTCCAACTACAACTAGAGCGCCGACACAACCAGAGCCCATAGGGCCAGAGAGGAGATCCTACTCTCAGATAACGCAACAGAATACTATTGAAGAAAATCCACTAGAAAGGATATTTCGAAGTAAAGAAACGATAAATGCACGCCTAGCAAAACAAGAACGTGGTCTAGAAGCTATATATAAGCGGCTGGATAGACAAGAAGCTACCAATGAGCTTACATCAATGCTATACCTAATCAAATGAATAGATCATTTAGAATTATTATTTGGAACGCGAATGGATTACCACAGCATGTTCCAGAACTAGAAATTTTTCTAAACTTAGAAAAAATAGATATATGTCTTGTCTCGGAAACTCATTTAACAGAAACTTCATTTATTAAAATACGTAACTATCAATGCTACCATGCTATTCATCCAGGAGGAAACGCTAGAGGCGGGTCTACCGTAATTGTTAAAAATAATATTAAACATAATGAAGTGCGAGGAAGAAATTATGCAGGTTAAAACCATAATAGTTGAATCAATAAATAATAGGGAACTCAGTATCTCCTCTATTTACTGTCCCCCACGCCATCAATTAAAAAAATAAGACTACAGTCGACTTTTTAAATCAATCATGCAAAGAACACCTATTGGGGATCTAGACTTACAACCTCTAAAGGGAAAGAGTTATTTAATGCAGCTCGCGAGAACAACTGTGAATTCCTCTCTGGCGATAAACCAACATATTGGCCTGCTGACATACATAAAATTCCAGATCTTCTTGACTTCTTTGTAACAAACGGAGTTTTAGAGGACTACACATGCATTGAAAATAGTGAAGGACTATCATCTGACCACTCACCTGTGATCATGACACTGAGTACAATGATAATAAAAAAAGATAATTCACCTAAGTTAACAAACAATAAAACCAATTGGGATCTATTCAAGAAATTAGTAGAAGATCGAACAAATCTCGGCGAACCAATTAGAACGAAGGTGCAGTTGGAAGATCAACTAGAAATATTTAATAACAACATCCAACAAGCGGCTTGGGAAAGTTCACCGATTTCTCATACCAACGCTATAATGAAACATAACTATCCTCTTGAAGTCAGAGAGCTACTTAGGGAGAAACGGAAAGCTCGCAAAATCTGGCAGCACTCTCGTGCACCGCAACACAAAACTATTCTAAATTTTTTGTGCAACAAATTAAAACAACTAATAAAAAAATAAAGAACGAAAGCATAACTAAGCGACTACGAGGTCTTTCTGAATTAAAGGATGACGGTTACTCGCTTTGGAAAGCAACGAAGGGACTAAAAAGATCCAAAATGCATGTGCCGCCTATCAAATGCGATGACGGTTCATGGGCTAAAAGTGACAAACAGAAAGTCTCTCTATTTGCTGCTTATTTAGAAGAGACTTTTCAACCGTTGCCGAGGCAAACAACAAATGAAAATACAACAGTCGTAAACAAAGCAGATGATCTTGACATAAGGCATGTGACTTTATTGGAGCTTAAAACTGAAATCAATAGTAACTTAAGTATTAGAAAAGCTCCAGGTTATGATTTAATAACTGGGCAAATTGTGAAAGCCATTCCCGAGAAAGGTTTGCGTAAATTAAATCAAATAATCAATGCAGCTTTCAGATTGAAATATGTTCCACGACAATGGAAGGTTGCCGAAGTAATAATGATTCCTAAACCAGGCAAACCAGGAAACGATAAAAAATCATATAGACCGATATCACTACTTCCAGTCATATCAAAAATATTTGAAAAACTGTTGCTAAAAAGACTCAAACCTATAATAGAAGAGAGATGCCTAATTCCACCACACCAATTTGGGTTTAGAGAAAATCACTCTACAGTTGAACAAGTTCACAGAATAACGGATGTCATTGAGGATGCACTCGAGAATAAGAAAATATCTCCAGTATTTTCTTAGATGTAGCTCAAGCTTTCGACAAAGTTTGGCACCAAGGGCTTGAATTTAAACTGCATCGAGACCTGCCTAAGCAATTTTATCAAATTCTTAAATCGTACATAGCTGATCGACACTTTAGAGTCAAATTTGAAAATGAGTACTCTGAAATAAAAAGAATATCAGCAGGTATACCACAAGGTAGCGTACTTGGACCTATTCTGTTTATTCTTTATACGAGAGACTTACCGAATATTGAAGGTACCACAGTAGCAACATTTGCAGACGATACAGCTATTCTAGCAGTTGGAAAAGATATTTCGGAAGCAACAAGCAAACTTCAAAGTGCAGTTAACACGGTGAGCAACTGGACTAAAAAATGGCGCATCTCATTAAATGAAGCCAAATCAGTACACGTCAACTTTACAAATCAAAATGTAAACTGTATTCCCGTGGTTCTCAACTCAAACCAAATTCCATATGCAAATACAGCTAAATACCTTGGCATGACCCTCGATGCTAAGCTAAGATGGAAAGAACACATCAAGAAGAAAAAAGAAGAGTTAAACATCAAATATAGAAAAATGTACTGACTCATGGGTAGAAACTCTGAGCTCTCAATACACAACAAATTGCTTCTATACAGGCAAATGCTAAAATCAGTATGGACCTATGGTATCCAGCTTTGGGGTTGTGCCAAGAAAACCAATGTACAAATGATACAATGCTTCCAAAATAAAGTGCTACGAGGGATTGTGAACGCCCCATGGTACATTAGGAATGACAACATCCATAGAGACTTGAAGATGGAATACGTCACCGATGAAATAAAGAATCATGCAAGGAAACACGTACAGCGCTTATCTCTACACGAAAATGCAGATATCCGTCGTATGTTGGACACCACTAACGGCGTGAGGAGACTCCAAAGGCAGAAACCTCTGGAGCTGTGCAGTTTGTTTTAGAAGAAAGTATTATAAAATGAGTAACCAATAGGTTACTCATCTTAACCCGAGAACTTAATTTAAGAAAGATAAATTACTAGATGATCTCTGAATCAGTTGTAATATTGTATAAATAAATAAATAAATTTATTAATAAAAAAAAAAAAAAAAAATTAAAATATTTATTTTCCGTGTTGGTCTCACTAGTGGCGGAGAAAAGATTGTCGACACGTGTGGAGATTCGGGTACACAATAAGGCAAGGTTTGCTGTAAATACTTCTCGGAACAGAATGGTTTTTAATTGTTTCCTCATTTGTATATTTCATGACATCTGGTTTTAATAATAATAATTCCTTTTAGGAGAGAGTTTTGCTTATTGAATTATGCGTGAAGTGATTTTATCTGTGATGCAATAGCTGTACAATAGTTTCAGTACTTTGAACATAAGCTGTCTAGTTGACGGGCAGCATTCACAAGGTGATTTAGCTCTGCCTATTAAGAAACGACAATATAGTAGGTTATAATCTTTCAACTTCCGTTGATTAGACTTCCTTGTCCAATTTTATAAAAGTAGATCCCGGGATGGGGTGCTAATCTCAAAACATTAAATATTGCTGGTGGCTCTTGACTCCTAATGCCCAGATTTTTACTATAGGATGTAAAGTAGCAGCTTGGGCTTGGTGTATACGTAACAGCTGTAACTGTTCGCAGTAATCCGTGTAACCTTCGGCAAGGGTATCTTCCTCGAGACCATCCACAAGTCGAAAGCGTCAGGTACTCAGAGGACTCCAGGTGGATGTTCGGCTCGGGTTGCTTTACATCTTGATCCAAACCAAGGTTTTATTCTGGTCTCGTAAATCTATCACATTCAGCAAAAACAAGGATACCTCAGGTACAGTAAAGTGTTATACTATACGTGTTATAGTCTTCCATCTGTATTCGGGTTTTCTAATGGATCCTTAACCTTTTCAAGGCGTGGTAGTTTCGAATGTTAAGCTATCAGATATTTTTTATTACATTAACTGATTTTAAAACTCTGCAAGGTTGAAACAAAAAAAAAACAAAACATAAATATTTTACTATGACAATGAACATTGTTCTGTATAATTTTGCAGTGACCTATATAGATTATAGCAGGGTGACAGTGTTAAATTCTTTTCTCAATTGGTTCCTAACGACTAACAAATAGAAATGAAATTTATTACAAAGCTTTCTTAAAAAAAGTGTGAGAAACTTAAGCTTTAAAACTCATAAAGTATGTCACTTAAAAATAACAAATTAATTGCTTTGTAAGGTGGAGTCATCAGCCCAAAATGAAAGCGCCACCACCTTCAACTATAATACACATAAAGAACCATACGAAAATTTAATTAACATCTTTAATAAATTTGTTTATCTTGAAATTAACAACAAAAAAAATCGTCATAAACATAGGCAAGTTCCAAAAATTTCAAACCTACATTGAAAACTTACTTACATTAAATGATGCATTGAAATATTTTTTTTTTAAAGAATTGTAAATACACACTACCTATTTACTCTTTTGCCTATTTACCCGAATAATTTAATAATGAATTAATATTAATACACTCAACTCGGTTTGATTGTGAAACGTAAAAAAAAAAATATGTTTTAATTTTAATCAGTAGTATTTTATGTATGGTATGAGACCACGAAATCCAAATATATGCGTTATAGAGCCCGGATACAAAAAACACATATAAATTAACTTTACACTCATACTCGCTCGCATATAACAACAAAACTTAAAACTACATTTTTTTCTATCTTTTACATAAAAAATAGTTGTCTGCCTTGGATATTTATATATTTCAATGTTAAGCTGTATACTACTTACTGATTCATACTTACTACATACTAATTTTCATACATGTATATCGACTTACGTTTCGAAGCATACACGTTTAAAATGTAGGATAACGTAATGTTTGTGGATCAATTCGCGATACTTGCGGGCCGATTTTTACACAGCTGACCTAATATTAAAAGTTTTGAGTGGGCCATAATGCAACCGAAGTATACACGTAGTATTCCAAATCTATACCTGGTGTGTAAAGAAATACTCGAGTGTTAATCTCTGCGTTAGATGCGCACGGTTCTAATTTAAAATAATTCGCACGGCGTGTTCTACGACCATCTCTTTAAAAATACCAAGGTCAGCCTAAACGTATAACTATGTTAGTATTACGAGGAAAATACAAATGAACTGCGAAGTTCTATATTACTGCGTAGTATTTTTTATAGTTTAGGTAAGTTCATAATAGAACGACGCGAAATTTTTGAATGAATATCGAAGGTATTCTGAACCAAATTATTGGCTTTCGTCCAGTAACCTCATCGCTCGCGTAACCACATCGATTGTGATGAAAAAGTATAATTCGTAAGGCTGGGGAAGCACCAACACAAACGTCAGCGGTGAGCAATGTATTGAATATTATTCAATGAATTATGTCATATAATAAATAAAGAGAATGATGCAACCTTCGTCAATGACGTTAGGGTATAGAGGTAACGATTACATGTGCAGATCACATATTGTGATCTTGGTGTTTAATTGGTAGTCTATTCTTATATGGGATGAACGCTATCGATTCATCCTCGCTCTGCCAGTCCTGTGATTTCAGCGACTCCACTAATTTTTAAGGCGAATACAAAAAATTTTTGTATTCCGATGGAGGTTGACATTTTTAATGTACGAAGGAGCATTGAGAATGCTACGTAGTACTTTGTTATGAAATGTTTGTATGATCTTATAACTGTAGCTATCTTTGCGCAGCCCCAAATCTGAATACGATACGTCCAGATATTTTTTATGATTTGTTTATATAACAGCAGTTTGTTGTGCGTTGTCAGTTCGGAGTTTCTTCCAATAAACCAGTGCATTTTTCTGAATTTTAAATTCAGTTCTTGCCTTTTCTTTTAAACGTGTACTTTCCACCTGAGCTTAAAGTGTTATTCCAATTTCTTCTTATTGGTTAGTGTTATCCTCTACTTTTTTGTCCAGTTATTCACTTTATTAACCTTCGCTTTACCAATACCCACCCGGGTGACCATTTTTATTTTTATTCGCAAATAACCTAGCGGGCTTTTATTGAATCTAAAAATGCTTTAATTTCTTTGACCAAATTTTCGATCTGTTTCTGAAAAACTTAAAAAATTTTTTTTTTTCAAGGTCCTTGATGCATTTTTTTGGATTTTGTCTTTTTTTCTTCGCGGTTTACCAATGGTCACCTGGGTGACCACTGTGTATTTTTAAGATTTCCTGTTTTAGTTTGAAACCGACAACAACCAAAGGGCCTAAACATATTTAAAAAGTGTAAACAATAAAAATATATGAATTCAACTGTTTATTTTATGTAATTAATAGACAAAAAATTAAAAAATTTATTGTTACCTTCTCAAGCTTCGGTCGCAAATGACAATCTTCACACTTGGTTTGCCTAACGCTGTGCTATACGCATACGGGCTTCTTACATCTGATACAAGCTTGGCGAGTATTTCTTCTTTGATTTTTAGAAACGCACATATGGAACTTTCCTTTATTTTTATTGCGGCCCGTGGAGTCCCGCTCAGAAATATCATCCGCCTCAAAGTCCTCGTTTTCGAGGTTTCCAGAAATTGGCTCTCCTATAATAAAAAATACAAATTCAGATATTTTAGCTTCCAAATAATAAATACTCATACCTAAATTGCATTCTATTGCTGTCCTGATATGAAATCTTCCAGTAATGTTCGCATTTTTGGATCTTTCTAATATCAAAGGACGGCAAAGATCCTCTCCCAACTCTTCGATAAACTGTCTTCTTCGGGACTTATTGGCAGGACCTACCGGGTTATTTTTCTTGTATATAATAAACGCAGCGAGGGCGGCCGTGTCTAGAATGTTATAAAACATGGCCAGAGGCCATCGTAAAGTGGTTCTTTTTGTTGAATACTGAGACAACATTTTGTCCATCGTATCCACGCCGCCATTTGTTTTATTATAATACATAATAATTTCTGGCTTGTTCTTCAACCCTCCTGACACAGTTGCATCTCTGTGCATGGTGGACAACAGAACTACGGACCTGTTGACAGCTGGGACGTATGAGCACATTGTGACATTATCAGCAAAACCAAGCAAACTAGATGTAACCTCCCTAGTTTTAGAAGGTTTGAACTCGGTGGGCACATACCTTTTGTTTTTTTTTTTCATCGTACCTACAACAGTCAAATTCCAATTTGATAACTCCTTGGCCAATGGGAGTGTTGTGAAGAAGTTGTCCATCGTGATATTTCTTCCTGTGCCCTTGTAGTTGGCAACTAGGTCCTTTACAATCCTCTCACCTTGGTTGACGTCCCTGACGTTGTTTATCTTCCCAGTATATATTTGGCCCTGCAGTGGATAGTATGTTGCGGAATCACAAACCCACCATATTTTTATGCCATATTTGGCAGGCTTGGATGGCATATATTGGGTAAAGCTGGTGCGACCTCTGTACCCGAATAATTGCTCATCCACTGTAACACACTCATAGGGTCGATAATGAGTTCGGAGGTTACAGTTCGTCATATCGAAAATATCCCTTATTGGTGCGGCCTTATCTTCTGCCTTGCGAACAGCTCTGGTTGCATGCCAATCAAAGCGTATAAATCGCAAAATATCTGTAAATCTATTGCGTGCCATGGTTGCTCGGTACAGCGGGTAGGCATTCTTTTTCCATAGCTCAGAAACTGGCTCTTGGCTCGATTTATGGCATCCAGTTACGAGTAAAATTCCTAAGAAAGCTGATAATTCGTTATCCGTAATTGGCTTCCATGTACGGGGTTGTCCATGTGGATTTTGGACATTCCATTCAGCATATCGCGCTTCTGCTTTCTTGTTCGAATATCGACATATTAGATTTCTCATAGCTGAACTCATGATGCATGTAAACGTATCAACCTTGGACAGATTTTTTGTAATTGGATTTGGTCCCATGAAAGCTGATTCTCGAATTATGTTGCGAGCTGCCTGACGATTCAAAGGTGGTGGTTGTGTATACCATTTTACACCATCTTTCGTAGCGAAAAATGTACTATCAGAGGGCCCAGTTGGCATTTCATAATTGTCTTCTTCCTCTTCAGCTTCATATATTTCTTCGTAGTCTAGATCCTCGTTTATCTCTACTTCAAATTCTCCAACTTCTGCGTCAGAATTCGCATCTGCATCATTAGGCACGTAATCCTCATCTATTTCATCGTCGTCGACATCAAATACTGTCCCTTCATCTGTATCCGAATTGGCTTCAATAACACTGCGATAATAGACTTATCTCTCTCTTCATACGACATCCTATAAAAGTAAAAGTCTCGTTATATTGTTTCTGTTCTTATTTATTATTATTTACTCACATTTTGAGAAGAATATCATTTTATCAATCAAATTACCGTTTGTTGACAAAATATAGTTTCATAATTCAAAACAAAAGTAATTATTATAATACAAAATAATAGTAAAACATACCTGGTTACAGTCGCAGGAGATAGATATTTAAAATTTTGTGAACTCATTATATTTTATTCCGCATCCACAACGATATAATATAAGGCAAAAATTACAAAACTACTGATTTATTTACATTCAGGGGCGGTATGTTGTACCATCACTTCGAATCGAAAAAAGTCGAAATTCGAATAAAGTCGAATCGTAAAAGTGAAACTTGAATCATTTTTGCTTTTCGAAAATGATACAGCATACCACCATTCGACTTTTTTCGGATTTCGATTCGAAGTGATGGTACAACATACCGCCCCAGGTCTACTAATTAGTTATCGCTACTAATTAATTAACTGTATTTCCGTACATAACCGAAATTGTTTTCGTATTATTTACGTTTTCCTTTACAAAACATGATTTTGAGTTTCTAAATGTATAATATTTGTACAGTGTACCCTACACAATTTACGATGGTCACCCGGGTGGGTATTGGTAAACGACGTAGTCAAAAACCCCTGGCAAAACGAAGGTTAATAGGATTTCGTGGTTTCCGTGTTAACTCAACAATGCTAGCATTATTGGTCATAACAGCTGTGTCATCAGCAAACGTTCCTCTTCTAGCTTCTACTATGTTTGGTAGATCATTTGTATACAGTACACAGTAGGTATAATACAGGACACAGAACACTACCTTGTGGAACCCCAGCCATTATTTTCTCGGACTACGTCTAAGGCATCTAATTGCCTCAGCAATTGTATCACTGTACTTGTTCTATCGTTCAGTGCTTTTCTCGGAACCCAAATTGATGTGCTGGTATAAGATTTCTGCTCTCTATAATTCGCTTTAGTCTGTTGAGAAACAGTCTTTCGTAAATCTTTGATGTTGTTATTAGTAAAGAAATTGGCCTGTACGATGTTTTGTCGTTTATGGGTTTATTAGGCTTTGGAATCATTATGGTTTCCGCTACCTTCCACTGTCTCGGAACATAACTTAGTATACTGTATTTCTGTATTTTCCTTAGTACTTTTTCTAGTAAGGCTTTGATTATTTGACCATGTTCTTGATTGTAAGCATAAACTCTACATACCACAGCAGATATCATCTAACAAGTGATGGAACTTGTATAACTACCCGAATTCTGACGTTTCTCAACCTGCGAAACATCCATCAACCAACGTACTAACCTAAGAAGAAACTTTAGAAACCCTACTTATAACATTCTAAATAGATGACTTTTATGGGTAGGTTAATATAATTACACTGTGTTAGTTGAAAAATGTGAAAAGCTGGGCACCCAGGGGGTAAACCTAATTCGAGTACGCTGAATTCATTGGTACTAGTCCCATTTGAAAGTTAGTCCCCATTTTTGAGATATCGCTTTCGATAAGTTTTGCCTCTGAGTCAAAATATACCCCCATTTTAACGTTGATAGCTCTTGAACCATTAAGATTTTCGTTATGTTTTCTTCAGAAAAGTTATCAAGACCGAAAAACCACATCTACATTTTTTTTGCTTTTCATTTCGACGAAAAACACTTTTTTTATTATTTTTATCATTTTGTTGAATTTAAATCGATTAAAATCGATCGAATAAACATCGCATCGACAAATATAGATTCAATAGAAACTATTTAAAAGAAAATTAAATCGATTCAGTAGATTTTATCGGGATTTTCGTTTTGCTCTTTTCAGCAAAGTTGTTGCGCAAGTCAAGACCAACTCCAAGGTCACCGAGATCTGAAAGATTGCCCATACCGTACACGCCCAAATACATATGTCTTCTGTATGATAGTGCCAGACACGAGCATAGCAAGTTATCTAAAGTCCCTTCCTCCTCTTTGTCCATGCCACTTCTACAAAGGCATTCGTCTGTAGACCCAGCCTTCTCGCACGTTCCCCAAACAGGCAGGGTCTTGTCAGTTTTGGTAAAAGCTTCTCACAGAAGACTTCGGCTTCTACGTTGCCGTGTAGAGAAACATGGGTCCACCTGTGCAGAAATCCGCATGCTCAGGTTAGGCTAAATACAACTTGAGATAAATAGGACGCTCATTTCAAATTATAAAGAACACATCAATGACATAAAAAAATTTAAAAAAGGTACATAAAATCAAGTTTCACACAAAAACTGAAATCATAGGTACACTAAATTCAATGAAAATGTAACCATTTTACAAAGAATTAAAAAGGGCCGAAATTCCAAGATCTTCTCAATTTCTCACGAGCCATCAGTCAAATTGCGGAATTCTGACACCTTGACAACATACAAAAAAAAAACACCAACAATTTACTTAACGATAAATCAATCTAATAAAATGAACGACTTATTGGGGTAGATTCTCGATTCGCTAGCAAGCAAGCAATTTGCTGGCTAAAATCCTGACTACTCAATCAACCAAGGAAATTTAAATTTCAAAATAAATTTTTCATAAAATTATTGTTTATTTTTGCGATATTACCCCGAATCATCCTGGGGTTGCCATATGGCAACAAAAGACATGCATGCGAGTTCGCCCTCCCTGTTTCGGAACCGGACACATAGGGTACATTGTAATACATCTCGTTCTCATATTTAACAGTTAATTTTACAAATTTCGTTTTTCTTTCATAGTGAAAGGATTGTGAAATTAGTTCAAAAAAAAGTTATAAAAAACCTCATAATGGCGTACCAAAGAAAGTATGTAGAACAATATAATTATTTATGTACGTTAATTCAAAGTAGTGTGTTGTAATTGTAATAGTAATTTGATTATATAAAAAAATTAATTAAGTGATTTTGTGGAAAATTTAATTTTTATTGTGTTTTTTTCATATTTTTCCGCGGCGTGTCCATATGGCTACGCCAGGAACAATAGGTTACAGGATTTATAGAACTGTTTTATTGTGTATAAAATATTATAATTTTTTTGTAGAATCTATAGTTGTTAATTTTCTTATTCCGCTCAATACGTTCTCTTGATGAGCTTAGTTTTGACGATGAAAATGATCTCTCAGGCAAACTTCACGCCTTGTATGTTCAACCACCTGAGAATGACGGTGATTTAAGCAGTGAGGACGATACTGATGAGGAAAAAGGCGGCATTGCAGACAATGTGTGTCAGGCACAGTTAAGATCAGGCAGTGAAATAGCGTTTGAAAATGGCGAACGTCTTGAGAATCTGGAAGTGGGTAGAGAGAATTTGGATCACATTCTTGAAGATAGTGTTTTGGCGAATGTGCTCAACAATACTTCTTTAAATTTATCTGGCAGTTCATTAAGGGTACTTCTGAACCCACGGTAATAACAGCTCACAAGTCATTATTACCACATTTAAGTCGTGTCGTTTAAAACCAGTGTGGGGTCGATCGATTTCACCAAAACGTTGCAGCTTACCGTATCGCTTATAGAGGCAAAAAGTGGTGGAGCTGCATCTTTAGATGTATTATCGATGCTTGCATGCAAAATGCGTGGCAGCTGCATCGGCGTGTCAATCCGGATATGCCACAAAAGCAATTCAAACGCGAAATTGCAATTTATTATTGCAAGCATTTTGGAGATCCGCGAATGTCGCATAGCAGCGTTTCAAGTCTAAAGCGCCGATCGGAGACCACATTAGCTACCACTCTTCGCTATGGCCATACGAATCACCTTGTTATACCTCTAGAGAAGAAGAGACGCTGTGCGGGCGAATTATGCAATTCGATTGTTCGAACTGCTTGTACTAAGTGCGACAAACGGCTTTGCTTGCGTTTTTTTAAGCCTTACCATACCAAAGAATAAATAGATAATTACCTGTCAGTACTATCTGAATAAAATAGAAACTGAATTACTACATAATCTTGCTGTTTTATTGAAGTGAATCCATAAACAAACCGATTTACTATGTAGCACCGTCCTGTAGCCTTTCAATCCTGGCGTTGCCATGTGGCAACAAGTCCCCTTGAGGACACTGAGACTTTTGAAAACAAATCTGATGATGCATTTCTTCTCGTTTTGATCTACAAGATAAACGTCTAAAATATTTTTGAAAAATTCGAAAAATTAACGTTCAGGATGATTCGGGATACAGTAACATTTACGGCTTCAAAAATAAAACAGGAAATTTTGTGTTGTTCTACTGTGCAATCGCGCAAAAAACAAAAAGCGCATTGAAAATATAATTTGAAATTTAAATTACCTTTGTAAAATTAATTGAGTAGCCAGCATTTTGGCTAGCAAATTGCTTGCTTGCTAGCGGGTCGAGTATCTACCCCATTATCCATAACTTAAAAACTTAACTTAAAAAAAAATTGGCACAAAATGTAAGAACTAAAAACTACAATATAAAATTAAATAAAGTGTAATAAAAATATATAAAGTGACAAAAGAATATAAAAACTAAAGTGAAAATCGGCTTTTCAAATCTAGTGAAATAAATAATACGGATAGATGTTTTAAACTCAAGTGCTTTTGTTATGTGTGTGGAAAATTTACATTTATGAGCAATTGCCGCAAAATAAGTGATGAAACCACTGACTTATATCGACTATACTTTTCACAAAATGTTATTAGTGGTGTAAATTGAACGCCGTCTTTTGTTTGTACGGCATGCATTTTCCATATGCATAGATGGCAAAACACTCGAGTCGTCATGTCTTTTGGTGTCCCGATGATATTGATAGATCCACAAAGACATGATCGAGTTCAATGTTATGCGTGAAATGAATTATATTCTCGGAACAGAAAGAAAATTGGTTCTTTGACATACACTGCAACGACAAATTATGAATTACCGCTGCCGCATTCAGATGAAATTCCTGTTCCGGAAAGATCAAACCCAACTGAAGAATATTTACTACAAACATTTAAATCTGCTGAAACGGGAGAAACATGTGCATCAATATATCAACCATCAAATATCACTGCGCCATTCAATCAAGCAAGCCATTATTTTGTCAAAGAGAAGAAAAATGTTAATTTTTTAGGAATTTTTTTTTAGGAAAAATCACCATAAAATCCACTGAATCGATTTAATTTTCTTTTAAATAGTTTCTATTGAATCTATATTTGTCGATGCGATGTTTATTCGATCAATTTTAACCGATTTGATCGATTTAAATTTAAATCGAAATAAGCTGTAAATATCCGATAGTAAATTTTTAGTGCCTCGTAAATTCGATTTGATATCGGATAATATTTCATTTGGTACTCCACTTCTGTGCTGCTATGAACGCTGCCGTTTTCATGTCAAAAATGACGATATATGCTTTAATTAGTTTCGCGCCTCTTTTCCGTCTAGAAGACACCATAATTGGCCCTGAATAGTCAACACCGGTTTTACTAAAAGGCCGTGAATTAATTGACAAGATGCCTGTCCTGCGCATAACGACAGCATAACACACATTTCTTGTATACGCTTCAAGCGGTATAATAATCGGATGTTTTGTGGCAAACGAACTGGTAACGTTTTGCAACCGGCCTCCAACTCTTAATAAGCCTCGTTCATCGATGAAATGTGATAAGGTGCCTGATGGTGATTTGGTATTTAACATCGTATACTTCTTTAAGTTACTTATTTCGACGGAAAATCCCATTTTCTGGATGTACTAAATTTTGATTTCTTATGGGCAATGTTCAGCTCTTCTGAAGTTATCAATGCTTTTCGCTTGGTTGTAGAAAAGCGGGTGTTACAAATAAATCTTAATATGAAGGAGATAACACATACCAATTTACTCCATTTTGAAAGTCTTGCGATTAAGTTATCTATAAAATTGTTTCCATTCTTCTTATTTAATTGTAAATTAATGGCATTTTTGCGTCGGTCCTCGATAGTTTCGTTGAGTTGAATTAATTTTGGCCAAGGTTCATAACTTGTGCAGAGCCATTTAGGGCCATTTCACCACAATTCACTATATAGAGGGTCAGATTATTTTATGCCTCTGGTTGCAAGATCTGTGGGGTTATCGTTACTACTTACTTACACTACCTATTCCATATAGCATTGTTACGACTGTGTGGTCGCAACCACAATTTTTGTATGTTTTATATTTCCCCCCGGTTGGTGTCTTTACTTTCCATTGATTGCTAAATATTTGTATTTTATATTCCCCTTGGTTTGTGTCTTCGCTTTCGGAGTTATTTGTTTATTGTGCGTTCAGCGCACTCGCGACGTTTTGTTTTGTACCTCATCGTGTGGTGGCACAGGGGTAAGAAGAATGACGAGAGAGCAAGACCAATGCGCATCGAGTGTGTGTAAAGTAAAACGTTTTAGAAAAATGTTTTTCTTATATGCTTCTCGTGTATATCAATCCAAATTGATGTAAACGAAAAACAGAGAAGAAAGACAATTCTTCTAGAACGTTTTGCGCGTCGATATTCGGTGCGAAAATTTTTTTATTCAGTCGGGAATTAAAATTTGTGGAGAGCAAATTATTGGTTCCCAGTTTTTGTTTAAATTAAGAAGGTCGAATAAATTAATAAAGTCAGACCAAAAATAAACTTTTATGTTATGTACAATTTTTTTACATTTAATAATAAAAAAAAACATAAGTATCTTGCGTATTATTTTATTTAAATAATAATAATATATTTTCTACACAAAACATCATATCAAAAATTAAGTGATAGAGTGAGAACCATTTTCCTAAGATTGTGTTAGATAAGAAAAATTAATTTCGTGACTTGGAATTTTCCGTATGGTTTGTGATCAAAAAACTACCTAAGAGTAATTAAAGTTTATGGTTAAAAATATTGAGTGGCCGAATTTTTACGGAGGCGCAAAATTTTTATTGGATCGTTCGTTTTCTGTTATCGACGGTGGTCGCAATTTGTTACGTGCACCATATTTTCAACACGAGGCGCGGTATAACCGGTGCTATAACTTTTAGTTTAATTGGTGCCGTAATTACCAACGGTACCACAACTGTTATCGAGTACCGTATTATCTACGTGTGGCTTTATAGTTGAAAAGGCGCCACAAATATATTTTACGGGTTTCCGAGTCGTGGCTCTTAAATTTTGTTTTGATATCAGGGAAAGGCCCCGCATCGAGACGGGTGACCAACCGGCACCCCTTTACATTTTGTATTGGTATCAGGGATAGGCCCCGCAACACCAACGGCACCAAGGCCGCAACCCTTTTTGGTATCGGGGAGAGGCCCGCAACAGTAAAAATTTTTTTTTTTGAAAAAAAAAAAATATATAATCATTTTAAGGTACGATTTTTCTTTTTTCTTTTTTTTGTTAAATTTAAATTTTATTTTTCTAAATTTTTTTACATTTCTTATCTATATATAAAATTTAATTTGTAATCGAGCGCCGGATAGCGGTCGCGCGCTCGGTGCACATTGCTCTCTCTCTCTCTCGCTCTTTCTCTTTCTTCTTTTTCTTCTGGTGGGAAGTTGTGTTTAATTTTTTGTGTCTAAATTAAAGAAAGAAGAAAATGAATTATTAAATTTTCGGTTTTGGTATGATGAGGGGAGATTTCCCATCCTGTGTCGGCGTAGGGTTGGCCGTCCCTGGGTGCCCGCATCTGGATTCAAAACCGGTGTTTTCCACCGTTTGAATTCGGACGGATGCGCGCACCAAGACACCTCTCCTCCATTATAATTTTTTTTTATTTAAATTTTTCTGCTGTTCGTTCCTCAGGTTCCGGCCGACAAATTTCGGCGGAACGCGGTTATTATTATTTGCGTTTTTTCTTTCCCTTTTAACTATCTGTAATCACGGTGTAAGCCAGGAGCCACGCATGCCTCAATCCCCACGACCCTTCGCACTTCTCCCTGAGAATGTAGCCGGCAAAAATCACCGTGGAGGCCTCTGCGTGCGCTTAGTGATATCTGCAGATTGGCGGTAGCCAGCCTGTAACAGCATTTGGCACCAATCTTTGGATATAAGCTCTCCGGTTCGCAACATAAACCTTCCACCTTTTGGAGAGACTCGACTTTATCCATGAGTGTACTACTTTTGTGTCAGTCCACAAATAAATTGAAACATGAGATAGCTTCAATGCGTTGCATTCATTTGCGATGTGTCTAGATAGCAAATGGGCTCCGCACAGTTCTAGATGTGGAAGACTCACTGCTTGAATTATTGCAACCCTAGATTCACTAAACAGGAGCTCACCATCGCTGAATCATCGCTGAGCTTCTATAAGCACACATCTTGGGATTATAATTGTTTTTAAAGTTTCAAAATGTGATTTGAAATCTTGCCAAAAATTCTGGAACACATCTGGTAGTTTCTCATTCCAAGATATTTTCACTATCCAAACATGTTTCATAATTAATTTTATTCAAATTACGAAAAGTGACAACCAGTCAAGTGGATCGTATAATCTGGAAATGATGGATGGTGAATTCCTCATTGATTTCAATTATAACATTGAAATAGAATACATCATTAACTAGATCCTTTAATAAAGCCAACATTTGTGATAGATCCTCCTCATTTAAAATTGATACGGACTTTCATTTTCTTAATGGAAACCCACATCTTTGTAGTACTTCTATCAAATCCATTTCCTACTGGACAGTTTCTATACAAAAAAGTGGCCGACAAAATCCTATAGGTCAATGTTTTTAATTCAAAATTAATCGAGCCGTTATCAAGTATTATCGAGGGGCATTTTTATCTTTAAAGTTTTTTACTTCTTGTTTGATTTCTTTCAGAGTAGCTGGTAGCACGGATAACTCGTTTATTTTGCTTATAGGTGTTAAATCTTCATTATCCACTTGTCCAATTGGTGGTTTGAAGGTAATTTCTAGATATTCGGCAGACAGATGTTTTTTGCTTTTCTCATTTTAGACCTTTTCAAACCTTTGGTGACTTTCCACAGGGAATATCCGTGCCAGGTTACTTAGGAAGCTCGCAACTGACTCATTCTTAATTTCTTTTATAAGTAGTTTAAGCTTGTTGCATAAGTTGTTTAGGATTGTTGTATCTTCAGAGGCTCTAGTTCTCTGCCAATGGTTACAAGCTCTTTTTTCGTTAACCAACTCTCTCATTTCAACTACATAGTACATAATTTTTTGTAATATTCGTTACTGATCAGGGCAGCTTCCCTGCCTTTTTTTGTACACTTTCAATAAGGCTTTCCAGTTCATCTTCTTGTAGATTGATGCTTTTTCGACTAGTAGCCGAAAGAGTTCGCAGTCTTTTTTTGTTATTTGTTAGTATTGCTTGCTGGCAGATCTTGCTTTCCTTATTACCGTGTAATTTATTGTCATTAAAAGTGGAGAATGGACTGATAACAGTCCTTCTTCATTTTCGACTGCTAAATAATTTTCCTGTCCTGCCTGCTTCAAATAGCTCTCTTTCTTTGAGAGTAGTTCTATTTGATCGCCTCCAATAATAAAATTACTACCAAGCGGTGGTACAGTAGATTGCTGAAAAATTATAACTCCTGTTATTTTTGATTTCAATAGGAACAGTAGCTACTTGCATAGCTTCCTCTTCTATTTTAATTCTTCGTCGTGTGTTAATAGTATCCTTAATATAGATTGGTGGCCCTTTCTGTTGCATGTAGAGCTTGCCAGCACTGGTACCCACGTATTTTTGCAAATGAGTTTCTGGTAAATTGACTTTCTGAGATTAGCCATAAATTATTATTTTTTGTGCTTAAAAATACTTCTAATTCTGGAATGCGTTGCGCAAGCACATTTGCATTCAAGGTACCAATTCTTAAATAGTGTGTCATTATGTTTTCTTGTCAAGTTTGTATGGACTAGAATTAAGGTAGACAATGACTTCTTTAGTTTTACTGGTCGCATCCGTTACTTTTTATCTTGGCCCATAGATGTATTTTTCAGTGTTCCTAGTCCTTCTTCTTGTTTTTTCAGTAGCTCGCCCACACATTCTAGCTTCTGAAATATTTGTTGCAGGGCATGGTTTTCCTTACTCGGTGCTGTCTTGACATTTTCGTTCCACTTAGCCATTTATGCATGTGTTGTGCCTTCTCTAACTTTAGCGCTATTTAGAGGGATTTGTTTTGGGTAGGATTGCATTCTAGGTTAAGAACTTTTACTTTTTCGATTCCTCTTGTTGTCTCTCAGCCTGCAGCTCTTTGGCTGACTCGCAGCCTCTACAATTTGCTGGGTGATGATTACCACAGTGTATGCATTTCATTGGTTCGTTCTTACTTTTGTTGCAGTCTTTTGATGGATGTTTTCCAGCGCAATTTACACATCTGGGCTCCCTATTTGTGTGTGTGTTTATAAATCTGACAGTTGTAGCATTGTGGCATACTACTAGGGTTATTTTATAATGTCTTAATCTTAACTTTCATATTAAGAATTGTTTAAATTTCATATACCCTACCGATGTTCTCGGCGTTGCCAAATGTTGGCATGAAAAGTGGGGGTTATCTTTGGCTGTTCTATTTCACCGTTTGCGTTGTAGTGACCCTTTTCATTAATATGGGCATAGAATTTTGAATTCTTTTTGGCTAAGTTCCTCAATTATTTCTTCATTTGGGCATGTATTTGATGTAGCTCTCTGGTCATAACTTTAATTGGTTGCTCAGCTTTGTTTCGACGTTTTGAGCAGTGATTGATAACATTCTGTCGGTTTCTGGGTCAGGTGCATTCACTTTCCAAATGATATTATTCAGCGTAGTGACTTTATATTTATCGTTTGGAACAGAAGCTACACAAACTGCACTTATCTTTGGTTAATTACGTTGAATGTACTAACTGCTTGCAGTAGTCTCTCTTTCGGTTGTAGTGATACGTTCTTAGGTACCTTCACTAAGTCTGTGGATCAGGTCTTTGAGGTTGTTTCTTTCTTATACGCTGTGTGTTGAATGTTCCACATCAGGCGAAGATTATGCTTCTCTTTTTTTACGTTTAGTTTTAACTTCGTATGAAACTCGTTTCATAAGCCAATTCATCTTCGTCTGTTTCATAAGTAGCTATGGCATTTTCTCTGGCTTGATTCTCATTTTTGGTTATAGTAATTTTTTCTTTAAGCTGTTGGACTTCTTTGAATAGCTGTCCATTAATTTGCATTAAGTTTTCTAACGATTTCTTTAAATCAGTGTTTTATCTGGCAACGTCGTGGTGGTTTTTTGGTTCACTTTCTCCCTGCGTTCAGCATTTTCATTTTCTGACTAAATTGCGTGATGCTAGGTGGTGATCTATAGATTTTAAGCTTGGTATGAATGGGTTTCGCAATGGTTGGCTCACTCCAGAATCCGTTGTGTGTGAGGAGAAATTGGCCAACTGTGCAGTTGGGGTATCACCTGAGGTCTATGAGCAGGTGCATGTGATGACCATACCCTTCGTTTGATGCCGAATTATCAAATCAATCATTCAGTCTTGTACATAGTCCAATTTTCTTTACTACATTCCATTCGTCGGTTTGGTTTGCTTACCAGGATTACATCTACCTGTCTTTTACTAGCGGTATAGCAACCAGTAGTATCAAACTGAATCATGCGAATCTTGTGAAGGTATAATACTAATCTCGTCTTGCGACGATCCTTAATCTGCATTTGTTCCCAACAAAATGTCAATTCCATTATGATGCGTCTTTAATCCACCAGATGTTTAGGCCACTTATCTCTCCGAGAAAGGAATTCTTCTACCGAACTCGTCTGCCGTCGTCGTTGTGGAATGCATTGCAAGATATTTTCCTAAACACAGAAAATACTCTGAAATGCTATGCGCGGTGTTCCTGAGTTTGCAGGAGCTGACCGTTGCATTACTCCCTCCCCAGTGCGAACGTCCTTTTCCAAATGTTATGGAGTAAGGGTTCCATTGCTGGTGGAAAAAGTAGTATTTATAAATACCAGAGGAATGTCTTTATTTTGCATTTATTTTGCATGCTGAAAAAAAAACTTTTAAATGATTATTGTAAGATAAATTGCATACCGAATCAATCATTTTACCTGCGGTGAATTCACACGGAATTGTACATTTTTGGGCTCCAAACCCGAACCTTGTGTGGAGCCAACAAATGTTTGTTTTATTTGGATGGTTGGATATGACTGGATTGTTTGCTTGCTTTGCATTTTTTGTAGATTGGACAGCGCTCATGCGTCTTTCCAATCTGAGAATTCGTAACTCTAAAAGACGTGTTGCTTTTGAGTTATTAGATGGAAGTGTCGTCGGTGTTGTTTGTGTTGCCACCGATTTTGATTGAATCCTTTTTCTTTGCTTCGACGTTGATGGAGCAGATTCTAGTTCCGATTCAAGAACCGTAGCATGCTCCATTTCGATTTGCTTGATCAACTCCTCGTGTCGGGCGTTGAGATCGCTGATAGTGATAGTTTCCATCCTTTGAAAGAAATGAAAACTAAAAATTATGCTTGCTGAGAAGTAATCATTCGAATGCATGGACTGTTGTTGGCAAATCGAACGATTTTCTTGATTCCTGATAAATGATCAGGTGTATTCATTATCCCATAAACTGGTTTGAGTCTGTCAATTGAGATATTAACGAGTTTATCTTTGATTTGAATAACAAAGTGTTTACGAAGTCTTCGTACCACTTTGAATGGACCTTCGTATGGTGTAGCGAAACCTGTTTGGACTTTGTCAGTACGAACGAAAACGAAATCACAAGTTTGCAGTGATTTGGGTACGAAAATGTCGTTTTGTTTAGTTTTGCGAGTGTCCGTTGGTATGAGATGTTCATAGTGGACCTTAAATGCCTTACCACTGTGTCAGCGGTAATTTGAGGTGTAAGTGGATGTTCCACAAAAAATTTCCCAGGAAGTTTAAGTGTTTGACCGTACACCAGTTCTGCTGGTGAGCATTGTAGGTCATTCCGAACTCCAGTTAACGGTATTTGCTCTTGCTTTAAGAGCAGCTTTAAGTTGGCGGTGAAAGCGCTCAACCATACCGTTTGCTTGCGGGTGATAGGCAGTTGTTCGAATCCTGTGTGAGCCTAAAAGTTTCATAAGCTCAGAAAAGAGTTTAGATTCGAATTGAGTGCCTTGGTCAGTAGTGATTGTACTGGGAACGCCGAATCTAGATATGTAATTTTCGACAAACGTTTTTGCGATGGTTGATGCGGAGATGTCTTTAATACAGTAAGCTTCAGGTCACCGTGTAAAACGATCTACGCAGGTGAGTAAATGTGTATATCCATTAGATGGTGGGAGTGGCCCAACGATATCTACATGGATATGCTCAAAACGACTTGATGGAATTTTGAAATTCTCGTGAGGCGATTTGGTGTGCCGATGTATTTTTGATTTTTGGCAAGATAAACAAAAGTTTGCCCAAAGAGTAACATCTTGATTCATCTTGGGCCAAAAATATTTTGCTGAGACAAGCTTGCGTGTAGCTCGAACATTTGGATGTGAGACATTGTGTAGAGTGTCGAAGATGGTTCGACGCAATGTTTCCGGAATGTACGGTTGATTGGCAATCCTTCCAATTTCCACTTAGCTGTACGACGAGTGGAAGAACTTGAGAGTATGTCTGTAAGTTCTGTATCACGAGCTTGTTGCTCCGCGATAGTAACGATTGTATAAGGCTTTTCAGCTGAGGCAATTTCGTCGTCACTTGTCCTAGATAAGGTATCAGCGACGACGTTATCTCTGCCGTATGTCAGTTGTGAACTGTGCGATGTAATCTAAGTGGCGGTTTTGTCTTGGATTACGCTCCGTTTTAGAGGAGATTGCTCTAGTAAGTGGTTTGTGGTCGGTGTAAATGATAAATTCACGACCTTCCACAAAGTAACGGAAATGCTTGACTGCTTGATAAATTGCAAGTAACTCACGATCGAATGCAGAATATTTCCTTTCCGCATCTGTGAGTTTCTTGGAGAAAAACCCAAGAGGTTCCCAGATCTTGCCGTTTAGTTGCTGCAAGACCGCACCTGTTGCTGTACCAGACGCATCCGTGGTAATGCTATATTTTGCATTAGCTAACGGATGCACTAAGTAGTGTTATTTCTTGTAACTTATTTTTGAGCTGAAGGAATGCCGTTTGACATTCTTCAATCCAAAACAAATGTTGAGGTGCTTTTGGTTTTTTAAAGAACTCTGCCAAATGCGTGTGGATTGGCGCAAGAGTCTCCGCTAGCTTTGGAATAAATCGGTGATAGTAATTAATCATGCTGATAAATTGTTGAATTTGCTGGATAGTTTACGGTGCTGGGAAATCGCTAATGACCTTAATATACGTTCTTGAGACGGCAGAATGCCATTAGCGGCAATCTTGTGACTGAGGAAGTCCAGACTACTGGTTCTGAAAACACATTTTGCGATGTTAAAATTGACTCCAAAATTTGAAAACTTTTGAAAGAGTTGTTCCAAATGGTCAAAGTGCTGTTTCTCGTCTTGTGACGCGACGAGAATATCGTCTATGTACACAAAGGCGAAGTCGAGATCTTTTACTATCTCGTTGATAAAACGCTGGAATGTTTGTGCAGCGTTGCGAAGTCCAAATGGCATTCGAGTGAATTCGAATAAACCAAATGGAGTACTAATTGCTGTTTTGTAAATGTCGTCGGGAGCAATTTGGAATGAGATGATATGCCCTGACGAGATCGATTTTGGAGAAAATTTTGCATCCATGTAATTGCATGGAAAAGTTTTGAATGTGGGGAATGGGGTAGCGGTCAGGAATTGTGACCACGTTGAGGCGTCTATAATCCCCACATGGTCTCCAATCGTTGTTCTTCTTCTTTAGCATGTGTAGCGGACATGATACAGGAGAAGAAGGGGGCTTGCAGATTCCTAGATCCACCATGTGCTGGAATTCTAGGAAAGCTGATTTATGCCGAATTGAGTCGAGTCGACGAGGTCGAGAAAAATTGTAAGTGTCCGTTCGTCACAATGTGATGGACGATGTTATGTCTTACCGGTAAATGAATAAGCGGCTTGGTGCTATTTTTCTTAAGGTCGCCGCTGAAACCTTAAGATTTAGTAGTTTGGGGAATTAGTATGTGCAATTCCGCCATGTGGACCGTTGAATCCACATGGTTTAGAGCATTTCGTTGCTCTAGGGCCAAACCGGTTGTGATACCAACACCAGTTTTGTGGTTGTCGGTACGATGAATTTGCTTGTTGCGTTGTTGCTGCTGGTAGTAATTAGTACTCTGATTGTTTGTTGTCGGGCGATAATGTTGTTGTCTACCTGGAGAAAATGTTTTTCTCCTAGGAGACTTGCTGTGTGTATTTTGCGTGCTATGAAATTGTGTACTATGTACCAGTTTGTCCAGTCTGTCAATTACTTTACTAAGGGTTTGTTCCAAATTTGTGCTATTGGAACAATGTTTGTCCGTTGGTTGCTGAAAAGTATTTTGCTGTAATGCATTTACACGATTTTGTTTACTGCAAACTAATTCGTGTAATTTATCTGCTATGCAAGCAAGAGCTTCCTCTTGCTTATCTTGCTGTGGAACTAGTGCTGCTTGTATGAAATCAGGTAATTGCCTGATCCATAGCTGTTTAATGATTTTGGGTTAAAATTCCCGGTCTGCCAGCGATTGAATTTGATGTAGGAAATCGGAAGGACGCTGATCACCAATCTCCACTTTGCTGAGGATAGTCTCCAATTTACGCTTCTCGGATAAGCCGTAACGCTCCATAAGAACTCGTTTAACCGCCTCGTACTTATTTTCTAGCGGCGGATCATGCAAAATAATATTTATTTTGTCCGCTTGCGTTTCCGAGAGCGATGCGACTACGTAAGCAAACTTTCTTTTGTCACTAGTGATGCGGTTCGCGTCGAACGCGATCTCTGCTGACAAAAACCAGCATTTAGGACTCGTCTCCCAAAATGCTGGTAGTTTGATGCTGTGGCCTGTTGTTGCTGCCACTTGTCCTTGCGCCGTAGTCTTGCTTAAATGCTGAGGTTGCTGCGTGGTGCCGCTGGAACCGGGTTCGAACTCGTTGTCCGACATATTTCACTTTTATTTTCGTCCCAAAATCACTAAACTGTATGTGTGCTGTTTACTGGTGTGTCTTATAGATACGCGGACACAAATATTACTGCATTTACAAATGCTGAAACGCTTTAAAAAAAATAACGCAAAACGCAAATACGAAACGCCCGAAATAAAAAAAAATAAAAAAATAGAAATAAAAATGTGCAGACTGGCCGCTGTTGGGAGGAATTTTATATGTACTATACTAATTACACATGCTACGGGAAATAAATTAAAATGAAACGCTGCCTCTTTATATTGCGGCTTTTAAACACACTAATTTATTTTCAATTAAATAAAATTGGTAAAAACTTGCGATTTTAAATATCCTAATTCCTAAAAAGGAGCGTCGGGGTCACCAATATGGGGTTTTCTTGCGGTTGTCTTTATAAAATAGGTAAAGATGGCACTTAGAAATCCCCAATTACATATATTACATATATTACGGTTTATTATCCCGCTAACACACACACATTTATTGATTGATAAAAATTTGGAACCTTGTCCGTTTGCTGTTTTTAAGCTCTCTGGTTTTTTTTTGATGTTGCCTCTTTGAGTTTAATTTCTATTCTGTTGTAAAGAAAAAAAACAAGAATTATTTATTTGAAACAATGATCCAAACGAATTACTTTGATCAGCGTGTCGCTGGCAATTCGTTTGTGGAATTCATTGCAAGGTATTTTCCTAAACACAGAAAATACTCTGCAATGCTATGCGCGGTGTTCCTGAGTTTGCAGGAACTGACCGTTGCAATCTCTTTTCCCTTTTTCACTATCGCCGTTTGTCTTCAGCGAGTTCCTGATGCAAGATATCTTGTATGATAGTGATACTTCAATTTCCAACGACCAGGATAATTCGTTTCTCCTTTTCCCTACCTAAATATATGCAGGGTGCCACTCATCGTCTCTCTCTCTCTCTAGCTTTCACCAGTTTCGACATCCTAATATGCGTAGGTCTTGTTCAACGTCATCACGCCAGCGCAGCCGGAGTCTTCCTTTACAACACACACCGGCTGGTTGGTGATGGAACACTTTATTAATCATCCGTTGTTGTGGAAACCTTGCTACATGGCCAAGTCATCTAACTTGATTAGATTTGATGAATCCGATGATATCGCTACCTCCGAGAAGTTGCTTTATTTCGTAGTTTAAGTAACCGCGGAAGTCAATGGTATGATGCTTCACGTGCCGATGGATGAGGAAGCCAATGTGTAACCATTGGCGGTGTCATGGATCCCACTCGTAGGCCATCTAAGCTCTTGTAGTGCAAGTACGTTTAATGTGTAACTCTTTGCTGGGTTCGAAAGGTTCTGGAGACCTCCAGGACTTAAGAGGGTAAGCATGTTCCATGCGATATGGTAATCCGAAGCCTTTGATTAGGGTTCATAACTTGGTACAAGACATACGCCCGTTTCAGAACCTCCTAACCTGGAGAACAGACGCTGATTTGGTATTGGTTTTAGGGCGCGAATGACTTGCCATGACATGTGGTGTCCATGACTATAGACAAAATTGACCCAGAGAGCCCCACGTAGAACTATGAATTTGGTACTTCGCTCTTCAAAGCAACTCATCCCACTTGTCAATAAAACGGCACTCCAGTTTTCTTTTCACAGTCTCAGCGCGTTGTAGTTTGTTACAATATTCCTGGTACTGAACCGTCTCTCTTGATCTTGTTACGTAACTAGAGAAGAGGCATATAAATCGATGGAGATCTATTCAAAACGGTGGTGGAGATCTACCCACAATTGAACATCTTTCGAAAATGCATTTAACTTCGTATTCTGCACTAATAGCTATTCCAGATGAGCTGGCTACGCACCCACCAACAATATCCTACTATCGGAGAGTAATGGCATTTCCGAACTGTTTTTGGTCCGCCCCAGGAATTTTATTTTCCCAAATTCTATTTGTCTTGATTTGAGTCCAGAAAAATTCCGCAGCTGCCTAGTTATTATTTTGTTTGGTGCATAAACGCGATGTGACTATAATATCGATCTCGGTTGCTGTTTATGTGAGTTGATGAGTTTTAAATAAATTTGGTTAACTTTTAAAACTTGGCGTATTTTGTTTCCTCACGATATATGCAAATGTTTTATTTATAGGATATTTTTCTTTTAATTTCTTTGTATTTTTTACTTTTTTTTTGTTGCAACTACTACCTTTCATCCGGCTTTGCAGGTATTTCATGTTTTCCTTCATAAATTATTTATTTATTTATTACTGACTGCAGTCAGGTAACGGACGTAAAAGCGCATACACATATTATACATTACCATAGTAACTTAGATAATATTTAATTTCAGAACTCATTTTAGCCGCTATAACTGCAAGTACAAACAAAAAACCGAATGTTAAATTTTGCGAAATAATAAATATTTTCTTATATTCTACGACACAAATTTTCCTTTAGCGTAATTAAAAAGCTTTGAGTGCATTACGCTCGCGGAAACGCTATTTGTAGCATCTACAATAATATAACGTTGTCATCTGCATTATACATATTATCTACCTACATATCGAAATTCTAATATTATGCAAATACAAATAGGAAAATTGCCAAAGATTAGTAAAATCAATAATTTAGCAAAAGAAAGTAAACAAAATAAAAGTAACCATTTTTCAAAAGTATATAAGTAATGAAAGAATTTTTCGTTTAAGACCACCAAAGGCCATACGAAAAAGCAAAAGAAAGCTTTTTTTTTATAGCAAAAAGCATATTTGTATTCTTAGTACCCTAGCGCGATGTTGTAGTAATGCGACGAACTTTTTTATTCATTTTATTCAAACATATGTTGGTGTACATAACTAATACATGTGCACATCATGTATAATTTTAAAAAACAGTATATATGCTTGTATGAATGTAAATATTATAATATAATTATATTCTAAAAGTTTATTATTATTATTATTATTATTATTATTATTATTATTATTATTATTTTTAGTTGTATTGTTAACTATGTTCGTTTCTGTAAAATATAGTATATTCTCTTACTCTTTCGTCTTAAATAAAAATGAAAGAAATATAATATTAAATTGTACATTTTTCATCCGAACATTGTTTCGAGAATTTAACTTGAATTAGTTAGTGTATCGCGGTTGTAGCGATTGGATCATACGGTTCAAAAAGTAATCGGAGAACTTTTTTCATAATTATTGTTAAAATAAAATAAACAAAAATGTAATATTTTATTTTTAAACTTTGGACTTTCATGTTATATATATATATATATATATATATATATATATATATATATATATATATATATATATATATATATATATATATATACAAATGATATATATACATATATATATATATATATATATATATATATATATATATATATATATATATATATATATATATATATATATATATATATATATATATATATATATATATATATATATATATATATATATATATATATATATATAGTTGTATATATATATATATATATATATATATATATATATATATATATATATATATATATATATATATATATATATATATATATATATATTTAACTTCCGGTGTTTAGTTTTTTTAAGAATTTTGTTTTAAAAATAGACACTGAACTGTATTTTTGTGTTTTAAAATATAATAATGTATATAAGTGATGATAAATAAAATTATAAATTAAAAGAAAAACAAAAGAATATGAATATATATTAAGTGACTACATACAGAATGTTAATTTTTTTTTTGTTTCATTTCAATAATACATAATTTCAATGCTAATTGGATTACAACATATACACGCAAATAGAAAAAATTATCTTTTATTTGACACAGCTGTTTTATTGTTCAGAATCGCAATATGTATACTTGTACGTAAAATTGTGTTCGAAAAAAAAACGGAAAAACATTTAATAACTAAATTTGCTGCCAACTTAGAAAATCCAAAAAATAAAAATTCTCTATTCCTTAGTGTGCAAAAGCACGTGGTATATTTAATATTATGATATCATGATCACACCTTAAAAATTATAATATTTTTGTTGTATTTTGCTAGATATTTAGTGATGTGACCTCAAAATATGGTTCTCATACGACAAAAAAAAAATATATATTGGATTTAATTGGTTATGTAGCTCTGAATATAGGCAAAAATTAGTTAAATGAAATTTTATATATTTGCCTATATATTGACTCGTTTATTTTTTGTGATGATATATTAAACGTATGCCATTCCATGTAGGTGGATTTATTAAAGATAATATTATTATTTTATTTTGGGTAGGAGACCGATTGTATTTGCCGTTTTGGAGGCGGTTGATATTAAATTAAAGTTCGACTTTTGTTGTTTTGTTTAAAGGTGTTCAACCTAAATTTGTGTTTTGCAACACAACTATTCATATTTTTCGACCAAAAACTCATTTGGGAAAAACCTGCAATATGTATGTGACATTACTGCATACCGCAATCAAAAAATTATTGAGGTTATGCATAGGAAAACTAAAAGTTTCTCAATATGAACATCACTATACAAACAGAAGAGAATATTATACGAAAAAAAAATTGTCGCAAAGGTATTTTAATTTAATAGTGCTCTATCTCTTTCTTGCCCTTGTACGTAGCAGCATAAAGTAATATACATAATATTACTTTTATCTCTTTTAGTTGAGGTTAAATTTTTAGTTTTATTTTTTATTTCGATTAAAGTATGGCATGTTCGTATACACATATTTTGGAAAAAAAAATCGCGTAATTTATGTATTACACATACATTGCTCGTTATACTAAAGTTAGGTTTATATTGAACTGTATCGTGGAGGATGACTTCAAAAAAAATTCAGTTTAGTTTAATTAATGTTATATAGTTAGTCCAATGACGTAATACTTAAGAATTTAAGAATGTATATTATGACAATTTATATATTATACTGAAGCAGTAAAGAATTATTTTCTAAATGTCAAGAGACAAAATTATATTTGTTATATATACATATACATGTATTTTAAGTAATAAAAAATATATAACAAACCACTTCTAATTTAATTAAATTATAATTCAACCACAATATTTACATATATACATATATATTTGATAAAATGGCGTCAAGTCAAATAAAAGATAACCTCGTGTAATATAATCGTTTAATAAATGGTGTGTACTTCATATAATAAAATGTGCAAAGTGAATAAAAGTTTGAAAAAATTATAGAACAAAAACAGTTATAAAGTTTTAAAGCAAAGGATTACAAATTTATACAAAATCGATGGTGCGGCCGGATGAATGTCTTCAACGACCGTTATTTTATATTTAATACAAATTATAATACTATTAATTTATTTAAAAGAAATTAAAAAATTAAAATATTATAAACTGGTCGGTGGGACTTTCGTCCGTTTGTAACGTCAATTATCAACCAACCCGTGTATGGATTACGAGTACTACTCACATCATGTTTACTTAAATATGTTTATTCAACGATCAACGATGATAATAATTTTAGCAAACTATACATGTACTTTGTGTGTATATAATACATAATATATATATAAATATATATATATATACATACAAATTTATTATGTAATTTAATCAAAGTTAAACTTAAGTTATAAACATAATCTTACATAAATTATTAATATTTGTGTATATTTCAGTGGTGTAATCGGGTAATGAAACTAAATACAACTTTTTTTTTTTTAATCGATAACCTCTTTAGCTTGCTAATTACTATTTTTTATTTAAAATCATAATCTATTTGCAATGAATAAAATTAAAGCAGATTTTTATAACAAATTTTCGAGATACGTCTAAGAATAATGACTTATTATTATTAAGTAAATGGCTTAATTAAATTGTAATTGCCAATAAAAAGCGCATGCGTATTTGGATTTTGAAACCGGAACTAAAACTGAAACATAATGAACCGCGGTTTAACGTAAAATTAATCGGAATGATTTGTTGTAAGAAAATCGGGACAATAACTCGGAACGGTAAAACAAAATATTTCTCTTTTAATAAAAGTGTGAGCAAGAAGAACACGAGAAATAATAATTATAGCTGTATTTCTTTTTTGGCCTCTTTTCCTGAGAGTAGAGAGTTATAGGAAACAATTTGCTGACACACTTTTGAGAGAAGAGAAGTGCATCGGCCCCGAAAAATATACAAATAATAAGAAATTTTAAAGACCTCTATTGCTGATTTGTGGCGATTTACAAAAAAAATAATGAATTTCTTATCTATGGGAGCAACAGTGCACAAAGCTATTAATACAATTGCGTATTATGTTCACATTAAAATGTGAGACTTATGTTTTCCGTTCGAATGAAGGAACGGATGTTCCAAAATTATCAAACGACGATTTTTGTAAAAGTATATAATAGTGCTCAAATTGTTATGAAGCATTTGAATCATAAGCGGGCTTATCAGGTTATTGTCCTTTATAAACCAATTATTATTATTTGATCATTATTCGGCCGGCGTGTTCAGTTCGACAAAAATGATAAATACTATCATGATATTCTTGGCGACCTTAACTTCTATCCGTATAATTTTTTGTCAAACCTGGGGGTTTATTATGAAACATTATTCGCTTTCGAAAAATTCGACATTTGTTGTGGACTGGTCAAATCAATTTTATATTTTATTAAAATACATACGTAAATATATCTATTGATATTTAAAAACAATAAATAATTGCCTTAATTAAAAAATATAAAAATACACGACTGAATTTATTTACACGATAAAACAAATTATTATTTTGAAACCACATTGACACAATACGATATTCGCCACCTAAAGACCAGGCGGATTTTGACGTCTCATTTTCGTTTAATTCGATACGTATTTGTTTTTCTTTCATAATCTGGCAAATTTGTCGATTTCGAATTGTTCGATAGAAAAAAAAAATCATAATACCAAAATGCGCCGCGAATTGAATTTTCCGAAATCGAATAAGTTTCAAAATATACCCCTCAGTGAACGACCTATTCGAAAAAGAAAATTATAAATTGATTTTGTACGTCAAAACATTGCTAACGCTGTCCTAACAAAAATTTAATATGTACTAATTCTTAAGTGTTTTTCATAATAGTTTAGCACTTTAATCTTTCACAAGTCGCGGAAATGTCGTCACATCTCTACTAAGACAATCAACGATAATATGCATGTAACATAAAATCTATAGATTGACATTCACTTGCTCGCCCAATTCATGAATACACGAACAATTATAACTAAGTAATTATAAGTTGAGCAAACTGTCCATATAACATCATCATAACATAAAAACATTAGAAATTAAATTGTAAACAAATTTTGACAGCCAGAATTGAAAATCTTCTTGTTTTTTTTGTGATAAATGAGTGCGTTTTATGACAAAATGTGATAAAAAATATCGTGATATTTTTGACCATTTTTGCTCGACTGAACATTATTTTTGTTAGATTTAAAATAAAAACAAAAAGTTATCGCAAAAATCTACAAAAAACGAAAAGAATATTATATGTACATAAAACTAGATGTATAATTTTTTGAATTCTTTTGTTTTTTGTGATGATCTGATTTTTTTCGGTAGTTGTTCCCCTTTACGAATTTTCTCTACACAATTAATTCGTTCGATAGATCTTTGATCAGTTTATATTTATAAACCTGCATGGCGTTTTCCCACTACAACTCTTTACCTATATGGTGCCATGTCTCGACACTATTTTGAGTCTGCGGAAAACACTCCGTACCTAGTTCTGCGTTCCCAACTGTCCAAAAATTGGGATTAAATTTGGAACGCACCTTAAGCTCAAATAGTAATTGGCGGCTTCGTTTGATGGTATAAATGAATTATCGGGATTTTTAGAGAGAATTATTGAAGGCGTATTCATATTGAAGGCATATTTTTCTCAATTGTCGTAGCACTTTAACATTTCCATGTATAGAAAATAGTTGTCGCATTATGGAAGGAACTACATCGAAAGTTCTGTCCATAATCCAAACAGCATTCTGCAAGAAGCGTTAAAGAGGATTTAGTACCGAGTAAAATATTTTTTTCTCCCTCGCACCAATCAATTTCCTCCAATTTGGCTCCTTTGCTGTCTTGTCAGCACGCGCACGATAGATATTATTTTTTTGAGATTTTTTGCTTGGTAGGTAAACCCGCGAAAAGCTAGGTATATTCATAATTGATTCAGTAATAATATGAGAGACTGAAGATCACAATTTTCAGCAGTGGTTTCCAACATATAACTACTTTCACAAATGGTTTTCTCATGCATTATAGGTGCTTGGGAATGCACGGATGGTGCTTTAATACACGCCCATTGCATGAGCATTTTTTTCTAGTAGGTAGGCGGAAGCCAAACCCGTCAATGAACAATTTGTCTATTATTTATTTTCGTACTTATCGTACATATTTAGTATATTAATCTAAGATGAGAAAAACGAAAGAATGAATCTTTTTTGTAAAGCAAGATTTTGTAATTGCAAGATTTTGTAATGCAAGTTTGTACACCAAACCCTTTTATATGTTGACTCTACACATTTCTTTTCAAAGAATACGCTCACAGACACATTTTCATCCGAATATAAAGATCATCAGGAGTTCAAAATCTAATTTTTGGGTATTTTCTACAACTAATGATCTGAACAGTTAGAGAAGAAAAATTAATAGGTTGCGCAATTCCATTTTATATTTATGATCTCTAAAGACAACATCACCACTGAATAGGTAAAAGAACAAACTAATACTTAATACCATCAAATTAAAAACACTATTAAGATCATCACTAAGATATACTATCTATATTTTTCAAATTCAAGCACAAATACACTTCTTGCAAACTTTCCTTCAAGCCTCAAAATGAACTAATCTTCTTCCCAAAAAAGTACTTCAACAATTTCAAACCGCTTCGACATACAGAACGCTTAAACACGCTCTCCACTCAATTTAATACTGGGCAACCGAAAATACTGTGTGTATATAATAGAAAAGAGCCTCGTTAAGTAGGTCTGGAGCTGATTAGGATTCACTTTATGGTCTGATCACTGATTAACCATGGAAATGACTAGAGAAAGCTCATGGAGTGGAGGTGAAACCTCGTAATGGCCTGAATCACCGGTAAAAATTTATTGTTACTATGCCCTTACTACTTCTCAACTTCCACCACACATTGTCATGAAATTGTCCCGGTCTAAGTTTTCCGAGTTATCATTACAATTGATTAAAAGATATTTTTAATTCATTCAAATTAGCAAGTTTCTAGAACCACATCCGGAACTTAGGTTAGGTTAGCGTGGCTGCTATCGCACACTTAGGCCAATAATGGCCCATTGTGATACCATAGGATCCAATCTCTCCTTACTCCCGCTGAAACTATCCGGAGCTACTTATGTAGCGTAAAATATCTCGCAGTCCACAGTCCGCGAGTTCAGAAAGGCTGTCCATATCGTACACACCCAAGTACTTATGTCTTTTGTACGCCAGTGCCGGACACGAGCATAGAAAGTGATCTAGAGTCTCCGGAACTTAAATGTGATCCAATTTTTATTTGAGAAATAGCCTATTATGACATCTAAGCCTGTTGTGAAATTTTGCAATTTTAAATTATTCCGTCAAAAAAAATACCGGCCCATTACGAAAAAGCTATATATATTTATGAAATTACTAATAACTCACAGATTGAGAATATCGGATTTCATAATAGTGAAAAAATGCTATTTAGTAAAAGATAGTAAAAAATTATTTAAAATGAAATTTAGCAGTAAAACTGATCTACTCGTAGGCCCTCTGACTATAAAATAGCTTGCTTACCAGACATCTACCCCAATATTTATCGAACTTTATTTAGTACGCATTGTATTAGTGCACTTTATTTAGTGATGTATTTTGATTTAGTGCATTTCGTTTACTGCACTTAGTTTAAGCTTACTATACTGACTACTCTTTTAGTCCATTTTGTTTATTGCAGTTTGTATTAGTGCATCAGAAATGCTAAATGGGCAATTAGTGAAGTCACGTTTTAAAAGCTTCAAACGATGTACCTTTTTATGTGGATTTTTGAACATTCTCTTCTGCATCGATTTAGTCGTATTTTCGCATTAATCAGTTTATTAATTTAATGGCGCCAAAAATTAAAAAGCACAATTGTCAAACATGTGCATTTAAAATCCCTTTGTTTAAGTGAGTTGCACATTCTACGATGTCGATCATAATTTCTTCTTGTTTTCTTCCTGTAAAACTCGTTCAGCAGAACGTTTAACATATTTGCATCTATAAAACCCGAATATTACTCTCTGTCTTGTTAAACTGCAGCAAGCTCCAATCTAAGTACCTAGTCTGAAATAAAAAAGAATAAAACATAGAATTAGTCGATGCTTGAGCGAAACAAGGTGTTTATTTTTGTCAAAATTCAATTTCATTCTAAGGCCCTTTTCCAATTACCGACTTATTTGTGGACACCGACTTATTCAAATAAGTCACCTCGCGAGGAGACTTATTTGAATAAGTATGTCTACACAGAAATGTCTCCAAAATGTGTCTTGAGTAAATGTAATACATGCAGTGTTTTTTTTCAAATCTAGTAGCAACGACCAATATGTCAAGAAAATTTTTTCTTCCACATAATAGAAATTGCGTTTTGTTTTTTTGTTATTACGTCATAAATAAGTCGGTACAATGAATTGGAACAAATTGACTGACTTATTTAAGATGGCGTCAAATAAGTCAATAAGTCTGAAATAAGTCGGTAATTGGAAAAGGGCCTAAAGCTTAGTACTCAATTCGATTTCACGTGAAATTTCCATACGTTTTTACGAAAGTGAAATTAGAAATGAAAAATTCCACTTCTGTTTTGTAGTACTCAGTTCACCAGCGAAAAATTCAAGTGCGTTCAATACATCAAAGATGGTGCGCATAAACACTCCAAATTATTTTCATGAACAAATAATGTCTCGGCACTGTCTTGGCAATAAACAAATTTTTTAATACCACAAATCCATAAATTTTATTTAAAGTCAATTTAATTTAATTTATTTACGTAAAATAAACAAATTCATTTATGTATGTCTACAAATGTATACGTTAAAATTAAAAATTCTCCAAATAAAATTTCATTTCTATTTCACGCGAAAATAAATAAATAGATTTTTGGAGACCGCGGTCATTTTGAACATTTAATTTTGAACTGAGTACTAAGCTTAAAGGCTAGATTGTCAATTCTCGTAATGTTCGTAAATTACTATTTTTTTTATAACTTCATGTCAAAATATTTTTTATGTTACCATGTTACGTACCTGCAGATAAATGCTGTCTTACTTTGAGAAATTTACAACAACAATCCCATATATGTAATTCCAAATTGGAATTATTTTAAACCAAGTTTTCTGCTGGTATAGAATTATTCTATTCTACCTGTAGTTTTAATGTTCACCACCAGCGCAATTTTATTGAATACTTTTATTTTTAAATGTTGGCAATAAAAATATAAAAGTGATTTTTGTTATTTTGACATCGCATTTTTCTAAACAACACGAGAAATTAGTTACGATTTGTAATAATATTCAATAATGTTCTAGCACATTAGAGACATCTATATTCTATTACGAGAAATAACAATTTCACTAGGTTTAACAGCGTAGCGGAAAATAAGATTCAGCGGTGAAATTTTCATTTTCGTTTGTTATTTTTACATGTAAATTTTTATTTCACTTCAGCTGCGTACTCGGCATAATCACGTAAATCTGACTCATTTTTTTTTGGACACGACTCACACATAAAATTATTACTACAAACGCGCTGCAAAACAACCCCCATTTAAATTTTCTTTAACGGCGAACAGGTTCGAGACGAAGAAAAGCGCATCGTATTGCCGCACTGGGGCGGCACAGTAAATTCGATTATAAAATATAATCAACCATTTGGTGATACATGAAGAAACAAAACTTTAGATGTCTGAAAAAATAATAAAACGTACTGAAAGTGAAGATGAAACGAATAACAAATTCAGTACAATATTGGGATTTGCGTGAATCCAGAGGCGAATTGAGAATTTCCTCTATAACGGTGAGCGAGAAAATATAGGTTCTATAACTTAGCCTTGATTTTCGGGATGATTATTTGAAGAGAGCCACACTCAAAGTGTTATTTTTAAATGAATCCATATGTTGTAGATTCTGAAAAGAAAGGGTCGGCCTACACAGCAGACCCTTTTCTTGAGCTAAGACTGTCTAAAATTTGAAGACGTGTCTTTTTATTAAAACTGATTTTCTTCAGAGTCCGGTTCTATCTGCGACTCGTTGAACATAATATGGTTCAATATATAGCAGTGTGAACTTTTTGCCGATATAATTGTGCTTAGCCGGCTACTTGCATCGGATTAACAAATTCTTATAATATTACTTAATTTTATTATAGAAGATCGTAAACAAAACAAATTTTGTTACTACGAATACCGAATGTCTACAAAATTCCGGATTTTTCATCCTCTGATTACGATCGACGTAAACGTCAACACATCTAAGAACTGTCGAAGAGCAGATATTACGGCCGACCCATTTTATATATGTAAATACTTTCCGTAGCCATATGTTTTCACATTATTACTAAATGAGTAAGGTAGGATATCAAAACCCGAACCGTGAAAGAGTTGAGTGGCCTTCGATACTCAATCAAATTGTAAACAACATAAACAAACATTTTAATTAATAAACAGTTAAAGTTTATCGATTATTATGAAATTAGCCCCGTACCAGCTTGAATTTGTACGAATAAACGTGCGAGTCCGAAGTTTAAATTCCCCATGAAACGTTGTTAAGGGATTCCATAAAACGAGCAATCAATCAGTTTATAATATGTAGTTCAAAAGTTGCCTCCATTTGGGAATTTTTAATTTTTAACGGGGGTGCGGGTTCGATCCCCGTTTATGATCAGAAAAAAAAATGAAAACTAAATTTTTTTCGTCGGCCTCATGTTTTTGTGTATTAGATGGTCTAAACAAGGAACATCTCTATCTCTTACGAACAGGCGGTTCAGCCTTAATAAATACAATAGGCTTATTTATTTTGTTAAATTTATCGGGAATTTCAGCAGCCAGAAGCATTTTGCCGGAGAGCAGGAAGCAAGATTTATAACAAGGATACTTTCTGTTTACTGAAAGTGCACTTCCGGAAACCTCTTTTCAACATCAATTTACTACTCATATCTAATTTTTTTTAGATGTTTATCCTTTTCTTTAGAATTCATCGCCTAAATACAAAAAGGAGAGTTATGCAATCCAGCAACAGTGATGTAGCGGATATATGAAGGTTCTATCATTTATTACATTGGATCTTGCAAAACTAGTCGTCTCTTCGAATTACATCAAGTTGATCATAATTCTGAGTTCCTGAATTGGGCATATTTGAGTGTATTGCGTACATGATGAAACCAGCAGCTATAGCAGATATTTTTTGATTTTAATTTAACTACAGCAGAAATAAATACATTTCATTTAATTAATTTAACCGAAATTTTATAAAAAAAAGTTTTATTTTGGAAACTAGAAGGAACATTTGAGCTTTATGGTGACAAAGGTAAGTATATAATTTCAAAAAAGGTAAGTTTTGTAGCGAGTAGCATAGAGAGAAAAGAGGTAAACAATTTTATCACAGCGTCAAGCAGCCATTGCTTCAGTTAATGCAAATTAGGGAGACCGCATGCGAACGCAAAGAAGAATATACCAAAAACGAAATGAAATGGAACCACTCAGCAACCCCGGCATGCCAGATGCCTCATCATCTAGCAGATCTGGAAAAGCAGGCTAGGATTATAGGGACTAATAAGTTAATGGATCTGGAATAAAACTGGTAATCATTCTCATATGAGGTGGAAAAATCCTCTATTAGGGTGTAGCACCAGTAAAAACCCTAAAAGTTACATTTCAATGTGTTCATTTATAAAATTTTCTGAGTTAGCTTTCATAACTATTTTTCAAATTCATGCGTAATCTGTTTTTTTTAACAAACTAGGCATGATAATATAGATTTAAATTTAATACTGTGAAAAAAATTCGAGTTTATTTTTATTGTGTATTCTGATCGAGTTTGCACAATTTCTTCAAGTTTAATAGGTAATAACAAAATATTTAAAGAAATTTGAAGCACGAGTTTTCTATAACACCTATAGAATATCATTCTAAAAGAAAATCTCCCCTCACAGATGTTTATCGAGCCCGCAAACCTTCCTGTGTGTCTGAGCGTCGGTTAAAATGATAACTGTAAATTCTCTCAACTTAAAAATAAAAATAAATAAAATACAAGTTAGTCAAATTTTGAATCCATTAGAAACTTTTTAGAGTCCTTAATCCTCAGTCTGGGAAAACGATTACTAGATTTAGACATCGTTAAACATCTTAATTTTATAATTAACAGTAACTTTCGAGGAAATTTGACTTTTAATTAAACTTCTAACATTTGAGAAATCTCCCAACGGTTTAACCTAAGCGATCTGACGCTTATGTTGAACCTTAATAACTAATCTTGAACTACTTGCTTGTTCTTGCCCTCGGTAAAGCTGATGAGTTGATTGCAGAGAATGTTTGCACAAACATGGAATTCTGGTTTCAATTTATCATTAACCACACTTATTTTTTGATATAGATCTGATTTTTTTAAAATTTATTTTAAGAAATACGTATGGTTAATGGCAAATTGATATTAGAATAAGAATTCGATAATATTTTTTATACCTGATACTGCACATTCACGACTGAAATACAAGGGGACCAACCTTGACCTTTAATAATAATGGGAAACCAGTTCAGAACTAAGTTCAATACCAAGCTAATCGCAGATTGCCTACTTCCTCTATGTGCCGGAACCATGAGCCCATCGTTAGTGCACATGGTATCTTAATCAAGAGTATTCACGTTTGAAGCTTTAACAGCTAATATCTTCCTTGCTTATTGTCGATGAGCGAAGCTTCAAGTGATTACTAGACGGTCTGCATTTTCCCTTACCAAACTTGATTCTGCTATTTAAAAGCATTAAGCATTTCTTCTATAATACACCGAACAGTTGGTCGGGCACAAATCGAAAAACAAAGCCGTAGGTAGTTCAACATCAAAAAGAAATATCATTGACAAGGTATACAAATGTACAATTGATAGTTACCAAATCAACATCTACGTTTAAGTGTAGTAGATGCAATTAGCTGAATTACAATTTTTAAATGGGTTGGTTTGTAAGCAAACATGTTATTTACATTTTAATACAAATCTTAGATAAATTTTATATCATACGCATACTATTGGAAAATAGTGGTGTGGTACCTTCTGTGAATTTAAAATTGGTGGTTAATCGAATACGTACGTTACGAATGTTGAAAAAAATGTAATAATAAACAAAATAAAAAAATATTTTTGTAATAAATTGTGTGGAATCTAAATTGTAGTAGAGCCGTTTGACAAATCGGATAGAGTCCACAAGTCAGCAAACTTGCTGAATTGTTATTGATTTCCATTACAAAATGTAATAGGTTTTCTAGTTAATTTACATTCACTTACCAACCGCCCCAGTGGCCTAATGGATAAGGCATCGGCCTCCTAAGCCGGGGATTGTGGGTTCGAGTCCCATCTGGGGTATAATATTATTTTTATAATTTCAATAAATGAAACTTATTAAAATAAGTCACGCAAACAAAAATGTGATTAAAATAAATCAAACAAAAGAAGAATTTGCGTATTCATAGTGTGAAATGACCAAACTTACAATTCGAAATATATAGAGCTTTGATCAGTTATTTTCAACAGATTTAATATGGATATTATGAAATTTTTGAAGAAATAATTTTGAGTATTAACTTTATGTCCTGTTTACAATTTAAGTACAAGTATTTAACGGTTCTTAACTAAATTTTAATTTCGATAGTATTTTTCCCAAATTTACTAATTAATTAATACGAGGCAACGTAGCCCATATTAGCCCTATAAAACTATTTAGTTTGATATCAGGTAATAACGCGCAATATAACCAGAATCGCCGAACAATTATTTAACGTCTATTTTATAGGAAACCTCATTTTCAAACTGATAAAGTTATGAAAAAAGACCAGTGCGACAATAAATAATATAAAGCCCAATGAAATAACCGTAGGGTCGATATGTTCAATATAAATTTGTATTAATTAATAAAACTATTGTTAATTTTGGGGAAAATAAATATTTATCTGGGTCGAACCAGTGCGAGGATGAAAGTTTGTAATTATAAATTTTGCTCTGGTCAACAATGGGGTAATAATTCACTAGTAATTAGTACACGAATTAGTTTTAGAGAAAATGATATATTTATCAGTTGTAAAATTTAAAAAATGGCGATGTGTGCCTGATCTTGAAATACCATTGAAAGGGCATAATCGGATTGATTGTGAATATTAATATTTGTTGCGAAATCCTATAGTTGAAGCTAAGACATTTTCAGAGAAAAATCACAAGAGTTATCGAGCTTTGAAAATTGCAATGATGTGTTTTATATGAACGTGATTTCCATGTAGATGTATCGAACAGAAAGACAGAGAAATTTTTCTAAAATATAACAGGTAAAAGGCGTAAACTAAAGAGTTTGAGGTGGTGTTGCTAGGACTTCGGCGAAGTACGAGCACGAAGTGTTTGTGATTCAATTATATTTAGGAGAAAAGAGATTTGTAAAAATTGAACTGTTTCATAACTTTGTATATAAACAATTTTGATTTTTCTCGCTCATGCTATTTGCAGAATATTGTAGTTTTAATTGCAGTTTTCATTGAATTCTTAAACCTCTTTAAGAAATAGGGTTAAAAGATATTCTTTCGATAAATTTTCATCAATAAATATGTAATTTGTATCAAAAACTTAAATCTATTATTAAATAAGTATGATAAAGTTTATGAAAAAAACAAGACTGTTGCAACAGTTTAAGTCGACGCTATCGGTATGACTCCTTAAGAACTTTACACTAGCGGAATTCAAATATTTTACCGCAAAGCATCCGGAATAAAAAGTCATTTAAAGAAAAAGCTAATAATACGCTATGTCTATAACTCTGTAATTACCCATTGGAGCCGTGAGTTTAGACAACATTTTAAAGTAAACTAAACTCTAAATTTTTGCGCTATATCATTTTTATTCGTTTCGTAAGCACTGATGGTCATTTATAGTAGGCTTAGGTTATGATGTACTCTCTCTCTCTCTAGCATTTACATCCCATGAAGGGGTTTTGCCGCCCGCACTATGGTCTTCCATCCGTCTCGGTCCATCGCTCTCGTCCTCCAATTTCGCCATCCTAATGCGAGTAGGTCTTGTGGTCTTGTTTGACGTCGTCACGCCAGCGTAGTCGGGGTGTTCCTCTGGGACGTACACCGGCTTTGTGTTGATGGAACACTTTGTAAATCATTCGTTGTTGTGGAGACCTTGCAACGTGGCCAAGCCATCTAACTCGATTAGAATTGATGAAGCCGATAATATCGCTACCTCCGAGAAGTTGCTTTATTTCGTGGTTCATGCGAATCCGATATTCATTGTTCGCAACTTTAACAGGACCAAAAATTGAACGGATGACCTTCCTTTCGAAGATAGATAATAATCTACAGTCGCTAGAGGTCATGGTCCAGCTTTCGCTTCCGAAAGTGTTTAGATCGCAATAATTTTGATTGGGCGTAGAAAACTCGTTGTCCGGCAGCGATTCGGGCCTTTGTTTCTGCCTGCATATCATTCAAGGAGGTTATAAGTGACCCGAGGTATTTAAAGTTTTCGACGCTATCAAAGTTATGGCCGCCAATTTCGAGATTTGCCATGGAGATGTTCCTGGGTGTTGTTAAAAATTTCGTTTTAGTACTGTTCACCTTTAAACCAAGTCTACTTGCGCAGCGATTGAGCGGGATGAAACTGTCCTTGAGTCGCTAGGTCTTCGGCCAAGAAGCACGATATTATCTGCATATCCAAGAATTTGGCCTGATTTATTGACTATACAGCGCGAAGTTTCGATGTTGCTTTTCCTCACTACGTGCTCAAGCGCTAAATTGAACAGCACAGGCGCGAGTGCATCTCTCTGTCGAACACCAGATGTTATTTGAAAGGAGTCTGATACAGTTCCTTCAATTACAATTCTACATACAGATCCAGATGTTGCTAATTTACACAGAGAAACAAGTTTCTCTGGAATACCTAGGCACATGAGCGCGGCCCAAAGGTTGTCGCGGTTTATACTGTCATATGCCTGCCGCAAGTCTATATATAGTTGATGAATGGTTATGTTGTACTCCCAACATTTTTCCAAGATCATCCTCATAGTAAAACATTGGTCAGTGGTCGATCGGTTGGTACGAAAGCCACATTAATAGTCGCCAATGATGTTTTCGGCGAAAGGGATGAGTCTGGCAAATACAACATTAGCCAACACTTTGTGAGCAGCGTCCAATAAGCTATGCCACGATAGTTTTCACATTTAAGACGGTCGCCTTTTTTATGCAATGGACATATGAGTGCGGTCTTCCAATTTTCAGGCAGCTCTTCTTGGTCCCAAATATGCACGATGAGATCGTAGAGATTTGTTGCAAGAGTAGCGCCTCCGAGTTTAATTAATTCTGCGGAGATTCCATCAAGGCTGGGTGCCTTTCCATTTTTCAATCTACTAATAGCTGCATCTACTTCTTCTACTGTGGGATATTCGACAAGGACCGCTTCACCTGGAGGAGCTATTGCTCTAATGGGGGTCACGTCGTCGTTCCGATTTAGCAGATTTTAAAAGTAGGTTTGTCATACTGAGAGAACATCAGCCACGTTTGTTCTCAACTCTCCATTCCCGTCTTTGATGGCTGTACTTCTTGGGTGGAAGTCTTTAGTAAGATTCCTGGCATTGGCAAAATAGTCCCTTGAGTTTCCTATTTCCGCTTGGAAGCTGATGTTTTCAATGCATGATTTCATATGTTCACGTTTCTTTTGTCGGAGGAATTTAATCGTGGCCTTCCTAGCGCGTATATATTCTGCTTGAGTGCTTCTAGTGTTGCGAGCCAACCATTTTTCACGAAGCTTTAGTTTATTTTCGACGACTAGGCGGCATTGATCATCGAACCAATCATTGCGGGATCTTGGAGGTCTTCTTCCGATAGTGTTTTGTGCCGCGGTGGTTATGGCTGACTGTATAGCATGCCACTGCTCCTCGATGTTAGAGGGAGCTTCTTCGTTGTTTCTGGGCCGCTCTAAATAGTTAGTGACAGCTGATTGGTAACTCTGCAGTGACGCTTGGTCTTTTAAAGCATCGACATTCCATCCAACGGTTTTTTGTGCTTGTCTGTTGAACGTAGATGATAGTTTGCACTTATATTTAAATATGACAACCACATGATCGCTGTCCATATCTGCGCCTCTGTAAGATCTGACGTCAGATATGCTGGTAGAGTGTCTCTTAGACACCATGACGTGATCGATTTAGTTTTCCGTTCTTCCATCATTCGATCTCCACGTTACTTTGTAGATTCTCTTATGTGGAGATGTACTGAAGTAACTAAATAATCTGAATCAACTGAACTGAATAGTGGGTTTGCGTCGTACTTCCACTTCAGATTAAATTTTGAACAACTGAATTATCAAAACGAGAATTTTCCGGTGTATTTTATTGAGTTTATTATTTTTGATTTTATACAACAGTTTTAATTTTTTTTTTTTATTTTTTTCAGATTTTAGAAAATTGACATTCGGATAATTCAATGTTATCAAAGACGGCAGAACAGCCCCACCCATAATTTTTTGGCTTCGATGTATTTTCGTTACAATTGTGGTATTCTATTATTGCGTTCTAATTCCATTTAATGATTTTATTAAAAGGATACATTCGTCATTCGATGGAAGTCAGTAAGAAGACGAGTTAGAATCTCCCAGCCTAGCTAAATTAAGGTATTTTCGTAGCAACATCTGTCGAATTTGTTTGTGAATTGTTCAGTAATGTATGACAAATCATCATGGAACAATTTAGCGTTGAACATTGTGTGTAAATCATCAAATTTTATTTTCAAAATCAGTGCTCCGTTCGAGAAACGTTCCGCTCATTACGTGTTTTTTATCCTTGTCACAACCGTCCTGCAGAGTCGACTATTCGACGTTTATTGGCCATAAATAATCAGCCAACACGCGTACCTCACCGAAACGCAAGGTCAGCAGAAAATTTCGCTGCTATGCGTGAGAGTGGACTGGAAACCCCAAGGCATTCAATTTCTCGTCGTTCATGTGAACTAGGCCTTTCTGTGACTTCAACTTGACGAATTTTGCATATAGACTTGGGTCTGATCCCATATAACTAACCCAGAAACTTAAGATAAACGGCTATAGACAATGCCGTGTGTTAACTGATTGTGCTCCGGAACATTTGGAAGTTGACCCAAATTACACCAAAAAATTATCGTTAGCGACGAGGCATCTTTTTTGGATTGGGGCGATACCAATTTACACGAGATACACCAGCACCAAATGCATTGCAACAATTTCTCTGTTTGGAGCGGATTTTGGTCTAGCAGAATCATCGGTCCGTACTTGTTCCAAAACGAAATGAGTATTGCCACAACTGTCAACGGCGAGCGCTACAGATCGATGATAAATTAATTTTAAAATATATATGTTGCACTTAAATTGTACAATTTAATATTTAGAAAGTCCAAACTAAAAAATTATTTTTCTTTTCACGACCATAATCGAATAACTCTCTCTCTCTCTCTGGCACTATATCCCATCAAGGGATTTGGCCGCCTCAAATGAGGTTTCATAATCATATTTTTTCGCCACCGGGAATCGAAACCCGGGACCTCCGGTCGCTGAAGCAAGCATGCTGACCACTTTGCCATTGGGGTGGGAATGGAATAACCATCGGTGGAAAAGTTTTTTCATAGAAAACGATTGTGATGTTGTTTTTTTAAACAAAAATTAAATATTTTGTTTTCTATTGTAATGGCTTTTATTGTGATTGTTCTGTAAATTTTTAATCTATGAATCAAAAATTTAAAAATGAAACTACAATGTGTCTATTTATACATTTTTTCTTTACCATTTGAATCTGGTTGGTAATAAAAAAATATGGGACCAACATGGGTCAACTAATAAGAGTGCAGCACTTTAAATGAAATTTTGCTCATTGTTTTTGTTTGTTCGACGTGTATATTATTAAAAACTTTATGTTTTACATGATTAAAATAACACAGTAACAAATATCCTAACAAAATTTAAAAACTACAAAACATTTTGTTCATTTTATGTAAAAACACGTAAGCGATTGGAGCGACATTGGGGTCGATTATGGGATCTATAATTTTATGTTATATTATTTTTGTTTTTCCAATACAAATTCCAATAGGGAACGGGGAAATAAAATAACATAATAGCAATTTTATGTCACCAAAATCGGGCCTATTGGGCTCGATTAAGGGATTTAAAATTTTATGGTATGTTATGTTATTTTGGTGTTTTCATTACAAATTCCAATAGGAAGCGGGGAAACAAAATAACATAACCGCAATTTTGTGCCACGAGAATCGCTCCCATTTTTAGATTTTCCATAGAAATTGTTTTACAAAGAGAACAACAAGTTGTGATATTCCGATCGAGATTGGAAAACTTCTCATAGTTTGTGGCCTAATAACAAAAATATCAAAAGAAAATTTTCGAGAAAAGGAAAAGTTACGTATAATTTTTCTATTAATAGCTATAGAATATCAAAAAAATCTAAAAGAAAATGTTTCCACAGATGGAATACATTGGGATGTAACCATCCATCTTAAATATTAATCAGTAAACTTTTCAATAAACATCTATTGGGGTCGATTCCGAGATCTAAAATTTTATGTTATGTTATTTTATTTCCCCGCTTTCTATTGGAATTTGTATTGAAAAAACAAAAATAACATAACATAACATAAAATATTAGATCCCGGAATTGACCCCATTGTTTGTATTACATGTACTTTACAGATGACTTCACTGCGATTTATTTCTAGTTTTTTGGGTTTATAATTCAAAATCAGTTTATTTTATAATACTGTCAATTTACTTGAATAAAAACGTAAATAACGAATTTACATTTTTTGAAGTCCTAAGTCAACGAAGCAGCATTGAGACTTGTACCCTTGCGCTCTCTCGGAAAAATTTGTTACTACGAAAGAGTTTAGTCAGGCATTTCTATGAAAAGTGGTCTTGAAAAATTTATTATTATTTGTATATTGCATTAAAATATAAAAACTATAGATTTATTTACAATTAATATTAAAATTATTAATTTAAAAAAGGAAAAACTGTGTTTTGGGGCTATCTAAAGCGAGCTTCATTTTTTTCCACTGGTGGCGTTTTCTAAACTTTCCCTAGTCTCAATTAGAATCCACAAAATAATTTTTCAGTGTGCCAAACTTTATATTTTTGCAATGTAGGATTTAAATATGACAATTGTATGTTTTTGAATTACTATGCCAATTAAATTAATCACAAGCAATTTTAATAACGATTCTGGCATTAATAATTTTAGTGACATTAAGGTAAAAAGGTTAATAGCTATTTTTAAATAAAACAACACCTAATTATAACATAAGCTGTATTTTTTTGATGAATAAAGCATTTTTGCTTTAGCTGTTTCAGCGGTTATTCAGCTATTTCAACAATGCAAATCTGCATTATCTTCAGCTAAAGCAAAATTTTAAAATGCTTTAGTTTTTGCTTTAGCCATGGTGGTGTTGTTTTAATTGTCTCAATAAAATACAGCTATAATTAAATAAAGTTTTGTAATTTAAAAAATGCTAACGAAATGAAGGTAAAGTAAAAATGTTACTTTAACTAACTATCTACTCGAATTTATATTATTTTAATTTTAATAAAATAAGGAAAAGATTTACCTCAAAATTGGTCCCGTCAAAGTACGATTTGCGACGTTGTTATTGTTTAAATTTTAAGAGCTTTTCAGCATATTTAACCATTTTTGGTTACTAGGGGTATAATTGTAAGCAAACGTCAAAACTACCTAAGTTAAAACAAAAATTATTTGAAAGAACGGCACGTTTTATCATTAATAAATAGTTAAAATGACAAATTGTGTAGTGTGCAATAAATTAACGGATAAATATAAGTGTCCCAACTGTTTTCAACCATAGTAAGTAAAATTAAAACAAAAACCCATTATCAAAATTTATATATTTTATGAATGCTCTTTTATTTGTATAGTTGTTCTTTAGAATGCTGTAAAAGTCATAACTTAAATCCATGTAAAATTGAATCGAATAAAAAAATCAATCAACATGAAATATTGATTGAAGAAGATCGAAAACCGAACAATATTATACTATTTCCAACTGTTGATACAGTGCCGCTTGAAAAATTGGAAAAATTAAAATCATCAGAGGAGTTGAACAACTTACTATGTAATCCCCATTTAAGAGATTTTATACGAGAAGTTGATTGTGCGCCAAATGCTTGGAAAGCAATGCGTCTGGCTATGATGGAACCCCTATTTCTTGAATTTGCCGATGAGTGTTTAAAAAATATTGAAAATGATTCTGAAATAAAAGAACAAACTTTTTAGGAAAATATACACTTTATTCGCCTTGCCTGAGACAATACATGGAACAAATAAGTGCCAGTTATTGCTATCGATATTCTAAAATAATTTATCTCGACTACGATGTTTTGTAGTAGCTGGCACTTCATAATTGAGGTAATCAAATTGGCGACTATGGCAATTAGCAACGCCAAATCTATACGCGATAAGTATTCAAAGCATTCTCGTCTTTTAGAAATAAATTTAGAAGTTAACCATTTCATCAAATGGTTTTGCGAGAAGTAAATTTTTCGCAATGTTTCCATTATATATCAAAACAACCAGAGTCTAATTATAAGTTCTGCTTTCTATGCGCAAAATATGAAACTTACAAAATAACGGTTGCTTTTTTCTATGCAAAATATAGAAAAGATGGTTAGGTAGCTTTTAGTATCCCCGTAATAGTAGCTTCGACGTCTCTTATATTCCAGACATATACCATGAACGGTTACTTGATCCTACACCACCCAGGATTTAAAATGAGTCTTCGAATGGATAAGCGGGCAAGAAAGCGAGCGCAGGGGCGTGGGAGTAATTTCCCATAGTGCACATCGACACATCTTAAGTAAGAAACGAAGAAGTTTATCGGATTCAAGTTACCCTACTTGAATCCGATAAACTTCTTCGTTTCTTACTTAAGAATGCCCGGATTCAGGTTACTCTAGTGTACATATAAATATAAAACTGTGGGTCGATTCTGGTGGCCTTAGGAAATAGGAATTTTTTTCCTATTTAGGAAAAATTTTGATAGCAGTTTTTTTCCTAAAAAATCTTTTCTATGCTCTATTTTGGTACACAGGAATAAATTTTTCCCAAATTTTTGATGAGTATTGAAAACCATGACTGTAAGCGGTTAAGAAATGTGAAACTTACATTAATTGTATGTAATTATCAATTTTTTGTCTAAATTAAAATTAAAATAATTAAATTAAAACAATAATGTATGTATGTGTTGTAAAAGAATATCTTTCCGTATCCAAAGTAGGTGCGGAAAGATAAACGTCAAAACTAATAAATAGGAAAGAGAAATTCCTATAAGACACACAATAAGCTTATAGGAAAAAAATACAAAACTGCTATAAAAATTTAAAATTCTTTCCTATTTCCTATTCCTATAGGAAAACCAGCAGCTCTTAATACGATACGAAAACGAAAGTATAAGATTCCTATTCAATTTTAAATAAGAATCGTACGAATTTCAATTCAAATTTGAATTTTCGTTTTCGTATCGTATTCACAATTAGGGGGGCAGAATCGACCCACTGGCCGGAAAAGGGATATACAATCTTGGCATAAAAATATCTGCATAGATTGGTCCCAAATTTTGATCTTACTCTTTTTTATTCGCTTATGTTTTCATTATTTTATAATGATGTATGCATGTGTGGAATTCATTATGACAATCCAATTCAACTTGGTGTAACGTCAGTTGAACTGAGTTTCCTGCATCACGTACAAATGAGGTAAAAATTGACAGACGCCAAACCTCCAATTTTACCGACATTTCACACGTCATTGCATTGCAAAAAAAAGTTGTCACATTCCTTAAATAAAAAAAGTTAAAATAAATAATTTTTAAATAACGATTACACTGCAGTATATTGACGCTGTATATATCAAAGAGTTTTATGAATAATATATTTTATAAGTTATTTAGTAGTAACATTAGAACATACACGGGAAAATTTTTACAACAAAATTATAATTTGGGTTCAAATTGGATTAATAGTTTTTCAACTTTAGCCAACACAAAAAATAATTTTTTTAGTGATAAAAAATTTCTATCAATGGCATCATTAATCAAACCAAAAATTGTATTTGTGCTAGGTGCCCCCGGCTCGGGTAAAGGAACACAATGTGAAAAAATTGTTAAAGCATTCGATTATGTTCATTTGTCGGCCGGTGATTTGCTACGGGAGGAGCGAAGTCGAAAGGGTTCTGAATATGGGGAATTAATTGAAAATTACATTAAAAATGGACAGATAGTTCCGGTCGAAATTACTTGCGCTCTATTAGAAAATGCTATGAATACGTTTATACAGGTACTTTGAAACTAATTTAATTATATATTTTTCTACATCTACTTTCGCCTATTACGTTACAGGGATCGGGCAAAGATAAGTTTCTTATCGACGGCTTTCCTAGAAATCAAGATAATCTTGAGGGTTGGACCCGAAAAATGTCCGAAAAAGTTCATTTACAATTCGTTTTATTTGTCGATTGTCCAGAAAATATTTGTACAGAACGTTGCATAGCTCGTGGTCAAGCAGGTAGCCAACGATCTGATGATAATCCGGAAAGTCTTAGGAAGCGTTTTGATACGTACTTAAATGCTTCAATGCCTATTATTGAATATTATAGAAAACAAAATCTTGTGCGACAAATCGATGCAACATCGGATCCGCAAGCGGTATTTGAAAAAGTAAAACAAGCCTTTAAAAATCTTCCAGACGAAGTTGGCGATTTCTAATAAGCTGATAACGGATTCGGGTAAATTGTCATGCTACAGTTTTAATTACCTAGTTGTACTTTTTCAAACAAATTTTGTTGATAATAACAAATAAAAAATGTGTATTTCTTTCTCTGTGTTCATAATTCTATTCAAAATATAAATACGCTTCTATTTAAATTTATTATAGGAAACTTGGAAACATTTTAGTTTAGTTTAAAAAAAAAATAGTTCGTTGCCATTCTAAGCAAATTTTAATGTTCAAAGTACCAGTTATTTTTAGTATGTATCTATCTATAATAATTATATCTTATATAAACTTTCTTTTGTAATAAGCCGCTCTATAAACTTTGTATTAATTAATAATATAAATTTTACTTTACAAGACATACTTAAATATTATTTTTGGTTTATAGCCTCAGGATTGTATATACAAAAAAAATTGTTTTCTGTTTTAAGGTTTAATAGAAAGGTCACGCTTTAGATGACACTCAAATTTTAAAATAAGTTTCGACGATAACAAAAAATAAAATCCCTAGTTCGTGTGTCTCATTATAAGATTCACTATTATGGTTGACGAATCGATATTGACAGAATCGTGAACATTTCTAAAATCGTCTCAAGTTCTTGCCGATGATAATTTGGTAGTACTAAAGACAGCCGTTTGTCGATTGATATTAAAACGACAATCATAATGGGTGTGTTATGTTTAGATTTAAAATATAATAACAAATGAGTATGTATGTATTGCAATAAAAGTAGTCAACATTGTTTGCAATCTAATAAATGAAGTATTATTCATTGCCTTCCATGTATAGCTTAAAATGTAAATAATAGGTCCGGCAACATAAGGTATTGTAAACGCTATACAAATTATTATTTTTAACAACTGAATGATTATTTTATCTACATCCACCAGTTGCGTAACAATCCAGTAGTAGTAGACGGTGCAATACCCCTATGCATTTGCATAAAATACGGCACAAAATTAGTAGATTCAAATAAAAGGTTGACGTTTCAACGAAACCAAGCTTTAGCGGAGGCAAAGGCTCTGAGTAAGTTCATTGATACCATATAACGTGGCAATTGGTCAAGAACACGTTTTGAAACTTAATAAACACTTTTAAAAACGGTTATATCCTTTTTGTGATTTACTAACACAATTGTGCGAGTACGGCAAAAGTACCATGTCAAAAATTTATTTTTGTATGTGTTTTGAACCAACTTACACATTTGCGCATTCCTTTCAAACTTATTTCGTCCAAAAAAAGCACTATAACTAACACACAATTGTGGTGGTTGTACTTCAAATCAACCGAAATTTTTTATCAAAAACGCCATTACATACTATGATTTTTTACTCACACATTTGTGTAGATTGGACATTAATTTAGCCATTTTTTTATTTTTATTGGTTGAAAAAGGGATATGGATCAAATTTTGTGACAACACCACTCTCGAATACAACATCCCAACCCAAGTATTTTTACTTTCAATTTTTCTGGCGATATTCGTACTTAAGTACTAAACTTAGTCTAGTATTTTTCTAAGTTTGAGTTGCAATTTATTAAAATAAAACGTATGAAGCGTGTCGCGAAAATCCGAAACTGGACGAAACTCATTATAAACATTTTATTGCATGTGTATTGAGAAATATTTGGCGGGAACAATTGTGCTTGTGTTTGTTTAAACGGCAATTTCAAATTTTGGTTGTAAAATTAAATGTTTTAAAGAAATATTTTTGTTTTTTTAATATAAAATGATTTATTAAATTCATTATTTTAATTCATTATTGATTACTTTGGACATACATATATTTACATTTCGATTAAATTATTCAGATTTTTAATTTCTAATATTTACACTAGATTTTTTTTTAAAATAATTTTCCTTATTTGTCTTTTATATAATAAAAGTAATTTGTGGATATTAAATCGGTTTCGATAGAGTTCTTAAATTTTTCCATAGTACAATCTAAAATGTCGAAAATAATATTATAATTATTAAATTTAACACGGAGTAACGTAAACCATACCTCACATTATCTTTATTGACCGTTAAACGTAAACTTGCAGCTAAGCTCTTTGGTGAATAGCTCTGTAAAGTTTGCCCTAATGCACTTTTTTAGTTCGTGGCCATCTTGCTTCATAAATAATGATTTCTAAATATAAAATAGGAAAACAAAATATAATAGATTGTACCAAAATATCTCGAATGAATCTTTACATTACCAATTGTTTTACAGCCTTCCTATCTTCAATTAAATTAATATCAAAGTTGACAATAATGTATCCGCATCGTTAAAAGTTACTATAAACTTAGCGTTCTCACAATAAACTAAATAACGCCATTTGTGTAGGCATATGTATATAATACGTATACGCTACAAACACTATCATTATAATGTGAAGTTTAACTTTCGTTAATTTTGGATGAAAACGAAGGAAAATACTATGCTCAATTTTTACTTTCGTTTTGTTATACTTGGGAAGTATTTTTACTTTCTACTTTTTGTCTTTTTATCTTTTACACTAGTTCGAAACTAAGATTCGAATATTCCTAAGATTTAGTTTCGAGTTATTCTAAGAAGTCGTATGAAACTTGTCGCGAAAATTCGAAACTCCGCGAAACTAATATACTAAAATTGTATGCATGTGTATGTTAAAATAAAATTGGCGGGAGCAATTTTGTGCATGAATGTGAAATGTCAAAATAGATTTGGGAGGTTTCTAAATATTTTATTAACAAAACTAAATTTTAAATTATATAAAAAATATTTTATTAAATGTATACATAAACTGAAATAGTACACCAACTTAACAAATAAAACTTTTAAAGCTAGGTTAAATGATGAGCTGCTTAAATGATTGCACCTGGATATATGGGTAGCAACTCCAATAAAAATTGCACCATACCTTTGAAATTCAAATTATGTATCTCAAATAGAATAGAATAGCAAATATCGAATTAAATTATGTAATTTGTCTGTCATATATACCTTTTCTAATATGAATATTTAATATCCTTTCTAACTTGTGATTTGATGGTGACACGAAAAAACTTGTATGTTTACAAATAGATTTGTTATTTACAAATTTAGTAAATAATACTCGTATACATACTATAATTTTTAATTACGTTTTAATTTTTATTTATGAATACATTTGTATTCATAGCACGATACGTTAGTTTTATCTCTACTACAATGTTCTTATACACAACACTCTAAATAATAAAAATGCAGTGCGCCATACATAAATAATTTATCTTTCGACTTTTTCGTCATAATTCGAAGGAAAATACGATAGCTCAATTTTGAGTTTCGTCTTGTTATACTTGGGAAGTTACTATAAACTTAGCGTTCTCACAATAAACTAAATAACGCCATTTGTATACGCATATGTATATAATACGTATACGCTACAAACACTATCATTGTAATGTGAAGTTTAACTTTCGTTAATTTTGGATGAAAACGAAGGAAAATACTGTGCTCAATTTTTACTTTCGTTTTGTTGTACTTGGGATGTTATTAAAACTTTTCACGCCCTCCCACAGTGACCTTTTCGAATTTATTACAGCAGAAGTCTTTCCAGCGGTAGGATGTCGATATCACTTTTTAGATATTTATCGAATATTATATCTCTTTCCTAAAATAAAATTGCTTGTCGTTTCACTTACACTTTTCAATTTTGCTTGCTATATTGCGATCGCACACTACTAATAAATTCTTTATTTATCTCTTTTTTGTTTTTCGATAAAGTATCACTCTTAAAATAAGTAGGTGATACAATAAGAGTAGAACGACATTCGAATAGGTTAAAAAATAAAAAAATGGAAAAACGATAAATTTAATCTGGGATGAAAGAGAGAGATGTAAATTTTGATATATCGAAAAAAGTGATGTTACAACATCCCACCCCGGAATACGTAATGACTACTGTGACGTAATTACTACCACTCTCGAATTTATAACAATAGTCCTTACAAATCGCTTAGAAATAACAATTTTGTTTCCTGTACATGTGATGATAATTCGATAATTATATTAAACTTATTACTACCGCACTTACCCTTTAAAATGCGATTTAATGAAATGAATTTTGTACAGGTAATGACCCCTCGAATATATTACAAAAGTCATTCTTGGTCGATGTTACCCCTTATGTGAGTAAAAAAAAAATATTTTAATTTGAGTTAACTTATTAACTTATTTTTTCCACGTTCGTCTAAGTTGTAACGTTTCTCATTTTTAAGTATGATCGTAATCTATACCAATTGAACTAGAAGTTCTTATAAAATTTAAAGTTTTTTTTGGAAGTAAAACATACAAAAATAGACGATTCTGTTGCAACTCCAAATATGATACGTTAATTATCGAAATGAACAAAGAGATCAGAAAAGCCATTATCCGAAAAGGAAAGTTTATTTGATTTGCTCTGTAAAAGTGTGGCGATAGTGTATTTTATAAGGTGGTTGAATGTGAGGTCGAACTGTAGTTATTTGGAGAATAAACGAGCGCATACACTTTATATTGTCAAATTGGTACTTTTTGGCTGTTATCAGTCTCAGTGAGATAGTTTTTGAGTTATCCTAGTATTATGGTTAAAATTACTCGATGTAAAACGGCATATCCTAAGGTAGATGTCAAAACTACCCGTAAACAATGTAGTCGCGGCCTTTCTTCCTATTTGAAAATGTTTACAGATTTTACAGAACATATTAAATAACAATTGCTTTACGGAAAAAGGCTTATCTGATATGTCTGCTCGCTCCGATGTAATAAAAAAACATTACATATTTATATACATAACAACTCGGCCATTACTGGGTTTTTGGCTCGACTCCATGTGTACATTTCTATTATCAACTCATTATAGGTTAACCTCTAAGACCATTTAATACCTTCATCCAGAATCCAGAGAGTAGACGCTTTCGCAATTTCTGCGACTGGACGTGTTTGTTGCCGTGAAAATTAATATTAAAATTGTTGTAGTTCCATCACTTACTATTGGTTCTCATCTGAATACATTGCAAATATTTGCAAAAGGAAATTTTTGTAACATTAGTAGGATTTGGGTGTTTTTTTCATTTGTATATATATAAGTTTCCAAAACAAATCTTTTAAAAACAACATAAATAAAACTAATTTACTAGAGATTTTTGGTTAATGGACACAATACAATTTAGAAATAACGGCACCAAAACTACAATCCGCTCGACGCCACACTCGCTATTAAAAATATGCATTATATTCTGGGAACAACAATTTAAAATAGAGTTATACTACACAGAGTAGAAATGTTTTTTCCCCCATATAAAGAAGCATATAATATTTGCTATTTCATTTGAGGCACGTTGGTGAAGGATGGTTATATAAAAAAGCATATGGCTTACTCATATTTCAAAACGAAAAACCCCAAATCAGATGTTTATTTATGTGCGCAGTGACAACCTATGATGACGACTTAATTTAGTGATTTTAAAATTATTAATTAAAATAATAAAAATATTATAAAATATTTAGTTGGTTTATATAGTAGTGTGTGGTGTGCATTATTTGATAAAAAAAATTATAAACTTGTTATTGAAATGAAGTGTATTGTCAAAAATTGTAAAAATACGCCTAAAAGATTTCAAAAAGGCGTATCTTACCATCAGTAAGTTTACTAAGTGTTTATATAAAATAAAATGTAAATTATGTTAAGAAAAAAGTGATTTGTGATAAATTTATCCATTATTTAATTTATAAATCAGAGAAAATTAAGTAAACAATTTTGATTTCGGTGTGGGGTTTTTCATTTTGTGTGTGTGCATGTAAACATATGTTATATTACCAGTGTCGCATTTCTCTTATTACTACGTACATATTCTACGTGTTTTTCTATTCATAATTATTTTTTATTTTGGAATATTATAAGTATAATTTTTTTATCGAAAATAAAAACAATTAATGCGTACTATATTCGAATAAAAATAATTGGGAATTTGAGAAGTTTTAAATTTCAATCGAGCAAATTCTAAATACGACCCGTTGATTTATATGCTTTCTCTTTTACCCTCCGAATTTGACTCACTTGACAGCTGCTATCATTCACTCTGTAGTATTTAACTTTATGCAATTTAAACCAATGAAAACAATTTCCTATATTAAATATAAAATAATAATTGAAAAATAGAGATGTTTACTATTAAAATCATCCTACGGCTATTTATTATCACAACATTTTGGCATTATTTACAAAATAATGTTTGCTTTTAAAACAAACAAGTTGCCTTGTTTATTGCAAAATAAAAAATGGCTGTCAATTTTGCTGTGTTTTATGCAGGGTTGATAATTTCCTTATATAAAATAACAAGAATAAAAAGTTGTTAAAAGGCTTCGCTAAGGAACACGAGCATTGTCGATAATGCAGTTCACCTCAACATTATTAGTACATACGGCATATTTTTGTTTCTAGGGTTATAAGTCAAATTGACATTTTAACGATTCGCGCGTGTTGTTTGTAAATAAATATTTAACTGAAATGTATAGTTTTATGAACGTTTTTAAATTCTGTGTGTGTAACAAAATATTTACACATAATATTGCTACATCTCCTTTAATAACACAATGTGGACGCAATATAGTTAAGCGACCGATATTTGTATTTAATAGAAATTTTACACAAACAACAAATTATATAGCAAAGGGAATCTCAAAAAAACGTTCGGCCAGAGTAAAATGGAGTGATGACATAAAACAAATTGCCAGCGAAGGAAAATTTAACGTAATGGCTTTTGCAACAGCTGAGGAATACAATCTGGAAGGATTAGTATCAGGTCTAGTGAAACAGGATTTATATCACCCAAAGAGTTTCTTCTCCACAGATAATTTAACGGTTGAACCAGACGTTCTGTATGTAAAGGCTAAATACGAAATAAATCAGGAACCTAGAGATATATTCTTCTTTCGAGAAGGGACGACGGTATTATGGAATATTTCCGAAATCGAGTGTAGTAATATCCTTGCATTTTTAAAGGCATACGAAGTCGATAGTTACGATGAAGATATCGTGCACAGTGAAAGCGAAATTATGCCGTATACATATAATTCGAGCGGCGCGGAAAAACCGGGATGCAAAAACAACCAATTTAATTTAAGTCACGATAAAACTAATCCAGATATTTATTTAGAAAAGTATACATTTTCGAATGCATTATCGCTATCAGTAAAATTGGGTGTGTGGGAAGCGTCACTAACTCGGTATATTGATTCCGTTGAAGATGTGACGAACGATTTAAAAAAAGGCAATAAATTTAAAATAACGCGAAACGAAATGTTACAGAAAACTGGTGAACTGTTTGCCCTAAAGCATTTAATTAATTTAAGTTCCGATTTATTGGATACACCGGATTTTTATTGGGATCGAGAAGATCTGGAAAATTTGTATTCCAAAGTATGTGCCTATTTTAGTATTAACCGGCGAACAAGGGTTATGAATGAAAAAATAAATCACTGTGTCGAACTGGCCGATCTAATTTCGTCAAATTTAAATGATATACATCATGTACGGTTGGAGTGGATGATCATCATATTGATTATGGTCGAAGTGTTATTTGAAGTGATTCATTATGTAGAACGATATTTAAGTTGAAAGGTTTATTATTTAGTATGCACTTATGTAAAAAAGAGTTTATGTACAAAAATAAAGTAATTGCTTGTGATTAATCCAAAAAAACTTTTTTAAAGGTATTTTAGATGTATGTACCCAGTGTGCAATTTTCCCACTGTGGTAAAAATATGTAATTCCGTACTGCAAAATATTCCTTTTTCGGCCAGATTTTTTTTTCTACAAATTAAGTCCACTACGCACAAATGTGTATGTAAAAAACGAGAAGTTGTAATGTCTTCCGGATTTTAACGGATCTTAGTTGAATCAGAACTCTTTTTGAAAATTGCATTATAATTTGATGCGGATTCGCTCGAAACGCGATATTTCAAAATGCGATATTTCAAAACGAGATATGACAAAACGAGATATGGTACAAAACCCAATATTTCAAAATGCGATATTTCAAAACGCGATATGGTACAAAATGTGATATGGTACAAAACGCGATATTTCAAAATGCGATATTTCAAAACGCGATATGATACAAAACGCGATATGGTACAAAACGCGATATGGTACAAAACGCGATATTTCAAAACGCGATATGGTACAGAATATGTGTTGTTGCGAAGCGGTGGGAGCGCAGCGACCCACCTGATACCGATCCTATATACTATCGTTCCTATCGATTTTTAAATTCCTATAAACTGAAATTAAATTTCCCCTTCACCCGCCTGATATAACCCGATCCTAAACTCCCGTTTTGTACCATATCGCGTTTTGAAATATCGCGTTTTGTACCATATCGCGTTTTGTACCATATCGCGTTTTGTACCATATCGCGTTTTGTACCATCGCGTTTTGAAATATCGCATTTTGAAATATCGCGTTTTGTACCATATCGCGTTTTGTACCGTTTGATGACATATAAATTATATAAATAAATTATATAAATCGTAACCCAATTTGATGACATATAAATTATATAAATCGTAACATCCAACTCTTAAAAATTTATAGACAATTTTATTTAATATACATTACATAAAATTGTTAGATCCTACTATCACTTTTATAATTTATATATGTAACATATTAATTATTTATTTTTGATAACATATATTAATTATTTTATTATTATTATAGCTATAGCACAGAATAGATATTATCCAGAAGCGCCATTGAATAGAGCAAGAAAAAATTACCTATCGACCATTTTCCTACCTTTTTTTACGACTCTGAACTGTAATTATTTTAATGTTTATATTAATATATTTAAATGTTAATAATTTATTGAGCCTCGCCACACTTTGATTCTTTGGTCGTGATTCAATGATTTCAAAAAATCAATCGCCGTCCACATTTGATTTCTTTGCACGTTTCTTTTTTTATGTATGTGCGTAAAATTATGTTTTTTGATTTATTCGTATTGTAAAATATTATTTGCTGCCAAAACTGCTTCCTTGGTTGAAAAAATATATTTTTTGCACTCGAAGTGCAAATTAAACTAAAATTAAGCCAAAAACGACAAATAAACAAATTCCGACAAATAAACAAATTCCCGATATCGATGGGGCAGAAGTAACCATATGAACCGACCATCAGCCACTCAAATGGCTAATGTCTTTAATATTGCCTTGCTCGATGGGCACTGCTCATTTAAGGATTAATTTAAAATTTCAATATATACCTGGGAAAGCCAATTTGGTCGCAGACACTTTGTCCAGACCACCATATGATGATAATAAACCAAACTGCGAAGTAAATCCCTACCAAAATGATTTTCCAACTTATGTTAATAAGGATATTCGAAACATTCAGTTGGAAGACCGTGAACTGGTGAAAATTATAGCATGTTTCGAGCAGCTTGGATATTGGGTATTTAATGGAATCAGGGATTCTGTATCGTTATGCTCCTGATCAGGAGACGGAAGAGGTACAATTAGTAGTACTATTGTTTGGCGGGAATATCTTCTAAAGATTTACCATGATAACCCAACCGCAGGTCATTATGGTGTAGATCGTACCATAACTAAAATTCGCTCTTAGTACCATCGGAAAGGAATGCGAAAATACATCGCTGAGTATATAAAACATTGCAACGAGTGTCAAAAATTTAAACCCAGTAACTTGAAGCCAAGTGGATTACTCAAAACGCCTCGATTTGTTTGGACCACTTCCTGCTACTCCCTAGGGATATAAACGGTTACTAGTTGTAGAGGATACCACAAGCCGTTGGGTTGAATTATTTCCGCTTTGTCGTGCGACAGCGGAGGCATGTGTCAAAATTTTGATTGGTGAAATTTTCATGAGGTATGGATTGCCGAGGAGAATGATATTCGATAATGGTTCGCAATTCATCAGCGATATAATGCAACACGCGTCACAGTGTTTCCATATTACCCAAAGCTTAATACTCGTATATCAACTAGAAGCGAACCCAGTGGAATGGAAGAATCGAGGTTTGAAAGTGCAACTAGCCATTATAACAAAAAATGATCATACACGGTTGGCAGAAAATATACCCTCCATTAGATTTGTGATGAACACTACTAGAACAGATTCCACGGGACAAACTCCAGCATTTGTGACTTTCGCTTACCTGAGGCCCATAATTGAATCTGAAAATTTTATCCCAGAGATAACCCCTTATTTATGGAGAAATAAATACGCCAGAAAAAGGTTTACACAGAAGTTTGCTCCAAGACGTGATGCACCTTATCGGGTATCTAAAGTTATTTCATCAACCACGTTTGAAATTGAGACGGCTGATAGGAACAAACTATAATTAGTAGGTACCATACTTCCGCTTTAACACCATATCAAGGTCAAGAAAACTCCACCGAGCCAATAATTCAACGAAGGGGAATAAATCACCGTACTGAACTACCCTCGAGACGATGTAGTAGTTCAGAGGGAAAGCCTGTAGCAATACCGAATTCGGAGCAGGTGTTTATCAGGGCTGCGCTGTATTTGGTTTCATTATGACACTGTAATTTGTATACTCGTGTTGTCTCTTTCTTTGATATACGCTTAAGAACAATTATTATTTTTGGTATCTGGGGCGGTATGTTGTACCATCACTTCGACTCGAATTCGAAAAAAGTCGAATCGAAAAAGTGAAAGTTGTTTCATTTTTGCTTTTCGAAAATGATACAACATACCGCCATTCGACTTTTTTCGAATTTCGATTCGAAGTGATGGTACAATATACCGCCCCTGTGGCACTATTCTGGTTTTCCCTGGGAATAGGGAATTGGGAAAAATATTTTCATAGTATTTTTGTCTAAATTGTATTTTTCTGGCCTACTGAGGAAATAAGTTTGGTGTAAATATTTTCGAAACAAAGTTAAATGGGAAAATATTTTTCCCTATAAAAGTTTTGTGGAACAAAAGTTTCCCAATACACTTTGTTTTGAAATTTTTTGTACCAAACTTATTTTCTCAGTAGGCCAGAAAAACACAATTTAGACAAAAATACTATGAAAGTATTTTCCCCAATTCCCTATTCCCAGGGAAAACCAGAATAGTGCCACTGGTAATGAAACCAGGGAAAAACAAAATGAGAAAATATTGATTCGTTTGGTTTGTTTCGAGACGACAACACGAGATTTGTATTTGTTTAAATTAAAAATAAATGTATAAAATAAAACAAATCAGTATAGGAACCAAGCGCACATTTTAGTGGAAAAAATATTCGATATAATTTCTTGTAGATGCTAGAAAAACGTACGTTCAACTTATATTATTTTTTTAATCATAGCAGACGTATGTGCAACTTTGATTCATTTTATTATGTTTACAAACAACTGACATTTTGCAATGACTACAATTTGTGTTAACTTGTCGCCGTTTGATGTACATATATGAATAATGAACCAATTTTGAGTTTAATAAACAAATATTTGTAATTTAAAATTATTTGGAACCTATAAATATACCCGCTTCCGGGTATTGACTAATTTATTATCTATTTTAATTTCTAAAAATGTTAAAATACCCAAATAAATAGATCCATAATATATTAGAGCTAATAAATAAATATTTAGTAGTATTATAAAAATCAAGGCGAATTCGTGTTACTCAATAAAAATTACAAATAATTTTAAAGAAATTTGTTTCATTCTTGATAGAAAAATAAAAATTCGCTTTCAAAACAATGAATATCATTTTATAAGTACCCTCCTATGTACTGATAAAATTTTGTCTAAATTTAGTTAGTTTTCATGTGGGTTGCATGCACAAAATTTGTGTAGCAGTTCTGGCTGCATACATACTTTTTGATTTAATCGAAAAAAATTATGTCGAATATTTTTTTCCACTAAAATGTGCGCTTGGTTCCTATACAGTTTGATTTAATAGAAAGTTACTCACCACCCGTATAAATATCGAGGAATCTATCTACTCTGTAAAGTTGATTTTGGAAATACGTATGTTGATATACGTATTTCCAAAATCAACTTTACAAAACTATTTGTAATATTCGGAGGTTGCAACTTTATAATTTATGGTGAAGGGGAAGAAAACGATACAAGAATCAAAGTGTGGAACCGCGGAATAGTGTTATGACGTTTCTGTCTATTCTGTGGCTGTACCTCTAGATGGAATAGCGTATTCTCAAAATACGGTACATATACGAACTATTCACGAAACATTTTTTATTGTTTTTTTCCTTTTATAGGTACCACACAAAGATTCCATAAAAAACATTTAAAGTTCGTGATTCGAACTAAGACGCCATATTGTGTATTTATGTTGTTAACTTTTTATCTATAATCATTTTGAACCGGAATTTCAACGATAATTTTTTTTTTTCAATATGTTACAAAAAACCCGATGTTGTTAGCCTTACTGATTTTGAACGGTTAAAATTTACTGTCACAGGCTCTGATACAACTTTCACTTTTTCGAATCGACTTTTTCGAATTCGACTTTTTTCGATTCGAAGTGATGGTACAACATACCGCCCCCATGTTCGATTACAAAATGTGACCGGATTTCGAAATACGAATAACCGCGCTTTCCATATGCAAGTGCAACCCGCCATTAGTTTCTTGCTAAAAATTAAGATCTAAGACAAAAGTTTTCAATCTTAAAAATCCGTAAGGCCAGTAAACAGGTAAATTTGAAGAAAAACATTGGAAAATTTGTTTGCGGTATGTTGTACCATCACTTCGAATCGAAAAAAGTCGATTAGAAAAAGTGAAAGTTGTATCATTTTTGCTTTTCGAAAATGATACAACATACGTCATTCGACTTTTTTCGAATTTCGATTCGAAGTGATGATACAACATACTGCCCCAGGGGCGGTATGTTGTACCATCACTTCGAATCAGAATTCGAAAAAAGTCGAATGGCGGTATGTTGTATCATTTTCGAAAAGCAAAAATTATACAACTTTTACTTTTTCGATTCGACTTTTTTCGAATTCGACTTTTTTCGATTCGAAGTGATGGTACAACATACCGCCCCAGGTTTTGATGTTTTCCTATTTTACTACGATGTTATGATGGATGATAATTAATTTTGTAAATAGAAATAAAACAAAATTTTGTTCTGTAAATGGTTTTTGCTTTAGTATTTTTTGTATTTTCCATTTTTTATTATTCACAATTACAAATTTTACAATTAACATATATACATATATATATGTATATTAGTATATATATATATGTACAAATATATATATATATTTAGACATAAACATTTTTATGCCTTGCTTGTATTTAATATAACAAAATTATATTTTGTAAACATTTCACTGTTCCATTTAATGTCAAATGTCTGTTTCGAAACAAAAATTTTTAAATATAAAAATGTTAATTTTTTTTTGATTTTCGAATATTATTTTCGAACATATTGATATTATGACGTATGGTTGGATTTTTTTTATTTTGTTCAAAGTGAAATAAGTACAAATATATTGAGGATAACATTATTATTTTATAAATTTGCATTTTACAGAGATTTACTATATAATTATACAATTATTTAAAATTAAAATATAAAAATAAATTAATAAATATTTAATGTATATATAATATATTAAATATATATATATATATTTCTATTAAAGAAATAAATACGAAATTTAAAGCATATAAATTAAGTTTATATGCCATTTTGATTGTATATGTAGTTCAGTTCCTATTTAAACAAAAGAACATCAATTTTTTTTTGAGTACAAGAAACATTTTTTTTTACTTGACTTTTATATTAAAACACACACGTGTTAACATTTGTTTTTGAACTTGCAAAAATATTTAAGAAACCTAAAATAATAATAAAGCTTGTACATAAATTACATTACATTGACATTAAATATACATTTAATTTATTCATTTGTTTTAAAACATGTCTCCCTTAAAATTATTGATTTGCGCATATAAACTTGTGAATTTATATAATTTAAATTTGTTTTAGTTTATTTCGATTTACTAAATTTCTAATTAAATTATAAATAATGTGCGTGTACGTAGTTTCATTGCCTCCCGCATATTTTGGAATATCTTAGAATTTGTACAAGTCCTGACTTAACATGTCAAAAATAGAGATTACGGACACTAATATGAACTTCTATTTACCAAATTCCGACAAAAAAATTGATGTACATCAAAAATTTTGTTCTGTTTGGCAGAAAAAATCAGTTTTTTTCGATGTACATCAATTTTATAAAATGTAAATTTTTTCGTAAATTTTTTTTTGATGGAGAAATACCAATACAAAATGAAACGTCAATTCGTTCGGAAATATATACATACAATTCCGTATAGTGGAGTGCACAATTGATGTCGTTTTGATGTGACATTTCTAAACTTCAAAATCCTATTTAATATTTCCAATACATACATAAAACCATATCAATAAAACCATATTTTTGTTCTATTTGAACCATACATTTCGCATTGATTTGGAAAAGTAAATAGAATTCCACATTATGTTACAGTATACCAAAAAAATCTAGTTCTCTCTGAGTTTTTTTTTTGCCATGGTGACATTTAGTTGTCATTTTTTTCTGTTCTGTCACTATTAAAGCATCTCTGACAATTTAATCGTGAAATAAATGTCAGTTTTGGCATTTTCGTCAATGCCTACTCAGTTACACACACTACAAACAACGGAGACGACAAACGAAACTGTGGTGTGCGTTTCGCTCTCATTCGGAAAATCATGATTCCGAAATTATGGTTACGATTACGATAGTAGTAATGTGCCTGTTAGTCTGTGAAATGCTGCCTAGTTAGCGCGAAAGGTGATATTTATTTAAATGACAAATAATACAAAAGTAGGCTGAAGAAAACACACGTGTTTCGTCCGAAATATTTAAAACAGAAAATTTTATTCAGCTTCACCTTTTTATTTATCTGGATAAAAATGATGTTTATGAGTGTTGACCATAAAGAATTTCATGAAGATGAGTTATGCGATGTGTAGGTTGCAATAAAGGAGAATATCCCAATCAACCTTTTTTTTTGTGTGTAATGTGGAATTTCGCCTACCATGCGAAATGTAAAAATATTTTTGGTAAACATTTGTGGAGAGCCAGTAATCTGGGTAAGTGGTGTTGTTCTGATGTCTGTAGTAACCAACAAACAGTGCAAATATCGTTCTATAATATTAGTGAGGCGCGACGGGCGAATACGAACCACCATGAATTTTCACTGATGCATATTGCTGAAATAAAAACATCTTTGGAGTTTCTGTGATTGAAATATGATGAAGTTTCAAAAACATTAAAATTAAAAATAAAATTTTATGGTTATCGTTTTAATTTAGAAATAAGCTGTGATGTGCTTATTTCTAAATTAAAACGATAACGATGACATTTTATGTTTAATTTTCATGTTTTGAGTGGAGCAAAAATGGAGCTGGTTGAAAATATACTTGAATCGTCATTTCAAAAATCAAAATCACATGAGGTGCTGATTTTTGACTGTCAAGCTTCAAAGAAAAATATTGATTAAACTGTTAGTAGCATCTTTAAATGTGTTGATTCTAATCGAACTGGCGGAATTGTTAAATTACATGCAATTGAGGATAAGACAAAAATGATCGTTGTGAAGAAGAAAACGGAGAAACATGTTGCTGAACTTTTGAGGAAGTTGAAATAAAAAAGACAATTTTCCAATCTGAAATTGGATTTAATGCAGTTTCGGGTAAATCAATTTTTATTAGAAATGGGTTAACTATTTATAAAAGAAAGATATTAAATGAATGAAATTTAAAGTAGATTATAATTTTAAGTAGAGTTGGATTAAAAAAAGTACAATTCGTTTGAAGACGGGCGACAGCTTCAATATAATATTTATAAAGTCTTTTAGCGATCTTTTCTTTGAAATGAATTCTTTGAATTTATGTTTTTATTCATTGAATTTTTCGAAGGATACGGCATCCCTTCATCTCTTAGTCCCGAAATTCTAAAATATTCCAAACGGCGTTTTCGATGCAACCAATATCTGAACTAAATTGTAAGCAATAACAATAATTTATGTGTTCATAATGAAAGGAATATAATTTAAATACGAATTAACAAAATTCAATTAATATTTCTAAAATTCCAAATAAAAAACGATTAAAATTAAAAATTTAGAACACACACAGTAGTTGTTTTAATGTTACATTTACAATAAACACAAAAATATATTCCATAGGCGCGCGCTTTAAACTTGAATTACACAGTTATTAATTATTTACGACGATTATTTTAAAATGAGTATAGTTTGTTGTTTGCACGTGGCGTGTCGCATTTGTGATGAGTGTTTGATTTTGGGTTGTCAAAAATATTTTGTTTTTATTTTATAATACAAAATGGATTTTCTTGTTTGCTTACAACACAAGTCAGTTGCTATTTGTGGCGTTAATTAAACGTCAAAAAAATAAATTAAAATAAATAAATACAAATTATATATCACTATATAGAATAAATTAATTAGTGGTGTTAAATGGATCACTGGTTGATTTACTCTTTAATTTAATATAATTATTATTATTTTATAATAATAATTTTATATTATTTACTTAGTATTATTATTTAATTATTGTTTTTTATTCTTTCAGAATATATTTTTTTTTCATAAAAAAATTATTTTATTTTATCCTTTGTATTTATTTACTTTTGTAAAATTTTTCACTTATATAATATTTACAAATATCATATCTCTTTTAATTAATTATATTATTTTTGTTTTAAATTTCATTTAATCAATATTTCTGTATAAAAAACATCGTTTGCAATATAACATTTATAAATTGTTTTTTTTTGTTATTCTATTAAAAATGTCAGTTCACATTCTACTATTTTTTATAATTATTAAATTATAATTTATTATGACTCTATTTATTATGAATGTTATTATTGAGCATATCGGCGGGTGTGCTAGTTTTTTTGGGTGTGTTCGAAAACTTAACAATTATTGACTATGGCAATTTTGTTTACTGGGTTTAGGGGATTACATCTGTAGGTCGAAACTTTGCTTTAAAAAAAAATCATTTTACATTGGAAATTACAGTCCAACGGATTACATTAAAAAAAGAAACAAATTATTGGGCTTTTTAGAGTATTTTGATAGGGGTTACAAGTTGTGAAACTTCGAAGTGTCGAGACGTCTGGGTATTACAATGGGCGCTTTCATCAGTGAAATCATCGCCAATTTAATTTTACAATTTCAAAGTTCTAAACATTTTAACGTTGGCTTTTATTTTACACAACATGTTCCTAACTGTTGGGTGCCCTGAAAGCGCCCAATGATGTAAAAATTATAATCCAATCCACAGCGAAGTTAATGATATATTCTGTCAACTGACATTATTTAAAATATAATTTTGTTTCTGTGTTGATAGTGTATTGCTTCGTAAATTTAAAAAAGTGAAATCAAGCACAAATGCATATGTTTAATTTGCGTATAACTTGAAAAATATTATTAACGATAGACTTTTTGTGATGATTTGTACCGTGTGGCTTCTATTACATTTTTATATGTATCTTTTTCATTCAGCTATGCTACACACAATTTTGGTTTCTGGATTCAAACTATTGCGCAATAGATTTTAATTTTTAATTTTAAACCCTTATTTTAAATTAAATCATTAAATTTTTTTGTCTTGTTTTATTCTTTTCTCTCGAAAATAAATTTTAAACAAAAATTTACATCTCAAAAATGTCTTTAAATTTTTTTATTTTCATTTCAAATTTTTTCATTTCGGATTCACGGACAAAAATTTTATTACGTAGCTGCGACGTAAAAATTTTGACCGTGAATCCGAAATGAAAAAAATTGAAATGAAAATAAAAAAATTTACGGACATTTTTGAGATATAGATTTTTGTTTAAATTTTATTTTCGAGAGAACAGAATAAAACAAGACAAAAAAATTTAATGATTTAAATTAAAATAAGGGTTTAAAATTAAAAATTAAAATCTATTGCGCAATAGTTTGAATCCAGAAAACCAAATTATAGTGTAGCATGGCTGATTATGAAATGAAATGCCAACAATGATGAGAAATAGGTATTGAGACGATATATCCCTTTTCCTGCCTGCCCACACAACTGTGTGGGTAAGGCAAAAGAATCATGGCAAAAATTTATTTTGTATGTGTTTTGAACCAACTTACACATTTGTGTATTCCTTTTTTATCAAAAACGGCATTACATACTATGTTAATTCACATTTGTGTGGTTTAAAGTTAAATTGAGTCATTTTTTTATTATATTGCGCATAAAGATGACATAAACCGGTTTTTTTTATATATTTTGAGCATGCACACCTACTGGATTTTTTTATATGGTACCACACAATTTCTGCCATTTTTTTGTAATTTATCCCCGGCGATGGGTTTTTTGTTGCATGCTACGTATTAGGTATGAATAAAGTGATTACTTTGTTTTAAAGTGGTTATTCCTGACCTAGACTATGCTTTATATAGTGGGGGATGTGGGGCGGGTATGTAGGACCAGCGGTTTTATTCAAATTAAATAACATTAAAGTCACGTACATGACATCGATAATAAATAGTTCCATACTCGCTAACGAACTCAAAACCAATCAAATTACGTGAAATGCTTTATACCACGCCTACTAGTTCCGAACACGAGTTGAAATTGCTTTAACTTTGTCGTTGTTTTAATACATTTTGTTTGATACCATGGATTTTTTTCCTATCTAACTTCCGATGTTATGAACACACTATAAACTACTAAACATCATGCTTTAAACGCCATTTGTTTGGCCATATTGGAAATCACTGTAATTTAGAAGTAACGATATGCGGCAACTGCTCAGAACCAAGTTTCAAATTTAATGAGTGTAAAAATAATAACACACAAAATGCATTAGTCCATCCACTCGTTTATAATTATGGAAAAAATGGTAGCACGGCAAGTCGCCGAAAAGCAATTTACTGAAAACGACAATTTATTTAAAAGCAAATCACCGAAATAGCAATTAATTTAAAACGACAGTTTACCGATAACGTCAATTCTACGAAAACAACAATTTACGAAAACGACTATTTAACGAGAAACAATTCATCGAAATTGACAATTCACCGAAAATGACAATTCACCGGAAACGACAAGTCACCGAAACCACAATTTACCGAAAACGACAATTTACCGAAAACTATAATTTACTGAAAAATACTATTCCTTTATACAACCTTCCCGCTGTTCGTTTAATAGCCGGAATATAATTGATTAATAAATTCAAAAAAACCAACAATAATTTTTATTATTAGAAAATATTTTTTTTGGGGGATTCTACTGAAAAACAGCTCAGTGATTTTGATATAATTTTAATTTAAATAACTGAAACCTTCCCATTAGTGAATTTGGCGTTCCTTTTATAATTGGCAACGGAGCCAATTGTATATTCCCGTCATGTTTAAAGATCCCCGCTCCTACGCCATCCGAAATTGAAAAAAACCTAGCCCGTACAATTCCACATGAACTAATTTTTTAGTTTAAGTTAATTGCAGTTTAAAAAACTATGTCCATGTGTATATGAACGATATATTTAACCTTAGTCATGTGTTACAGTTCGTAATAAACTATTTTAACCATTTTTAATTGTAATATCGGTTATAATATTTTTCAGCTTTTCAAATTTTTTACTGATGTTATTATTAAGCATTTTTAGTTTCAGAATTTCAAAGTACTTGAAGCAATAGTTTTTCGGGGCTTTGTATATATTTCAGTAAATTAATAACAACCCTTCAATGATATATGCGAAGCGTTTGAAATATTTTTCGTAAAATATCCTTTTCGGTGATTTTTTTTTCGAAAAATGGTCGTTTTCGGTCAATTGCTTTTAGGTGAGTTGATATTTTAGTGAATTGGGGATTTCGGTGATTTGTTATTTTCGGAAAATTGATTTTTCAGTAAACTGTCATGGAACCATAGAAAACAGCTAATTAACGTAAATTAGCATGGACTGACAAAATATAGATATCTTGGGCATGCAAGGACCTTACACTGCAAATGACAAAGTTGGTGAAGTTTTAACCAGAACACAAATTGCAATAGCAGAGGTCACACGATTTCAGTCTGTGAATACCATCCAAAATACCACTATTACCATTACAAACCTTACTCATATTAATGATTCGATAACTAATCCTTACCTTTGAAAGTTCGATCAAATTCTAACCTTACTTAAAAGAAATAGATTACCTTGTGTGGCGATTTTAATGCCAGGTTTGTTCTAGGATATAATATTCGAAATCTTTCAGGGCATGAAATAGAACTAGAACTAGAGCAAGATGTCAAATAAGTCAAGAACAGAAGTGCTCATGTGAAGCTAGTGACTAGTGTGTAAAATCTCCAGATCTCTAAAGAATTTGTACCTTTTACTTCTGTGTTCGTGCACAGAAATTAAAGAGGGCCAGTTTGAGTAGTTATTTCCATATGTTTCGTCATTTAAAATTTGAAACTTTGTATTCAGATATTTCTGACTTAAAATTTCACTTGCATCTACACGTTAACATGTTTGCACATTTCGAGTACAATTTGGTTTGTGACACATTATATTTTGGAGCATCTGTCAAGTCAATATAATATTTTTGTGCACTTGATTGTATTCTAAAAATTGAGGTATTTTTGGCAACTTCTTAGCCCTGATTAAAATTCTAATGTCATTTCAGTTGACCTCAGTTTGCGTTCATCATAGGGCCCCTACTAAAATGTTCTCCTATATTTCCAAATCCATGAAGTAAACTACAAAATAGTATTAAAGAAGTTGAAATATCGCTATACGGAATGCGGTACCGGAAAAAGTTGTGCATATTCTAAATAATGAAAAAAAATTATTAAATTTTTTACTTGAGTTAGATACCTTTATCAAACAATTTCACTTCAAGTGATTTCAGAGAAAACAAAATTCTGACCACAGAAAGGGTTTTGTGACTACAAAAGCTAATAAATCGCTACAAATCAAAATTACTAACAGCTCATCTCATAACCATCACAGGAATTGAATTTAACCTCGAAAATTTATTACAATAGAAATGCCAGTACAAAAAAAATTAGATCAGCTAACGAACGGGCCCGAGCCTGAGTTTTGTATCGAAAAACTGTTCCCAATTTTACAAACATTAATCGTCCGCTGACTGAATTATTCGAGTTAATTCAAGTCACAGATATGTATAGATTGACTTGCTTCAATAGTTCAGAGTTCCAACAACGGATACATCTTAACTACAATAATGTAAAAGATTTGACAGTAAGTTCAAGTCAGATCGTCAATCATGTGTCTATTTATTCCAGATGTTGAGTTTACTTAATCCAAAATCGATATCCTGTAGGAAAAGGCTCTTCTCGTCAATTCCAAATCGAAAGCAAGACGTCAAGAAACGCGTTTTATTCTTATATGGTGCGTTTCGAGGTACTGGCTATGTATTTGTTTCGCCTTCTAGAAGAATCGGTTGAAGTTTACACACAACTTTTAGTGATTGAAGACGTCGGCAACAAATGAACCAAACTTTTCCTAAATAACTTCTGACACATCAATGCAAGCGAATTTGTTCCTAATATCACTCGCAATTTATAATCAGGAGCTAAGAATTAATAATTATTTTCCGATGTTTATTTTATACCTATTACAAAAAATTAATAAGTTCGAGATGCACTTGGACAAAATGTTATAACAAATTAAAATTGGCAAGGGCTACGTAAATATCTACATTGTCTTTCAACTTCAACTAACATTTCCAGAAGACAGAAATTGTCTGAGAATATAGAAATATCTTGAAATCAAAGTCGTAGTTCCAGTTCTTTAACAGTAAAAGGTCTCAGGTGTATACAGTGTCGGAGCTAAACTCAGGTGATATCGAAATGTTTAATTATTTGCCACCATACCACAGAATAACTACAGGAACGACATAACGGTGAAAACAATTTCTTGTTCTACGCAATGTCTCTTCTGGTTGGTTATATCTGTATTCTGTGACCATACTTCAATTAAAATTTCTCGTTTTATTTCTGAATTCAGTTCGGGATGAATTTTTGATTCAGAGACATCTATTGGATAATCAGTTAATCAACTGTTGGTTTCACCAAATATTGAGAACCGAAATAGCAATAAAAAATAATGGCAACGTTGTTTTGTTTTCGAAATGAAAAATAAAGTCTATAATCTAAATATTTGGCATATAGAAATTAATAAAGAGGCGCTTTTTAATGACTCCAGTAAAAACTAATTTCCGGCATCATAAAAATTCGTATTTTGGAACAAAATATAATGAATTTGCAAAAAAGTGGTTTTTAAAAATTCTTTGTGCGTGCGTACGTGGTTGATGTGTGCTCTTTGACCGAAATCGGTCCATCGGGAATGGCCGCTTCCATAGGAGATTTTTAGTCTTTTGAAAATATTTTGAAAAGTATATCATTTACGAGAAAAACGAGTATGAGATTAAATTTTCAACAAATTCGGAAATGACATTTTTTGAAAAAAAAAATCGACCCTGTTCAGACCAGATGAATTGATTGATTGCGATAAAGGTCATTAAGCGAATTTTGACCGAAATCTGTCTACCGGAAGTAATCGCTTCCATGCGAGTTTTTTCACTTTTTACAAATTTTTTGAAAAGTAATTATTTGCGAGAAAAAAGATTCTAAATTATATTTTCAATAATATTGGTTTAAATCAGTTTTCTAAAATTGAAACGATGACGATTTGTTTACAAAAAAACCGTTGTTTTTATACAGCAATCATTAAAAATTTTGACTTCGTGCCTGTATGCCATCCCGCAGATTAAATGTTGTTGGGAAACTTCATAGTTCAGCTTTTTTTACAAATTGGGAGATCCCACTGATTTTTGACCGAAATCGGTCCACCGAAGTGGCAGAACCGAAACTTTTTATTTCATTTACAAAAAAATGGTTTAAACAAAAAAACTGTCGATTAAGTTTAAAAAAAAATATTTGTTCGTTGGATTATTTTCTTAAATTTTACCGGAAATGACAAGTTTTGATCAAAACAAAAATTTATTTCTCCAAAATTCGGATCACAGTCCAGGTGGATTGGCTATTCGGCAGCAAACTTCATACTAAAGCTTTTTCCAAAAATTGAGAGATCTTTGCGAAATGTGGTTCACATCTCTGTAACCGGAAGAGAAGAATTTTTGCAATTATTAGATTATTAGATACAATTTTCAATAAGGGTTGATCATAGTCGGTTTTCTGAAATTTAATACGAGACAGTTTTTATCAAAAATCCGGAAGATCCAATTTCCTGATTTAGAAACTAAGTGTGGTGTATTCGAGATCTATGTACACTCAGAAAAACATATGATAAATGCATGCTTGCATTTACCATAATATCATCATTTTTTTTTTTTTTTAAATAAAAAGAAAATATTAATCATCCAATGGATTTAATGTCCTTTTAAGGTCAATTAATCCTCCCTCCTCTCCTTGTATGTTAAATACAATTATTTAAATGATTGAGTTTATCATACTATGATATTCTTCAACATTCTTCTTGATCTTCTTCATCATAACAATGATGATCACTTGGGTGATCATCATTGTTATGATGAAGAAGATCAAGAAGAATGATCAAGAATATCATAGTATGATAAAATCAATCATTTAAATAATTGTATTTAACATACAATGATGATATTATGGTAAATGGAATCATGTATTTATCATATTTTTTTTCTGAGTGTACATTTAGTCGGGCGTTGAAAAAAAATTGTAAAAATTGAGGAAAAAAATACTGTGACACCGAAACGCTAGCATCAACATTAACAGACTTGGAATCTTCATGTGGATAGATATAAAGGGTGTCCCAAAATTTACGTATGATTTGAATTAAATAGAAAATTAATTAATTTAAGTATAAAAAAAGTCTAGTCTAGAAAAAAGAAAACAGTTTGGCAGCTGACAGTTTAGTGTTAGAAAAAATGCAACACCACATGAAAAAACAACTCGTTTTCATTGTTGAATAATATTTCACAAATAATGAAAGTTTGAATGCTGATTTTTCGAGCAAAATCATCCAAAGAGATGAGGTCATTTTCACATTTGGTTTTCAGAGAACGTCTTTGGACCATACTTTATTGAAAATATCTCGTTTCGGTGATCAAAATTGACCCTCTCGATCATGTGATTTAACACCAGTGGATTTCTTTCTATGGGGTTATTTGAAGTCAAAGGTCAATGCCAACAAGCCCACATCCACCAGTGCTTGAAGGAGGAGATTTTAGGCTGCATCGAATCGACGAAATTCAGCCACATTTATGCAAAATGGTCATGAAAAATTTCGACAAAAGAGTGCGTATGTGCCATCAAAGCCGTGGAGGTCATTTGCCCGATGGATGTACTTTATGTTTCAATAAAAAAAAATAGAATTGAAAAAAAACTGTGTGTTCTATTTAATTCAAATCTGGCGTATATTTTGGGCCACCCTTGATATTTCACAAACGTTTTAATTTTATTTTAATTACATATTTCATTTCAACTTGTTCCACTCTTATATTTGTTTCGATTCCCATACATGTGTTCAAAGATATTATTTTTGGTGCCTATTTATTTATTGTGATGCGAAAACTTAATTATTTTTTTCGTTCCACAAAATGAGTTTTTGTTGCCGATATATTGATTTTAGTCAATTTGTTAAATTTTCGTTTTTCCTTTCGGAATAAAATATTAATTTTTGTAATACTACTGTAAGAGTTGATTTATGTAAAATAATTTCTTGTTAATCACCCTGTAAAATATCACGACATTTTTTTTTTTAAAATTCAAAACTGCATAATAATAATATTGTGCTCATTATTACGGGCATCTCGGAATAGACCAGTGTAACATAAAAATTAGATTCTCTGGGACTAAATTTATTTGTAATTAATTATCAACCGTTACTAATTGTTACCAGTCGTTTTAGGCGATCTTATTAATCATTATTAATTAATTGGTTTTTGTGATGTATCGAATTCTGCATTTTATTTATATACACAATGCACCACATGACGTCATCATGATTATATTTATGCATGCGTAATGGTTGAGAATCGAGCGATAGTGAATTCAGATTTAATTGGCTTAGAGAGTGGACTCCAAGGAATCCCTCTTGTTAGAACTCACGGTCGGCTCCGAGGCACTCTATGTATATTTTTCATATATAGTTTGTTATAGTATAATATTTATATATTTTTAACAATACATTAAAATTAATAATATAATTTATTTATAAGGCGAATCATTTTTTTTTACTGTTATTTAATAATTATTTTATAATTTTCACAATTAACATTATAGACCGCAATCAAAACTTTCACCCCATTCACTGTAGCGAGAGTCTTGCTTTTGTAATCTCTGTTGGCATGCTTCGATATAACTATCTTGAATACGATACATACCGGAATTCGCTTGGAACATGAGCGTTTCTAGAATTCGCTCATTTTTAATTGCTTTCGATGGTAACACAATTTTAATTAAATCTTGCGGCGATATTCTATGTAATTTTAAATCTCTAGCTAAACGTTCCATAATACAACGAAATTCAACTTTTGCATCAGTTTTAGCTGATTGCTTCAATTTAACTTTGTTTTTGGCCCAGGCAAGCATCGCCTCGAATTTTTTCACTTCGGTTATGTCTAAATTTCTACACATAATCATTTGTACCATACTTTCACTTAAATTTAAAAAGTCCTGTATTTGAAATAATAAATGAGCTTTCGACTCAACAAACGCTAGTATCATGTTGACTAATTCGGACGCGGACGTGTAACGCCAATAATAATTTTCTAATGAGACTAACATTGAACACACAACTTCAATACGTAGAAATTGTTTGGCGTGATGGAAACATGCTTGCAATAATTCAGGTAAATCATAATGTTCCGCAGCACATATTAGACCTAAAAATTAAATAAAAAAAAAAAATTAAAGTGTAATGTTAACTGTTACTTAAAATGAAACTCACCTGGTATTGAAACGCATGTTAGGGGACAACTACCTGTATGTAAATAATCTAATAACACACGAAATGTATCGGGATCAAATTCAATTATATTAAATTCGGTTTGCGCTAATTTTGCTCGATCCACTTTTTGTGCATCTGCACATACGGATAATCTAGGAACAGCCAATTGACCGCATGGCTTATTTTTATCGGAATCTTTGCCATCTTTATCTGTAAATACAAATTGAAATATATTTTTAATTACCTATTATGATGACGGATACAATTTATAAAAAATAAACTACTTACTCGAACAATCTTGGGATGAGGCCCATTTCTTTTTATCATCTGCATTCAATTGCGAATTTTGTTTGCGAATTGATCTGCCCCAACCAGCTGTTATCGTACCCAAACGAGAAAATGCTCGTTTTACCATCGGAGAGGATGGAACACTTTTTGGCCTGGGTGATTCGATATCAGGAACTTGTAAGAAATTTGAACTTTTTGGCCTCTGATTTTGGGGCGATAATAGCGTTGGTGCTGGACGGGCTAATAATTCAGCTACAGGTACTTGTGGTGATCCAAAACCAGTCTGTATACCATACAGCATTTCCTGAAAGAAGATTTGAAATTTTTAGCCTGAATCGCTATACAGATATTTTTTTTTATAAAATGTAGAAAATCGATTTCGAAAATAACAAAACAAATATTTCATAATATTTTACTGTATTAATTTATTTAAGAATTTTTTCGGCTTTTCGGACAAAATATTATTTTAATGGACACCCATACAATGTTTACGATTATTTTAGTCGCAGAAAACAAAGAGGCCATTTAAAATGGCCTCTTTGTTTTCTGCGACTAAAATAGTCGTAAACATTGTATGGGTGTCCATTAAAATAATATTTTGTCCGAAAAGCCGAAAAAAAATTCTTAAATAAATTAAATTCACGGACGATTAAAAAATTCTTCTGTATTAATTTATTTCTCCACTTTCTTTCTCTAGCGTACTACGCCGACTATTTCATTATTCGCTCTACAAAGATAAAAAAAATAAAGAAAACATGGTTGCCGCTATAAAACTTTAAACAGTCTCGTTAAAGTTTAAACAACGAAAAAAAAATTTAATCTATTGATGTGCTCCGGAATACAAGGTTAGTGCCGCCACATTGTACTTTCCTATTAGGATTTTGTCGCGATGGCGGTTTCCACTTAGGCATTCATGCCTGGGAGCTAGATTCCTACTAAACCCTTCCGGATTGAGCAGTACTAGCTCACCGACTTTTTTCCACTTGTTCATTTCACAAATGCGGAGAAATCTGTGGCACAATGTTCTCCGACTGAATAATGTCGTAAATGTAATTTGTGACTCTTTGGGTGCTCGCAACTCTCCCCCGAATGTTATGAAAGCGGTGGTTTTATTGGTGCCCTCACATAGTGTGGTTTTCACAGCAGACGCAATGCTTGGTAAATACTTCAGCCGCTCGGTATGAAGATCTTTACTAAAATTCCCAATTGAGTTTTCAGGTCCCGAACATGGCGTTCTGTAGTGAAATGGAATGGTCTCTGTGTTATGTGTTGTATACGCGTCTTGAAGGTCAAAACACTCTTCCATAGAATTGCATGTCTATGGACTATGGAGTGTGCTGGAGGTGAGGTGATAAGTAAGAAGTACAAGTGATTTTTTTCATTCTTCTTTTCTCGACGCTCGTCATAGTAGGTCGATGTTGCTTGGAATTTTATAAATTCGTTTGATTTATATAAATAAATACCAAATTTAAATTAAATAAATGAGTGAAATTAAATTTCTATTAAATTATTGGGGTGACGGTCTCTTTATCGTAAACAATTTATCGTGTTTCAATTTAACGTGAACATTTAATCGTAGAACAGATTATCGTGGACACAATTTATCGTGGGACAATTTATCGTAGAACAGCTTTTCGTGGACAATTTATCGTAGAAAGGTTTTATGCGTGGTATCAAAAAATCAGTGGGATTCCTTAATGATTTTTGGAAGAAGTTCTGGAATATGACCATGTGGGACGGAACTCGGTAGTTTCTTAACCGATTATGATGGGATTGGGTATGTTGGATGGAAATGGGATTATTGGATGATTTTTTGAAGAAGTTCTGGAATATGGCCATGTTGGACGGAACTCGGTAGTTTCTTAACCGATTATGATGGGATTGGGTATGTTGGATGGAAATAGGAGTATTGAATGATTTTTGGAAGAAGTTCTGGAATATGGCCATGTGGGACAGAACTCGGTAGTTTCTTAACCGATTATGATGGGATTGGGTATGTTGGATGGAAATAGGAGTATTGAATGATTTTTGGAAGAAGTTCTGGAATATGGCCATGTGGGACGGGACTCGGTAGTTTCTTAACCGATTAAAGATCCCGGCTCCTACGCCCCCCGAAATTAAAATCTAAAGAGCCCCGCAGGGCTACGGGGAGGAGCGTAGGTGTCATTAATAGATTCTATATAATCCGCTCCTACGTGCGGCACGCAGTGCGACATGTTTGAAGATCCCGGCTCTCACGCCCCCCGAAATCAAAATCTAAAGAGCCCCGCAGGGCTACGGGGAGGGGCGTAGGTGTCATTAATAGATTCTATATAATCTGCTCCTACGTGCGGCACGCAGTGCGACTCCCACTCTCATTTAATATATTCATAAAAAAATATTAAATTTCATTTATTTTTAAATGAGATTCAATATTTTTTTATTACATTTTTTTTAGCACGTCTTAACGTATTTTTTTTAAATTTTAGTTCGTTTTTATTACAATAGATGGCGCTAGATCAAAAATGCTAAGCAAAGGCACATTTTTAGTTATAAACAATTCCGCTCTTGGTCAAAGTGGCGCTACCGTCGCTCATACTGTCAAAAAAATTTGACTGTGATACTAAAGCTGTTCCAAACTGTTATACGATAAATTGTCCACGCAGTTTATCAGTATACGATCAGTATACGATAAATTGCCCACGATAAACTGTTCTACGATAAATTGTTCCACGATAAATTGATTCCACGATAAATTGTTTCCACGATAAATTGTTCTACGAAAAATTGTTCTACGATAAATTGCTCACGATAAATTGATCACGATAAACTGACAGTAAATCGATTTGAAAAAAAAAAAACAATTATTGATCGTAGAGCTAGATCAGCAAGAAGTAAATTAGGTCAATTGCTCAGCAGGTTACAATTACTAGATAAAAAACCAACACAGCAACTTCAAGAAATGAGAAATTTGGCTGGTGATCAAATGAAGGATAATGTCCTCCAAGAAATATAATTGAAACACGCGGCACCCAGAAAATTTTGGCTAGTTTAAAGGCAGCTGATAATATTTACGATGTAGATAAGCCTTTAGGAGTAACCAGCCTGTCATCACAGGGTGACAGTGAATTAGCTGCTGAAGTTGACGCATTAACAAAGAAGTTTGATAGATTCTTACAATCGCGTAGTCGAGGTCGTTCCCGAAATCGTTAGGAATGTCAAAGCATCTACACAACCTTGGTACACAAGTCCTCAATCTTGAATTGGGCCTTCGTCGAAATTTTTCTTGGAAGTTTATTATAGCTAACGTTAGTAAACCAATTATTGGAGCTGGTTTTTTGTCTAATTATGGATTGTTAGTTGACCTGAAAAATCGGAAACTCATTGACTCGGTAACATCGTTAAGAGTGAATGCTTTATCTGTTTTGGAAGACAACACAAATACTTGTGCGATCAGTCCAATTTCTTCAAACGGTCTTACTCAAGCCATTGTCAAACTTCTACCGAAATTTAAAGAGATTATAAGAGAATCACTTGAGCTGAACTAATTCAAACTCAATGTTACACACGCTATTGTCACTGTAGGTCCCCCACTAGAACCTGACTAGCCTCGTATGGCAAAAGCTGAATTCGAGTCTTTAATTCGTCAAGGTTCACTTGGTCAAGAAAAGTGACGGTCAGTACCGTCCGTGTGGTAATTACCTTGCACTCAATAAATTAACTAAGCCAGATCGTTACCCTGCGCCTAATTTACGAAACTTCAATTCACAACTAGATGGATGCATAATTTTTCCAAAGTTGATTTGGCTTTTCACCAGATTCCGGTTGAAGAATCGGACGTTCCAAAGTACTGTACTCCTTTCGGTGAAAAGTCCGTGCGCATGACTTTTGGTTTTAAGAAGGCTGCTCAAACGTTTCAACGTTGTATTGATTTAATTTGTCACGGTTTATCGTTCGCGTTTCCTTATCTGGACGATATTTTGATAGCATCCAAAGACCTCGAACAGCATTTGAATCATCTATAAGTTTTATTCAATCGTCTTCAAGACGCTGGTTTTGCTATTAACGTCAGTAAATGTGTTTTTGCTTCGACTTAAAGGGTATCAAACCTTCCAAAGAGAAAGTTGATGCCATTGTCAATTTTCCTAAACCTAGCTATCAAGGTGAAAGATCTTTGAAGATTCATATGGATATGGTAAATTTTTACCGATCTGTAATAGTTATTTTATCGGTAGCAAGCATAAAAACGATAAAACCAAGATTACCTGGTCAGAAGAAGTGTCGCAAACTTTCGAAAAAACAAAACTATCAATCAGCGAAGCTGTTCAACTTTATCACCCACGAGAAAATGCAGAAGTATCTTTAATGGTGGATGCTTCAGACACTGCAATTGTTGCTGTTGTACAACAGTTTGTTAACAATGTCTGGCAACCTTTAGTTTCTTTCACGAGCAAGTTAAATGACGCACAGCGTAAGTACAGTTCCTACGACCGTGAACTTCTTGCCGTTTATTCAGCAGTGAAGCATTTCAGGTATTTGTTGGAGGGGCGTTTTCTTGTGATTTACACTGATCTTAAACCTCTTGCTTAAGCCTTTCAATAGAATTTAGGCAAGGCATCGCTCCGGCAAAGACGGCATTTAGATCTTATTTCACAATATGCCACCAAAATCTGTCACATTTCTGGTCATGAAAACATTCTTGCTCATGCCTTATCGCGTGTTGAGGAAATTCGTTTACCATCAAAGTTAATATTTGAGTACAAGGCTGAAAGTCAACCTGATGATGTTGAACTTAAACAACTGTTATTCAAACCAAATCCCAGATTCGTTAACATGCCTATGTTTAGTTCTGATAAAACTATCACGTGTGAAATTCAACTGGCGAGATGCGACCATACGTTCCTGGTCATTTTCGTTACAAAATTTTTGTCGAATGTCATGGATTATCGCATCCTAGCAAATCGTTTTGATCAAATCCAGGTTGACATTATTGGCCCATTAGCAGATTCTGAAGGTTGGAAATTTTGTGTAACTATAATTGATCGTTATACACACTGGTCTGAAGTTTGTCCAATACCTGACTTTAAATCAGACACAGTAGCTAGAGTCATTTACAGTAAATGGATTTGTCGTTTTGGTCTTCCATCGGCTATAACCACATGGCGTACAATTCGACTGTTCTCGGACTTACCAAAATTTATTGGTTTTGAACACGAGAGAACTACAGCGTACATTTCCGCTTGTAATGGAATCATTGAACGTTTTCATCGTACGCTTAAAACATCTCTGATGTGCATTTCTAATACGCAATGGACAAAATCGTTACCATACGTTACATTTCGATATCATTCGCCCTGTGCCTGCAGCACGTCGCAACAAAGAACGAATTTTTGTGTTCAAGGAATTGTCTACTTGTTCAAATGTATTCGTTAGAACTGATGCTGTACGAAGGTCCTTACAACAGTCTTACGCCGGATCCGTACCAAGTTGTCAAACAGGAAGATAAATATTTCACTCTCGTGATTCATGATAAAGAGAATACTGTCTCAATTAATCGTCTTAAACCATGTTTTGCTGAAGTAAGCGATGTACACACAAATTCTAACGGAGATAAGAACGTTTCGGCGGTTGAGGACCGTGAGCTGACGAACGATGATAATATAGTTGGGTCAGGCAAAACTACGAAACATCATACAACCAAGCATGTAACACTAGACCATAAACCTAGGGCCGACATGTTGTAACTATCACTTTTTTCGCTTCGATGCATTTTCGATGGAATAACTGTATTTTAGAAGTAGTATTTTTACAAAAAAATATTTTTACTTCTAAAATACCGTTATTCCATCGAAAATGCATTGAAGCGAAAAAGTGATAGTTACAACATGTCGGCACTGGATCTTAACTCGGAACCGGTTAAAACAAAAACAGGTCGTTTGGTTACAATACCAAGTCGTTTTCATGAATATCGTTCACTAGACGTTCACTCCGGGAGGAGTATTGTATGGCGGAATAGAATTGTCTCTGTGTCATGATACGCGTTCTGAAGATCAAAATACTCTTCCATTGAATTGCATGTCTATGGACTATGGAGTGTGTTGGTGGTGACAAGTAAAATTGCGTGTTTCTATGCTCGATTGTTTCTCTCTCTCTCTCAGTCTTCAAATTGTTGAAACATATAAGTGAATTTTTTCTTTCTTCTTTTCTCAACGCTCGTCATAGTTAGTCTTTTGTTTTATATAAATAAATAAATATTAATAAAACCAAATTTAAATTAAATAAACGTGTGAAACCATATTTGTATTAAATTATTGTTGAGATCTGTTGTGTGAATTAATGGAAATACAAGACCTGATCACATTGGAGTTTACATATTAACTTAAAATACGGCAGCCATCTTAGTGTGCGCAGTTTGCAGTTTACCAATTGAAGTCGAATTAGTGCGTACATTACAAATATTATAGCACTCGCCACTGAATTAACCAGGGATTGATACAATGCGATTAGTCTTCGGTCTAATGAGCAAAATGAGCCATCTGGGTATAGTCCATAACGTAAGAATACCTCGTCAACCAAAGTTTTGATACAACCCAGAGCAATTGCCAAGACGAGCGCAAATAGTTCCACCCACCGTGTGGCTATTTCTTCCATTATCAGCAAGTATCAAGCCACCAGCAGCCTCAGACAATGGTCTGAAGAGGTCGACTTCCATAACTTCCATTCGTTGGGCCATTATCGAGATTTTCAAAAACCAGGGCCCCTATTATGAAATTTTTCCGACGTCGTAAAATCTGTCTCGCGTCGGATATTCATATTATGAAACTAAAAATATCCCATCCGCGCGGATTTTATACTATTATGAAATAAAAATCCGAGTTAACGGATTTTACGACAAAATTCAATTGTCAAATCCGACAGCTAGTTTTGTGACGAATATTGTAGTATACGCACGGAAAATAGATTGTAGTTCATACTTTTTATGTGTTATTTAATTATTTAGAAATTTAGAAAATATTTAAATGTAAGTACATATCTCTATTAAATTATTTTAATCAAATTTAAATGTGACAAGTGTATAGTGAAAATTTCGAGTTTCACTGTAAAAATACATGTTTCATAATACGAATATCCGCCGCGGATCGGATTTTACGACAACGTATTTTCCGACGGTGTCGTATTTTCCGACCAATTTCATAATAAGCCCGCAGCTGGATTTAAAATTTAACTCTTTATACTTCTGACAATCCACACAATTACGACAGAATGGCGCATTTCCCGCCAGAAATATTTCGCCTCAATCTTCGACGGGGTTTGGTCAACCGCATAATTCCCGGCGGTCGCATCGGAATGATGGCAAAGTAAAGTATTGTTGCGAAAATATGTAGATACTACTTGTTGAGCTTCATCAACTTTTTCGTTCGTCTTAACTCGGTTGGTCCTCGCTGGGGAAAATCAATCTTAATAAATTTATTTATTTATTTTTAATCAATATTATAAATGATTCAGAAATCATCTAATAATTTATCTATCTTAAATTAGTTTCTCGGATTAATATGAGTAACCTATTGGTGGTGTCCAACATACGACGGCATTTTCATGTCGAGATAATCGCTGTAAGTGTTTCCTTGCTTGGTTCTTTATTTCATCGATGACGTATCCAATCTTCAAGTCTCTATAAAGGTTATCGTTCCTAATGTACCATGGAGTATTCACAATCCCTCGCCGTACTTTATTTTGGATGCATTGAATCATTTGTACATTGGTGTTATTGGCCCAACCCCAAAGTTGGATACCATAGGTCCATACTGGTTTTAGCATTTTCCTGCATAGAACCAATTTGTTGTGAATTGAAAGCTCAGGGCCCTTACTATTGTTTTCGATCGCCTTAATTTTGCGTTCGTTTTTCTATGTTTGTACTATTATTTTAGATAGAGTCGAAAATGAACGACTGTAGGCGAAAATTTACGACGCAAATTTCATCGTTGTTCATTTTCGATTGTCTATAAACATACAATATAATATTAAAACACAAATGTCATCCGGTTGACATTACGATGTAAAAACTGTACTAAAACATAAATTTTGTGCTGGCAATACTTTAAATAATTTGTACTAAAATATTGCTACTGATCGAAAGCACAAGTACGAATATTTTTCTCAATCGTTCAGAGCCAAGCGATAAAAAACGAAAACGTTAAGGCGAAAGACGCAAACAATAGTAAGGGCCCAGAATTTCTACCCATGAGCCACTACAATTTCCTATATTTGATGTTTAACTCTTCTTTTTTTTCTTGATGTGTTCTGTCCATCTTAGCTTAGTATCGAGGGTCATGCCAAGGTATTTAGGTGTTTTTGCATATGGAATTTGGTTTGAGTTGAGAACCACGGAAATACAGTTTACGTTTTGATTTGTAAAGTTGACATGTACTGATTTGGCTTCATTTAATAAGATGCGCCATGTTTTAGTCCAGTTGCTCACCTTCACAGGTGTTAACTGTATTTTGGTACGCAACCTTGTGGTTTACCTGCTGATATTCTATTTAGTTCAGAGTGCTCATTTTCAAATTTTAGTCTAACTTATCGATGTTTAAAAATTTGATAAAATTGCTTAGGCAAGCTATCAATGCAGTTGAAATTCAAGCCTTTGGTGCTAAAGTTGTCGAAGGCTTGAGTTTTTTTTTATTCTCAAGTGCATCCTCAATGACATCCGTTATTCCAGCGTGCTGGTATGTGAGTTGAATGGGTTCCGGTACGGAAAGGAGAGTTATGCAGAAGTTGTAAAAATCAGATGTGATCCTGCACATTCTTCCCAAACGATCAATATGGGTTTTGTTGGAGGAACTGGCAATGAGTAGTGACGGGTTAAATAGATGATGATCGACATGAAGGAACAAATGCAAAGAAAGGCCAGGATATTTGAGGAGCGACAGCGATATTAAATGGAACGAGTTAGACTCTATATCGCTAAACTTCGAGAGGGTCAGACGGGGTAGAAAACATCAACCGATGAGGTGCTTATCAAAGAGGGCGTTGGCAATGGGGGATTGGATGTTTTCAAGGATTACAGCCTGATTACGGCTGATTTGCCAGCAGTATTGAAGTGAATTGTCATCGAGAATGGCTAAGGTGGAATAAACCAACACATGTTGACTGCGAGGTTGTATGATGTCAAGAGGTTGTGGTAAATAAAAATTGATTTTGAAACAAGCTTTTGTGATGGGTGTAGTTACGATTTCGCTTATTGGTTTGGTGGGCATCAATTTTGCGTGAATTGGTTACTTGGGCGGGACATTAATTCAGTGTAGATGGGTCAATCAAGGATTAGTAATTTAGCAGGTTAGTCTAAATCAGATGATCGTGAAAAGTCTGAAATATTCAGCACGGTATAATAGCGAGGGAGCTGTAGAATTAACCTTAATCCTATTAACTTTCCTACCTTTAGTCCAATGCGCAGTGAAACGAATAAGAGCACATAGGTCGACGCTAAAACGCCGCGATGCATTTTAACTAAGTTGTCGATAACGCCACTGACTGCCAAACATGAAATATACCCGGAGGTCGACCGCCTGATTTCGATGTCTCCTGCTCTCACTCTAGTCACACAGACTCAAATTGATGCCACTTTAAAATCGAATTTCCATATCCATTGTCTCTTTTATGTATTTCATAATGCGTTTCACCAAATTCATATGCGTTTTCGCTGGTTTCTCCAAGTGTCGACTTAGAACAACAAGCTGCCACGGCCGGCCAAATATTTTACAATTGATTTCTCTATTTGTGCTGATTCACATCAATCGATCCTTTTGGTCGTTGTTCGATTTCAAGCGACAAGAAACATTTGAGCTCGAACATATTGACATCGAATTCCCTGCGCAAATGTTCAATGACCAGAAAAATTGCTTCTTCGCTCTCCGTTGCAATTAAGCTGTCGTTCACATAAATCGCTAGTTTCATAATTCCGTTCCTCCTATTACACACCAAAATACATGAATCCGATACACTTTTTAATGAAAGACTCTTGGATAGCTTGTACACTCATTCGCTGCTTGTGCAATCACAACAAGTTTTACGTAAGATTTTTATTGAGTTAATCATACTTTTAGTTCTTTGCTTGCACGCACTGCTTGATCCAATGGCCTGCTCGTATGTGCTTGGTTCTTGGCTGATTGCCAACATGGCATGTTGTATCAAATTTGAGTTGTTGCGTCTGCATTGTCACAGCATTATTCACCTTTGATTCATTATCTGTCATGATCGCGTTTCCATCGGCCTTCTTATTAGTGTCATTAATGATCAGCACCGCATTGATTTTTCCATCTCAACTTTGTAACTCCAGATTCGACAATCGGTACGATTTTGAACGATTATCATATCCGACGAACACAAACTTGGATATATCTCACAAGCTTATTGTAGGAACAGGCAGAGAGTAGTGGCGAGTAGAAACCGTATGGAGGACGGTGGGCATGTAAGACGGCCTATGAAATAGATGCAGGGATTTGGGCGAGCGATAGCGATATTTAGAGTATGGGCTAGATAGACCATATTTCGCTAAAATTCGAGAGACTCAGACGAAGCCCGAAATGATCACCGATGAAATGCCGGCTAAACAGGGCATTTACAATGGAGCGTTCGATGTTTTTGAGGAGAGTGTACTATCAAATCCCGGTTTTCAAAATCTCGCTTTCCTTTTCTTCTAGTTCTAAAGTCTTGGTTTTGAAAAAAAAAATTTTTATTAATTCGGGCCAGCCGGACTAATAATATTTTAACATAAAAATAAGATAACTTGCCATACGAGGAATTGAAACGTATTGATGATGTTTGACAAATATCGAGGAACTGAAAGAAACGGATAATATAAATCAATCTTTTGGGTTTCGACAGTCGGTCCTTCGACATTCAGCCCTTTGATATCATACCGAATTATAAAGGCTTCAATAACTTTCGCGGGTACGCGGGAAGTGGCATCTCTCCTCCCCCTCCGTTTCACCCTCCGAGGGCCTTTAGAAAAATATTCCAGGAGAGCGAGGTTCAAAAACATGTCGAGACTAAAGGAGCAGTTTAACTAGTTTTATTCTAAGTGAATGATTCGAATTCAAAAATGACTTTTTGATACAGTTCTAGAATACGGTCGATAGGGATGGAACTTGACCATTTATTTATTGATTATGTTAAAACACTACAAGCAAGGTCTAAATGGGATTAATGAAAATGATTTTTTGCTAAAGCTCTAGAATATGGCCATTAGCGACAAAACTTGGCTATTTCTCGACAGATTATGATAAAATTCGACACGTGTGATGGGAATAAAATTCTAAAATGATTTATTGACTAAGTTCTGAAATATATCGCCCTTTTTGTCCACATACGCAGAGCTTTATCAAAAAATCAATTAAAAATCCCATTTAGATCGTGTCAAATTTATACATAAACGGTTAACAAATGGCCTAGTTCCATCCCTAGTGACAATATGTATTCCAGAACTTTATCAAACATCATTTTAAAACCCCATATAGATCCCACATGTTCATTTGCGACATAATCGGTTAAGAAATAGCCAGGTTTCATCCCTATCCGCATTATTTCAAAATTTTATCAAAAAATCAGATTTTTTGAATCCCATTTAGGACCCACATGTCGAATTTCAACTAAATCGGTTAAAAATGCCCTAGTTCCATAGCGATGGCCACATTTCAGAACTTTATCAAAAAATCATTTTACAAATCCATTTCCATCGCACGAGTAAAATTTCAACAAGACCGGTTTAGAAATAGCCTAGTTCCATCTCTATTGACCGCTTTATCGAAAAATCATTTAAGAATCCCATTTCCATCGCACGTATCGAAATTCAACAAAATATGTTAAGAAATGGCCAAATTCCATCCTTATTAGCCATTTTATAAAACTTCATCGCAAACTCATTTTTGAATTTGGTCAAAAAATCATTTAAGGGTCCCATTTTCCCACATGTCAAATTTTAAAAATTCAAACCGGGTTTTCCTAAAAATCGGGATTTTTTATACAAATCCGGGATTTTGAAAACTAGGATTTTAAAAACGAATTTGAAAACCGCAGGATTTAGAAAACCGTGACTTTGAAAACCGGGATTTTGAAAACCGGGATTTATAAAAAAAATCGAATTTCGCTACACACCCTTTTGAGGATGATGAATGAAGTGGAGACGCGTATCGAAGCAGATTTTCCAGCAGTGGCGAGGCGGATGTTTGACGGTGTTAAAAGGCAGCAAGGTGGTAAGAGAGATGTTGAATTTGGTGGCCCTATATACAGACTGAAGTACAGAGGCGATAGTTTTCATCCTGTTCGGAATGAAGAGGGTTATGTGGGGGTAATATTAGCCATGTTTTATTATTCGAGCACTATCCGGTGCCGAATGGGAAATTTCTACTGAAACTGCACCTATGAAATATACTAATTGACATTTATTTTGGCCTTATAAACAGTAATTCGTCTTACTGCGTTTTTAATTTTTATTGTGTGATTAGCAGTGTTTTTTTATTAGCGCCTGATAGATGGATCCGGAGCATCCAATTTTCTATGTCAACGTATACAGGTAACCCTCCTAGAACACGGTATTTGAAGAACAAGGTTCCGAAGAACACGGATACAAATTTCCTCAAATTACACGGTTTTAAACAATACGATTTTCGTTATTCTCTTTTATTTCGTTTTTTGTGTATCATAACAATAAATAAAAAATAAAACGTAACGTTCTTTTTATTTCTTTTTTGTAGTCTCGAACAACACGGTTTTAAAGAACACGGAACGAATTAATCGTGTTCTTGGAGGGTTTCATTTATTTAGCGCACGAATAAAAAAACACGGCTATTATGTTTCTAATGGCTTCAGGGGTATACAAAATAAAGGCCTCTTCAAATTTCCTATTGAAATGGATAGCGCTCCCGATAGCGGCTAAATAGGTAGAGCAAAATATTTTTATGTCGATTTTTAACTAAAAAGTAGAATGAAAAATATCAGTTTGGAGTTAAATAAATTAATTATATGCAAAAAAAGCGCGCTATTTGTCAATAAGTTTTGACATACAAAATTGGGTGCTCCGGATATATCTATCGGGCGATAATAAAAAACACGGCTATTATGATTTCGCCTACTGCTTTGATTGGCATCAATTCCGCGTGAATTGGTGACTTGGGCGGGACATTAATTCATGTTAGGTTGGTCAGCCAAGGGCTACGAATTTAGTGACATTTTAATTTAAACATTAGAAGTAGTTTTATAACAGTTTCGTTTCGAAGGTATTTTCAAATATTTATTTGTTTGGCCCTTCCTTTAGAAAAAGCAATACGGTCATTCATTTATTTTAAATATGACCTTAAGTTATCCTGCTTCAGACTGACTACTGTTACTCAGTCTCAAAATCAATCAAAAGTTGTGTAAAATACTTTATCAATATAGGAAGAACTTACCTGAAACACTCGACTCCGCACTCCCAATATAGCTCGGACCCCAATAAAACGTGCTTTCTGTTTCGATTGTCCCACCATAAATACGACATCGAATAAATGCGCATTTTGCAGTATCGATGGTTCCAAATTTAAAAAAACTCGTGTAAAATCTTTCGCTAATTGATCGTAATCTTCAAATTGATCTCGCACCGAATCAAGTAGTGGCGATGATGGTCTCATGTGCCCTAATAATGTTTATTGCAATTTTTTGGATTCAAATTTAATTGAAAAGAAATAAAATGAAAATTCATTAATAATTTTGTCTTAAATGTTGGCATTCATTCTACATGGACTTAACAATAACTACTTAATAATAATAATATTACGTTAAAGCATAAAGCATTTTCAAGAATAAAATCGTTTTCTTTATTTGGTATTTGTGTAAGATGAATATCTTAAGACATAAGCAAACAATTTTATACTCGAAAGGAAAAATAAAATTCCTTTTCTAAAATACTTGAAATTAGAGAATAATTACCTGAAAGTACTACCGTATCACAAGTCACAAATAAATCAATTTTAAAGATAACAAAACAAATTTTAGTACAAAACAACAAAAATAATTAAATAACTCTACGTCTAAAGCTTTTTACGTATAATAAAACGGTCTACGGCTTCTAAATTTACGGTTAAGCGTCTGACTATATTATTGAGGTAAAGAATTAAGATAGCGATGAAGCAAGTAGAGAATTACAGAGCGGAAAATTTGAAATTACACATAAAAGCGGTTACGTCAGCACAGCACTGTGCCTAATAATTATACTGGTAGGTTGTATCATTAAACTAACTGGATGGCTCTTTCACTCTACCCAGTGTCGCTGTCACAAATGAAATAAACATATAAAATAAACAAACTAACACAAAGCAATTAAAAAGTTATAAAAGGCATTAAAGTACTTTCAGGTCTTAAGATATTTTTAAATCCTATTTTAAGACGTGCAGACATTGGATAAATGAAGTATAGTGTTACAATTCAACATTGTATGTTATTTGTTTTAAAAGAAATGACAACTGAAGAAAACACAAAATAATAAAAA